>JALMQS010000187.1:9583947-10033355 GCA_024734495.1 Forficula auricularia | reverse complement strand
TAAATATGGCAAAAAGAGATCGAAATTTATCATTTTTAATTTGAATTTTTATATTTGAGATTCACTTTTATGCATACTCTAAAATCGAAAATGACAAATTTCTCATTTGAAAAAACTAAAAATTTTCAAAAATGAATTACTATTTATATCAAGGAGATATTTTAATTACTACCTTGATCAATAGTATTCTATTGTTGGTTTAAATACACACACACATCGACAGATACATTTAGTCAATCAAAATAAATATTAAGTAAAAGATCGAAATTTATCATTTTAATTTGAATTTATATTTGAGATTCACTTTATATACCCTGTGGTCGAAAATGACAAATTTTCATTTGAAAAAGTAAAAATTTTATCAAAAATGAATTACTATTTATATGAAGGAGATATTTTAATTACTACCTGGATCAATAGTATTCTATTGTTGGTTTAAATACACACACACACACACACACATCGACAGAGACATTTAGTCAATGATAAAAATAAATATTAAGTAAAAAGAGATCGAAATTTATCATTTTTAATTTGAATTTATATTTGAGATTCACTTTTATATACCCTTATTGTCGAAAATGACAAATTTTCATTTGAAAAAAAGAATTTTATCAAAAATGAATTACTATTTATATCAAGGAGATATTTTAATTACTACCTTGATCAATAGTATTCTATTGTTACACACACACACATCGACAGATACATTTAGTCAATAATCAAAATAAATATTAAGTAAAAAGAGATCGAAATTTTATTCCTTTTTAATTTGCATTTATATTTGAGAGTCATTCTTTTTATATATCACCTGTCGTCGAAAATTCTAAATTTTCATTTGAAAAAAAAAATTTATCAAAAATGAATTACTATTTATATCAAGGAGATATTTTAATTACTACCTTGATCAAAAGTATTCTATTGTTGGTTTAAATACACACACACACACACACATCGACATAGACATTTAGTCAATGATCAAAATAAATATTAAGTAAAAAGAGATCGAAATTTATCTTTTTTAATTTGAATTTATATTTGAGATTTACTTTTATATACCCTGTTGTCGAAAATGACAAATTTTCATTTGAAAAAGTAAAATTTTATCAAAAATGAATTACTATTTATATCAAGGAGATATTTTAATTACTACCTTGATCACAGTATTCTATTGTTGGTTTAAATACACACACACACACACATCGACAGAGACATTTAGTCAATGATCAAAATAAATATTAAGTAAAAAGAGATCGAAATTTATCATTTTTTAATTTGAATTTATATTTTAGTTTGATTTTTATATACCCTGTGGTCGAAAAATGACAAATTTTTATTTGAAAAAAAATTAAAAATTTTCTCAAAAATGTATTACTATTTATATCAAGGAGATATTTTAATTACTACCTTGATCAATAGTATTCTATTGTTGGTTTAAATACACACACACACACACACACATCGACAGAGACATTTAGTCAATGATCAAAATAAATATTAAGTAAAAAGAGATCGAAATTTATCATTTTTAATTTGAATTTATTTGAGTTTCACTCTTTTATATACCCTGTGGTCGAAAATGACAAATTTTCATTTGAAAAAAGTAAAAGTTTTCAAAAATGAATTACTATTTATATCAAGGAGATATTTTAATTATCACTTTGATCAATAGTATTCTATTGTTGGGTTTAAATACACAACCTCACACACACACATCGACAGAGACATTTAGTCAATGATCAAAATAAATATTAAGTAAAAAGAGATCGAAATTTATCATTTTTAATTTGAATTTATATTTGAGATTCACTTTATATACCCTGTGGTCGAAAATGACAAATTTTCATTTGAAAAAGTAAAAGTTTTCAAAAATGTATTACTATTTTATATCAAGGAGATATTTTAATTGACAATTTGATCAATAGTATCTTTCATTGTTGGTTTAAATACACACACACACACACATCGACAGAGACATTTAGTCAAAATGATCAAAATAAATATTAAGTAAAAAAGAGATCGAAACTTATCATTTTTAATTTGAATTTATATTTGAGATTCACTCTTTTATATACCCTGTTGTCGAAAATGACAAATTTTCATTTGAAAAAAGTAAAAATTTTATCAAAAATGAATTACTATTTATATCAAGGAGATATTTTAATTACTACCTTGATCAATAAGTATTCTATTGTTGGTTTAAATACACACACACACACACATCGACAGAGACATTTAGTCAATGATCAAAATAAATATTATAAAAAGAGATCGAAATTTATCTTTTTAATTTGAATTTATATTTGAGACTCACTCTTTTATATCTGCTGGACCAAAATGACAAATTTTCATTTGAAAAAAAGTTTCTCAAAATGAATTACCATTTTATATCAAGGAGATATTTTATCACTACCTTGATCAATAGTATTCTATTGTTGGTTTAAATACACACACACACACACACATCGACAGAGACATTTAGTCAATGATCAAAAATAAATATTAAGTAAAAGAGATCGAAATTTATCATTTTTAATTTGAATTTATATTTGAGGAGGATTCACTTTATATACCCTGTGGTCAAAATGACAATTTTCATTTGAAAAAACTAAAAATTTTCTCAAAAATGAATTACTATTTATATCAAGTGAGATATTTTAATTACTACCTTGATCAATAGTATTCTATTGTTGGTTTAAATACACACACACATCGACAGATACATTTAGTCAATAATCAAAATAAATATTAAGTAAAAAGAAATCGAAATTTATCATTTTTAATTTGAATTTATATTTGAGATTCACTCTTTTTATATACCCTGTGGTCGAAAATGACAAATTTTCATTTGAAAAAAGTAAAATTTTATCAAAATGAATTACTATTTATATGAAGGAGATATTTTAATTACTACCTTGATCAATAGTATTCTATTGTTGGTTTAAATACACACACACACACACACATCGACAGAGACATTTAGTCAATGATAAAAATAAATATTAAGTAAAAGAGATTGAAATTTATCATTTTTAATTTGAATTTATATTTGAGATTCACTTCTTTTATATACTCCTGTTGTTTCAAAATTTACAAATTTTCATTTGAAAAAGTGCAATTTTATCAAAAATGAATTGAATATTTATATCAAGGAGATATTTTAATTACTACCTTGATCAATAGTATTCTATTGTTGGTTGAATACACACACACACATCGACAGATACATTTGTATCAATAATCAAAATAAATATTAAGTAAAAAGAGATCTAGAAATTTATCTTTAATTTGCATTTATATTTGAGAGTCATTCTTTTATATACCCTGTCGTCGAAAATTTCAAATTACTTGAAAAAGTGTACCTATCAAAAATGAATTACTATTTATATCAAGGAGATATTTTAATTACTAATTTTGATCAAAAGTATTCTATTGTTGGTTTAAATACACACACACACACACAGACACATCGACATAGACAGTTTAGTCAATGATCAAAATAAATATTAAGTAAAAAGAGATCGAAATTTATCTTTTTTAATTTGAATTTATATTTGAGATTTACTCTTTTATATACCCTGTTGTCGAAAATGACAAATTTTCATTTGAAAAAGTAAAAATTTTATCAAAAATGAATTACTATTTATATCAGAAGGAGATATTTTAATTACTACCTTGATCAATAGTATCTTCTATTGTTGGTTTTAATACACACACACACACACATCGACAGAGACATTTAGTCAATGATCAAAATAAATATTAAGTAAAAAGAGATCGAAATTTATCATTTTTAATTTGAATTTATATTTGAGTTTCACTCTTTTTATATACCCTGTGGTCGAAAATGACAAATTTTTTATTTGAAAATTAAAAATTTTCTCAAAAATGTATTACTATTTATATCAAGGAGATATTTTAATTACTAATTTGATCAATAGTATTCTATTGTTGGTTTAAATACACACACACACACACACACATCGACAGAGACATTTCTAGTCAATGATCAAAATAAATATTAAGTAAAAAGAGATCGAAATTTATCATTTTTAATTTGAATTTATATTTGAGTTTCAATTTCCCTTATATACCCTGTGGTCGAAAATGACAAATTTTCTCATTTGAAAAAGTAAAAAGTTTCTCAAAATGATTTACTATTTATATCAAGGAGATATTTTAATTACTACCTTGATCAATAGTATTCTATTGTTGGTTTAAATACACACTCACACACACACACATCGACAGAGACATTTAGTCAATGATCAAAATAAATATTAAGTAAAAAGAGATCGAAATTTATCATTTTTAATTTGAATTTATATTTGAGATTCACTCTTTTATATACCCTGTGGTCGAAAATGACAAATTTTCATTTGAAAAAAGTAAAAAGTTTCTCAAAAATGTATTACTATTTATATCAAGGAGATATTTTAATTACTACCTTGATCAATAGTATTCTATTGTTGGTTTAAATACACACACACACACACACACATCGACAGAGACATTTAGTCAATGATCAAAATAAATATTAAGTAAAAAAGAGATCGAAATTTATCATTTTTAATTTGAATTTATATTTGAGATTCACTCTTTTATATACCCTGTTGTCGAAAATGACAAATTTTCATTTGAAAAAAGTAAAAATTTTATCAAAAATGAATTACTATTTATATCAAGGAGATATTTTAATTACTACCTTGATCAATAGTATTCTATTGTTGGTTTAAATACACACACACACACACATCGACAGAGACATTTAGTCAATGATCAAAATAAATATTAAGTAAAAAGAGATCGAAATTTATCTTTTTTAATTTGAATTTATATTTGAGACTCACTCTTTTATATACTCCGTTGACCAAAATGACAAATTTTCATTTGAAAAAAGTAAAAAGTTTCTCAAAAATGAATTACTATTTATATCAAGGAGATATTTTAATTACTACCTTGATCAATAGTATTCTATTGTTGGTTTAAATACACACACACACACACACATCGACAGAGACATTTAGTCAATGATCAAAATAAATATTAAGTAAAAAGAGATCGAAATTTATCATTTTTAATTTGAATTTATATTTGAGATTCACTCTTTTATATACCCTGTGGTCGAAAATGACAAATTTTCATTTGAAAAAAGTAAAAATTTTCTCAAAAATGAATTACTATTTATATCAAGGAGATATTTTAATTACTACCTTGATCAATAGTATTCTATTGTTGGTTTAAATACACACACACACATCGACAGATACATTTAGTCAATAATCAAAATAAATATTAAGTAAAAAGAGATCGAAATTTATCATTTTTAATTTGAATTTATATTTGAGATTCACTCTTTTATATACCCTGTGGTCGAAAATGACAAATTTTCATTTGAAAAAAGTAAAAATTTTATCAAAAATGAATTACTATTTATATGAAGGAGATATTTTAATTACTACCTTGATCAATAGTATTCTATTGTTGGTTTAAATACACACACACACACACACACATCGACAGAGACATTTAGTCAATGATAAAAATAAATATTAAGTAAAAAGAGATCGAAATTTATCATTTTTAATTTGAATTTATATTTGAGATTCACTCTTTTATATACCCTGTTGATCGAAAATAATGCCAAATTTTCATTTTGAAAAAGTAAAAATTTTATCAAAAATGTATTACTATTTATATCAAGGAGATATTTTAATTACTACCTTGATCAATAGTATTCTATTGTTGGTTTAAATACACACACACACATCGACAGAGACATTTAGTCAATGATAAAAATAAATATTAAGTAAAAAGAGATCGAAATTTATCATTTTTAATTTGAATTTATATTTGAGATTCACTCTTTTATATGCCCTGTGGTCGAAAATGACAAATTTTCATTTGAAAAAAGTAAAAAGTTTCTCAAAAATGAATTACTATTTATATCAAGGAGATATTTTAATTACTACCTTGATCAATAGTATTCTATTGTTGGTTTAAATACACACACACACACACACATCGACAGAGACATTTAGTCAATGATAAAAATAAATATTAAGTAAAAAGAGATCGAAATTTATCATTTTTAATTTGAATTTATATTTGAGATTCACTCTTTTATATACTCCGTTGTCCAAAATGACAAATTTTCATTTGAAAAAAGTAAAAAGTTTCTCAAAAATGAATTACTATTTATATCAAGGAGATATTTTAATTACTACCTTGATCAATAGTATTCTATTGTTGGTTTAAATACACACACACACACACACACATCGACAGAGACATTTAGTCAATGATCAAAATAAATATTAAGTAAAAAGAGATCGAAATTTATCATTTTTAATTTGAATTTATATTTGAGTTTCACTCTTTTATATACCCTGTGGTCGAAAATGACAAATTTTTATTTGAAAAATTAAAAAATTTTCAAAATGTATTATTATTTATATCAAGGAGATATTTTAATTACTACCTTGATCAGTGTTCTATTGTTGGTTTAAATACACACACACACACACACACATCGACAGAGACATTTAGTCAATGATCAAAATAAATATTAAGTAAAAAGAGATCGAAATTTATCATTTTTAATTTGAATTTATATTTGAGTTTCACTCTTTTATATACCCTGTGGTCGAAAATGACAAATTTTCATTTGAAAAAAGTAAAAAGTTTCTCAAAATGAATTACTATTTATATCAAGGAGATATTTTAATTACTACCTTGATCAATAGTATTCTATTGTTGGTTTAAATACACACACACACACACACACATCGACAGAGACATTTAGTCAATGATCAAAATAAATATTAAGTAAAAAGAGATCGAAATTTATCATTTTTAATTTGAATTTATATTTGAGTTTCACTCTTTTATATACCCTGTGGTCGAAAATGACAAATTTTCATTTGAAAAAAGTAAAAAGTTTCTCAAAATGAATTACTATTTATATCAAGGAGATATTTTAATTACTACCTTGATTCCATGTTATAGTATTCTATTGTTGGTTTAAATACACACTCACACACACACACATCGACAGAGACATTTAGTCAATGATCAAAATAAATATTAAGTAAAAAGAGATCGAAATTTATCATTTTTAATTTGAATTTATATTTGAGATTCACTCTTTTATATACCCTGTGGTCGAAAATGACAAATTTTCATTTGAAAAAAGTAAAAAGTTTCTCAAAAATGTATTACTATTTATATCAAGGAGATATTTTAATTACTACCTTGATCAATAGTATTCTATTGTTGGTTTAAATACACACACACACACACATCGACAGAGACATTTAGTCAATGATCAAAATAAATATTAAGTAAAAAGAGATCGAAATTTATCATTTTTAATTTGAATTTATATTTGAGATTCACTCTTTTATATACCCTGTTGTCGAAAATGACAAATTTTCATTTGAAAAAAGTAAAAATTTTATCAAAAATGAATTACTATTTATATCAAGGAGATATTTTAATTACTACCTTGATCAATAGTATTCTATTGTTGGTTTAAATACACACACACACACACATCGACAGAGACATTTAGTCAATGATCAAAATAAATATTAAGTAAAAAGAGATCGAAATTTATCTTTTTTAATTTGAATTTATATTTGAGACTCACTCTTTTATATACTCCGTTGACCAAAATGACAAATTTTCATTTGAAAAAAGTAAAAAGTTTCTCAAAAATGAATTACTATTTATATCAAGGAGATATTTTAATTACTACCTTGATCAATAGTATTCTATTGTTGGTTTAAATACACACACACACACACACATCGACAGAGACATTTAGTCAATGATCAAAATAAATATTAAGTAAAAAGAGATCGAAATTTATCATTTTTAATTTGAATTTATATTTGAGATTCACTCTTTTATATACCCTGTGGTCGAAAATGACAAATTTTCATTTGAAAAAAGTAAAAATTTTTTCAAAATGAATTACTATTTATATCAAGGAGATATTTTAATTACTACCTTGATCAATAGTATTCTATTGTTGGTTTAAATACACACACACACATCGACAGATACATTTAGTCAATAATCAAAATAAATATTAAGTAAAAAGAGATCGAAATTTATCATTTTTAATTTGAATTTATATTTGAGATTCACTCTTTTATATACCCTGTGGAATATCGAAAATGACAAATTTTCATTTGAAAAAAGTAAAAATTTTATCAAAAATGAATTACTATTTATATGAAGGAGATATTTTAATTACTACCTTGATCAATAGTATTCTATTGTTGGTTTAAATACACACACACACACACACACATCGACAGAGACATTTAGTCAATGATAAAAATAAATATTAAGTAAAAAGAGATCGAAATTTATCATTTTTAATTTGAATTTATATTTGAGATTCACTCTTTTATATACCCTGTTGTCGAAAATGACAAATTTTCATTTGAAAAAAGTAAAAATTTTATCAAAAATGAATTACTATTTATATCAAGGAGATATTTTAATTACTACCTTGATCAATAGTATTCTATTGTTGGTTTAAATACACACACACACATCGACAGATACATTTAGTCAATAATCAAAATAAATATTAAGTAAAAAGAGATCGAAATTTATCTTTTTTAATTTGCATTTATATTTGAGAGTCATTCTTTTATATACCCTGTCGTCGAAAATTTCAAATTTTCATTTGAAAAAGTAAAAATTTTATCAAAAATGAATTACTATTTATATCAAGGAGATATTTTAATTACTACCTTGATCAAAAGTATTCTATTGTTGGTTTAAATACACACACACACACACACATCGACATAGACATTTAGTCAATGATCAAAATAAATATTAAGTAAAAAGAGATCGAAATTTATCTTTTTTAATTTGAATTTATATTTGAGATTCACTCTTTTATATACCCTGTTGTCGAAAATGACAAATTTTCATTTGAAAAAAGTAAAAATTTTATCAAAAATGAATTACTATTTATATCAAGGAGATATTTTAATTACTACCTTGATCAATAGTATTCTATTGTTGGTTTAAATACACACACACACACACACATCGACAGAGACATTTAGTCAATGATCAAAATAAATATTAAGTAAAAAGAGATCGAAATTTATCATTTTTAATTTGAATTTATATTTGAGTTTCACTTTTTATATACCCTGTGGTCGAAAATGACAAATTTTTATTTGAAAAAATTAAAAATTTTCTCAAAAATGTATTACTATTTATATCAAGGAGATATTTTAATTACTACCTTGATCAATAGTATTCTATTGTTGGTTTAAATACACACACACACACACACACATCGACAGAGACATTTAGTCAATGATCAAAATAAATATTAAGTAAAAAGAGATCGAAATTTATCATTTTTAATTTGAATTTATATTTGAGTTTCACTCTTTTATATACCCTGTGGTCGAAAATGACAAATTTTCATTTGAAAAAAGTAAAAAGTTTCTCAAAAATGAATTACTATTTATATCAAGGAGATATTTTAATTACTACCTTGATCAATAGTATTCTATTGTTGGTTTAAATACACACTCACACACACACACATCGACAGAGACATTTAGTCAATGATCAAAATAAATATTAAGTAAAAAGAGATCGAAATTTATCATTTTTAATTTGAATTTATATTTGAGATTCACTCTTTTATATACCCTGTGGTCGAAAATGACAAATTTTCATTTGAAAAAAGTAAAAAGTTTCTCAAAAATGTATTACTATTTATATCAAGGAGATATTTTAATTACTACCTTGATCAATAGTATTCTATTGTTGGTTTAAATACACACACACACACACATCGACAGAGACATTTAGTCAATGATCAAAATAAATATTAAGTAAAAAGAGATCGAAATTTATCATTTTTAATTTGAATTTATATTTGAGATTCACTCTTTTATATACCCTGTTGTCGAAAATGACAAATTTTCATTTGAAAAAGTAAAAATTTTATCAAAAATGAATTACTATTTATATCAAGGAGATATTTTAATTACTACCTTGATCAATAGTATTCTATTGTTGGTTTAAATACACACACACACACACATCGACAGAGACATTTAGTCAATGATCAAAATAAATATTAAGTAAAAAGAGATCGAAATTTATCTTTTTTAATTTGAATTTATATTTGAGACTCACTCTTTTATATACTCCGTTGACCAAAATGACAAATTTTCATTTGAAAAAAGTAAAAAGTTTCTCAAAAATGAATTACTATTTATATCAAGGAGATATTTTAATTACTACCTTGATCAATAGTATTCTATTGTTGGTTTAAATACACACACACACACACACATCGACAGAGACATTTAGTCAATGATCAAAATAAATATTAAGTAAAAAGAGATCGAAATTTATCATTTTTAATTTGAATTTATATTTGAGATTCACTCTTTTATATACCCTGTGGTCGAAAATGACAAATTTTCATTTGAAAAAAGTAAAAATTTTCTCAAAAATGAATTACTATTTATATCAAGGAGATATTTTAATTACTACCTTGATCAATAGTATTCTATTGTTGGTTTAAATACACACACACACATCGACAGATACATTTAGTCAATAATCAAAATAAATATTAAGTAAAAAGAGATCGAAATTTATCATTTTTAATTTGAATTTATATTTGAGATTCACTCTTTTATATACCCTGTGGTCGAAAATGACAAATTTTCATTTGAAAAAAGTAAAAATTTTATCAAAAATGAATTACTATTTATATGAAGGAGATATTTTAATTACTACCTTGATCAATAGTATTCTATTGTTGGTTTAAATACACACACACACACACACACACATCGACAGAGACATTTAGTCAATGATAAAAATAAATATTAAGTAAAAAGAGATCGAAATTTATCATTTTTAATTTGAATTTATATTTGAGATTCACTCTTTTATATACCCTGTTGTCGAAAATGACAAATTTTCATTTGAAAAAAGTAAAAATTTTATCAAAAATGAATTACTATTTATATCAAGGAGATATTTTAATTACTACCTTGATCAATAGTATTCTATTGTTGGTTTAAATACACACACACACATCGACAGATACATTTAGTCAATAATCAAAATAAATATTAAGTAAAAAGAGATCGAAATTTATCTTTTTTAATTTGCATTTATATTTGAGAGTCATTCTTTTATATACCCTGTCGTCGAAAATTTCAAATTTTCATTTGAAAAAGTAAAAATTTTATCAAAAATGAATTACTATTTATATCAAGGAGATATTTTAATTACTACCTTGATCAAAAGTATTCTATTGTTGGTTTAAATACACACACACACACACACATCGACATAGACATTTAGTCAATGATCAAAATAAATATTAAGTAAAAAGAGATCGAAATTTATCTTTTTTAATTTGAATTTATATTTGAGATTCACTCTTTTATATACCCTGTTGTCGAAAATGACAAATTTTCATTTGAAAAAAGTAAAAATTTTATCAAAAATGAATTACTATTTATATCAAGGAGATATTTTAATTACTACCTTGATCAATAGTATTCTATTGTTGGTTTAAATACACACACACACACACATCGACAGAGACATTTAGTCAATGATCAAAATAAATATTAAGTAAAAAGAGATCGAAATTTATCATTTTTAATTTGAATTTATATTTGAGATTCACTCTTTTATATACCCTGTGGTCGAAAATGACAAATTTTCATTTGAAAAAAGTAAAAATTTTATCAAAAATGAATTACTATTTATATCAAGGAGATATTTTAATTACTACCTTGATCAATAGTATTCTATTGTTGGTTTAAATACACACACACACACACATCGACAGAGACATTTAGTCAATGATCAAAATAAATATTAAGTAAAAAGAGATCGAAATTTATCATTTTTAATTTGAATTTATATTTGAGATTCACTTTTTTATATACCCTGTTGTCGAAAATGACAAATTTTCATTTGAAAAAAGTAAAAATTTTATCAAAAATGAATTACTATTTATATCAAGGAGATATTTTAATTACTACCTTGATCAATAGTATTCTATTGTTGGTTTAAATACACACACACACACACATCGACAGAGACATTTAGTCAATGATCAAAATAAATATTAAGTAAAAAGAGATCGAAATTTATCTTTTTTAATTTGCATTTATATTTGAGATTCACTCTTTTATATACCCTGTTGTCGAAAATGACAAATTTTCATTTGAAAAAAGTAAAAATTTTATCAAAAATGAATTACTATTTATATCAAGGAGATATTTTAATTACTACCTTGATCAATAGTATTCTATTGTTGGTTTAAATACACACACACACACACATCGACAGAGACATTTAGTCAATGATCAAAATAAATATTAAGTAAAAAGAGATCGAAATTTATCTTTTTTAATTTGAATTTATATTTGAGATTCACTCTTTTATATACCCTGTTGTCGAAAATGACAAATTTTCATTTGAAAAAAGTAAAAATTTTATCAAAAATGAATTACTATTTATATCAAGGAGATATTTTAATTACTACCTTGATCAATAGTATTCTATTGTTGGTTTAAATACACACACACACACACACATCGACAGAGACATTTAGTCAATGATAAAAATAAATATTAAGTAAAAAGAGATCGAAATTTATCTTTTTTAATTTGCATTTATATTTGAGATTCACTCTTTTATATACCCTGTTGTCGAAAATGACAAATTTTCATTTGAAAAAAGTAAAAATTTTATCAAAAATGAATTACTATTTATATCAAGGAGATATTTTAATTACTACCTTGATCAATAGTATTCTATTGTTGGTTTAAATACACACACACACACACACACATCGACAGAGACATTTAGTCAATGATAAAAATAAATATTAAGTAAAAAGAGATCGAAATTTATCATTTTTAATTTGAATTTATATTTGAGATTCACTCTTTTATATACCCTGTGGTCGAAAATGACAAATTTTAATTTGGAAAAAGTAAAAATTTTATCAAAAATGAATTACTATTTATATCAAGGAGATATTTTAATTACTACCTTGATCAATAGTATTCTATTGTTGGTTTAAATACACACACACACACACACATCGACAGAGACATTTAGTCAATGATAAAAATAAATATTAAGTAAAAAGAGATCGAAATTTATCTTTTTTAATTTGCATTTATATTTGAGAGTCATTCTTTTATATACCCTGTCGTCGAAAATTTCAAATTTTCATTTGAAAAAAGTAAAAATTTTATCAAAAATGAATTACTATTTATATCAAGGAGATATTTTAATTACTACCTTGATCAAAAGTATTCTATTGTTGGTTTAAATACACACACACACACACACATCGACAGAGACATTTAGTCAATGATAAAAATAAATATTAAGTAAAAAGAGATCGAAATTTATCTTTTTTAATTTGAATTTATATTTGAGAGTCATTCTTTTATATACCCTGTCGTCGAAAATTTCAAATTTTCATTTGAAAAAAGTAAAAATTTTATCAAAAATGAATTACTATTTATATCAAGGAGATATTTTAATTACTACCTTGATCAATAGTATTCTATTGTTGGTTTAAATACACACACACACACATCGACAGAGACATTTAGTCAATGATCAAAATAAATATTAAGTAAAAAGAGATCGAAATTTATCTTTTTTAATTTGCATTTATATTTGAGAGTCATTCTTTTATATACCCTGTGGTCGAAAATGACAAATTTTCATTTGAAAAAAGTAAAAATTTTATCAAAAATGAATTACTATTTATATGAAGGAGATATTTTAATTACTACCTTGATCAATAGTATTCTATTGTTGGTTTAAATACACACACACACATCGACAGATACATTTAGTCAATAATCAAAATAAATATTAAGTAAAAAGAGATCGAAATTTATCATTTTTAATTTGAATTTATATTTGAGATTCACTCTTTTATATACCCTGTGGTCGAAAATGACAAATTTTCATTTGAAAAAAGTAAAAATTTTATCAAAAATGAATTACTATTTATATGAAGGAGATATTTTAATTACTACCTTGATCAATAGTATTCTATTGTTGGTTTAAATACACACACACACACACACACATCGACAGAGACATTTAGTCAATGATAAAAATAAATATTGCGTAAAAAAGAGATCGAAATTTATCATTTTTAATTTGAATTTATATTTGATTGACTTTATATACCCTGTTGTCCAAAATGACAAATTTTCATTTGGAAAAGTAAAAATTTTCAAAAATGAATTACTATTTATATGAAGGAGATATTTTAATTACTAACTTGATCAATAGTATTCTATTGTTTGTTTAAATAGACACATACACATCGACAGAGACATTTAGTCAATGATCAAAATAAATATTAAGTAAAAAGAGATCGAAATTTATCATTTTTAATTTGAATTTATATTTGAGATTCACTTTTTATATACCCTGTTGTCGAAAATGACAAATTTTCATTTGAAAAAAGTAAAAATTTTATCAAAAATGAATTACTATTTATATCAAGGAGATATTTTAATTACTACCTTGATCAAAAGTATTCTATTGTTGGTTTAAATACACACACACACACACACATCGACATAGACATTTAGTCAATGATCAAAATAAATATTAAGTAAAAAGAGATCGAAATTTATCTTTTTTAATTTGAATTTATATTTGAGATTCACTCTTTTATATACCCTGTTGTCGAAAATGACAAATTTTCATTTGAAAAAGTAAAAATTTTATCAAAAATGAATTACTATTTATATCAAGGAGATATTTTAATTACTACCTTGATCAATAGTATTCTATTGTTGGTTTAAATACACACACACACACACATCGACAGAGACATTTAGTCAATGATCAAAATAAATATTAAGTAAAAAGAGATCGAAATTTATCTTTTTTAATTTGAATTTATATTTGAGACTCACTCTCTTCTTTATATACCCTGTTGTCGAAAATGACTTAAATTTTCATTTTGAAAAGACTAAAATTTTATCAAAAATGAATTTTTGCCATTATATCAAGGAGATATTTTAATTACTACCTTGATCAATAGTATTCTATTGTTGGTTTAAATACACACACACACACACATCGACAGAGACATTTAGTCAATGATCAAAATAAATATTAAGTAAAAAGAGATCGAAATTTATCTTTTAATTTTAATTTATATTTAGGACTCTACCTTTATATACTCCACATGTCCAAATGACAAATTTTCATTTGAAAAGTAAAATTTTATCAAAAATGAATTACTATTTATATCAAGGAGATATTTTAATTACTACCTTGATCAGTAGTGCCTCATTGTTGGTTTAAATACACACACACACACACACATCGACAGAGACATTTAGTCAATGATAAAAATAAATATTAAGTAAAAAGAGATCGAAATTTATCATTTTTAATTTGAATTTATATTTGAGATTCACTCTTTATATACCCTGTGGTCGAAAATGACAAATTTTAATTTGAAAAAAGTAAAAATTTTATCAAAAATGAATTACTATTTATATCAAGGAGATATTTTAATTACTACCTTGATCAAAAGTATTCTATTGTTGGTTTAAATACACACACACACACACACACATCGACAGAGACATTTAGTCAATGATAAAAATAAATATTAAGTAAAAAGAGATCGAAATTTATCATTTTTAATTTGAATTTATATTTGAGATTCACTTTATATACCCTGTGGTCGAAAATGACAAATTTTAATTTGAAAAAGTAAAAATTTTATCAAAAATGAATTACTATTTATATCAAGGAGATATTTTAATTACTACCTTGATCAATAGTATTCTATTGTTGGTTTAAATACACACACACACACACACATCGACAGAGACATTTAGTCAATGATAAAAATAAATATTAAGTAAAAAGAGATCGAAATTTATCTTTTTTAATTTGCATTTATATTTGAGAGTCATTCTTTTATATACCCTGTCGTCGAAAATTTCAAATTTTCATTTGAAAAAAGTAAAAATTTTATCAAAAATGAATTACTATTTATATCAAGGAGATATTTTAATTACTACCTTGATCAAAAGTATTCTATTGTTGGTTTAAATACACACACACACACACACATCGACAGAGACATTTAGTCAATGATAAAAATAAATATTAAGTAAAAAGAGATCGAAATTTATCTTTTTTAATTTGAATTTATATTTGAGAGTCATTCTTTTATATACCCTGTCGTCGAAAATTTAAAATTTTCATTTGAAAAAAGTAAAAATTTTATCAAAAATGAAATACTATTTATATCAAGGAGATATTTTAATTACTACCTTGATCAATAGTATTCTATTGTTGGTTTAAATACACACACACACACATCGACAGAGACATTTAGTCAATGATCAAAATAAATATTAAGTAAAAAGAGATCGAAATTTATCTTTTTTAATTTGCATTTATATTTGAGAGTCATTCTTTTATATACCCTGTGGTCGAAAATGACAAATTTTCATTTGAAAAAAGTAAAAATTTTATCAAAAATGAATTACTATTTATATGAAGGAGATATTTTAATTACTACCTTGATCAATAGTATTCTATTGTTGGTTTAAATACACACACACACACACACACATCGACAGAGACATTTAGTCAATGATAAAAATAAATATTAAGTAAAAAGAGATCGAAATTTATCATTTTTAATTTGAATTTATATTTGAGATTCACTCTTTTATATACCCTGTTGTCGAAAATGACAAATTTTCATTTGAAAAAAGTAAAAATTTTATCAAAAATGATTTACTATTTATATCAAGGAGATATTTTAATTACTACCTTGATCAATAGTATTCTATTGTTGGTTTAAATACACACACACACACATCGACAGAGACATTTAGTCAATGATCAAAATAAATATTAAGTAAAAAGAGATCGAAATTTATCTTTTTTAATTTGCATTTATATTTGAGATTCACTCTTTTATATACCCTGTTGTCCAAAATGACAAATTTTCATTTGAAAAAGTAAAAATTTTCTCAAAATGAATTACTATTTATATGAAGGAGATATTTTAATTACTAACTTGATCAATAGTATTCTATTGTTTGTTTAAATAGACACATACACATCGACAGAGACATTTAGTCAATGATCAAAATAAATATTAAGTAAAAAGAGATCGAAATTTATCATTTTTAATTTGAATTTATATTTGAGATTCACTCTTTTATATACCCTGTTGTCCAAAATGACAAATTTTCATTTGAAAAAAGTAAAAATTTTCTCAAAAATGAATTACTATTTATATGAAGGAGATATTTTAATTACTAACTTGATCAATAGTATTCTATTGTTTGTTTAAATAGACACATACACATCGACAGAGACATTTAGTCAATGATCAAAATAAATATTAAGTAAAAAGAGATCGAAATTTATCATTTTTAATTTGAATTTATATTTGAGATTCACTCTTTTATATACCCTGTTGTCGAAAATGACAAATTTTCATTTGAAAAAAGTAAAATTTTATCAAAAATGAATTACTATTTATATCAAGGAGATATTTTAATTACTACCTTGATCAATAGTATTCTATTGTTGGTTTAAATACACACACACACATCGACAGATAATTTTAGTCAATAATCAAAATAAATATTAAGTAAAAAGAGATCGAAATTTATCTTTTTTAATTTGCATTTATATTTGAGAGTCATTCTTTTATATACCCTGTCGTCGAAAATTTCAAATTTTCATTTGAAAAAAGTAAAAATTTTATCAAAAATGAATTACTATTTATATCAAGGAGATATTTTAATTACTACCTTGATCAAAAGTATTCTATTGTTGGTTTAAATACACACACACACACACACATCGACATAGACATTTAGTCAATGATCAAAATAAATATTAAGTAAAAAGAGATCGAAATTTATCTTTTTTAATTTGAATTTATATTTGAGATTCACTCTTTTATATACCCTGTTGTCGAAAATGACAAATTTTCATTTGAAAAAAGTAAAAATTTTATCAAAAATGAATTACTATTTATATCAAGGAGATATTTTAATTACTACCTTGATCAATAGTATTCTATTGTTGGTTTAAATACACACACACACACACATCGACAGAGACATTTAGTCAATGATCAAAATAAATATTAAGTAAAAAGAGATCGAAATTTATCTTTTTTAATTTGCATTTATATTTGAGATTCACTCTTTTATATACCCTGTTGTCGAAAATGACAAATTTTCATTTGAAAAAAGTAAAAATTTTATCAAAAATGAATTACTATTTATATCAAGGAGATATTTTAATTACTACCTTGATCAATAGTATTCTATTGTTGGTTTAAATACACACACACACACACATCGACAGAGACATTTAGTCAATGATCAAAATAAATATTAAGTAAAAAGAGATCGAAATTTATCTTTTTTAATTTGAATTTATATTTGAGACTCACTCTTTTATATACTCCGTTGTCCAAAATGACAAATTTTCATTTGAAAAAAGTAAAAATTTTATCAAAAATGAATTACTATTTATATCAAGGAGATATTTTAATTACTACCTTGATCAAAAGTATTCTATTGTTGGTTTAAATACACACACACACACACACACACATCGACAGAGACATTTAGTCAATGATAAAAATAAATATTAAGTAAAAAGAGATCGAAATTTATCATTTTTAATTTGAATTTATATTTGAGATTCACTCTTTATATACCCTGTGGTCGAAAATGACAAATTTTAATTTGAAAAAAGTAAAAATTTTATCAAAAATGAATTACTATTTATATCAAGGAGATATTTTAATTACTACCTTGATCAAAAGTATTCTATTGTTGGTTTAAATACACACACACACACACACACATCGACAGAGACATTTAGTCAATGATAAAAATAAATATTAAGTAAAAAGAGATCGAAATTTATCATTTTTAATTTGAATTTATATTTGAGATTCACTCTTTTATATACCCTGTGGTCGAAAATGACAAATTTTAATTTGAAAAAAGTAAAAATTTTATCAAAAATGAATTACTATTTATATCAAGGAGATATTTTAATTACTACCTTGATCAATAGTATTCTATTGTTGGTTTAAATACACACACACACACACACATCGACAGAGACATTTAGTCAATGATAAAAATAAATATTAAGTAAAAAGAGATCGAAATTTATCTTTTTTAATTTGCATTTATATTTGAGATTGACTCTTTTATATACCCTGTTGTCCAAAAATGACAAATTTTCATTTGAAAAAAGTAAAAATTTTTCAAAAATGAATTACTTATTTATATGAAGGAGATATTTTAATTACTAACTTGATCAATAGTATTCTATTGTTTGTTTAAATAGACACATACACATCGACAGAGACATTTAGTCAATGATCAAAATAAATATTAAGTAAAAAGAGATCGAAATTTATCATTTTTAATTTGAATTTATATTTGAGATTCACTCTTTTATATACCCTGTTGTCCAAAATGACAAATTTTCATTTGAAAAAAGTAAAAATTTTCTCAAAAATGAATTACTATTTATATGAAGGAGATATTTTAATTACTAACTTGATCAATAGTATTCTATTGTTTGTTTAAATAGACACATACACATCGACAGAGACATTTAGTCAATGATCAAAATAAATATTAAGTAAAAAGAGATCGAAATTTATCATTTTTAATTTGAATTTATATTTGAGATTCACTCTTTTATATACCCTGTTGTCGAAAATGACAAATTTTCATTTGAAAAAGTAAAAATTTTATCAAAAATGAATTACTATTTATATCAAGGAGATATTTTAATTACTACCTTGATCAATAGTATTCTATTGTTGGTTTAAATACACACACACACATCGACAGATAATTTTAGTCAATAATCAAAATAAATATTAAGTAAAAAGAGATCGAAATTTATCTTTTTTAATTTGCATTTATATTTGAGAGTCATTCTTTTATATACCCTGTCGTCGAAAATTTCAAATTTTCATTTGAAAAAAGTAAAAATTTTATCAAAAATGAATTACTATTTATATCAAGGAGATATTTTAATTACTACCTTGATCAAAAGTATTCTATTGTTGGTTTAAATACACACACACACACACACATCGACAGAGACATTTAGTCAATGATCAAAATAAATATTAAGTAAAAAGAGATCGAAATTTATCTTTTTTAATTTGAATTTATATTTGAGATTCACTCTTTTATATACCCTGTTGTCGAAAATGACAAATTTTCATTTGAAAAAAGTAAAAATTTTATCAAAAATGAATTACTATTTATATCAAGGAGATATTTTAATTACTACCTTGATCAATAGTATTCTATTGTTGGTTTAAATACACACACACACACACATCGACAGAGACATTTAGTCAATGATCAAAATAAATATTAAGTAAAAAGAGATCGAAATTTATCTTTTTTAATTTGCATTTATATTTGAGATTCACTCTTTTATATACCCTGTTGTCGAAAATGACAAATTTTCATTTGAAAAAAGTAAAAATTTTATCAAAAATGAATTACTATTTATATCAAGGAGATATTTTAATTACTACCTTGATCAATAGTATTCTATTGTTGGTTTAAATACACACACACACACACATCGACAGAGACATTTAGTCAATGATCAAAATAAATATTAAGTAAAAAGAGATCGAAATTTATCTTTTTTAATTTGAATTTATATTTGAGACTCACTCTTTTATATACTCCGTTGTCCAAAATGACAAATTTTCATTTGAAAAAGTAAAAATTTTCTCAAAAATGAATTACTATTTATATCAAGGAGATATTTTAATTACTACCTTGATCAATAGTATTCTATTGTTGGTTTAAATACACACACACACACACATCGACAGAGACATTTAGTCAATGATCAAAATAAATATTAAGTAAAAAGAGATCGAAATTTATCTTTTTTAATTTGCATTTATATTTGAGATTCACTCTTTTATATACCCTGTTGTCGAAAATGACAAATTTTCATTTGAAAAAACTAAAAATTTTATCAAAAATGAATTACTATTTATATCAAGGAGATATTTTAATTACTACCTTGATCAATAGTATTCTATTGTTGGTTTAAATACACACACACACACACATCGACAGAGACATTTAGTCAATGATCAAAATAAATATTAAGTAAAAAGAGATCGAAATTTATCTTTTTTAATTTGAATTTATATTTGAGATTCAATTTTTTATATACCCTGTTGTCCAAAATGACAAATTTTCATTTGAAAAAAGTAAAAATTTTATCAAAAATGAATTACTATTTATATCAAGGAGATATTTTAATTACTACCTTGATCAAAAAGTATTCTATTGTTGGTTTAAATACACACACACACACACACACATCGACAGAGACATTTAGTCAATGATAAAAATAAATATTAAGTAAAAAGAGATCGAAATTTATCATTTTTAATTTGAATTTATATTTGAGATTCACTCTTTTATATACCCTGTGGTCGAAAATGACAAATTTTAATTTGGAAAAAGTAAAAATTTTATCAAAAATGAATTACTATTTATATCAAGGAGATATTTTAATTACTACCTTGATCAATAGTATTCTATTGTTGGTTTAAATACACACACACACACACACATCGACAGAGACATTTAGTCAATGATAAAAATAAATATTAAGTAAAAAGAGATCGAAATTTATCATTTTTAATTTGAATTTATATTTGAGATTCACTCTTTTATATACCCTGTGGTCGAAAATGACAAATTTTAATTTGGAAAAAGTAAAAATTTTATCAAAAATGAATTACTATTTATATCAAGGAGATATTTTAATTACTACCTTGATCAATAGTATTCTATTGTTGGTTTAAATACACACACACACACACACATCGACAGAGACATTTAGTCAATGATAAAAATAAATATTAAGTAAAAAGAGATCGAAATTTATCTTTTTTAATTTGCATTTATATTTGAGAGTCATTCTTTTATATACCCTGTCGTCGAAAATTTCAAATTTTCATTTGAAAAAAGTAAAAATTTTATCAAAAATGAATTACTATTTATATCAAGGAGATATTTTAATTACTACCTTGATCAAAAGTATTCTATTGTTGGTTTAAATACACACACACACACACACATCGACAGAGACATTTAGTCAATGATAAAAATAAATATTAAGTAAAAAGAGATCGAAATTTATCTTTTTTAATTTGAATTTATATTTGAGAGTCATTCTTTTATATACCCTGTCGTCGAAAATTTAAAATTTTCATTTGAAAAAAGTAAAAATTTTATCAAAAATGAAATACTATTTATATCAAGGAGATATTTTAATTACTACCTTGATCAATAGTATTCTATTGTTGGTTTAAATACACACACACACACATCGACAGAGACATTTAGTCAATGATCAAAATAAATATTAAGTAAAAAGAGATCGAAATTTATCTTTTTTAATTTGCATTTATATTTGAGAGTCATTCTTTTATATACCCTGTGGTCGAAAATGACAAATTTTCATTTGAAAAAGTAAAAATTTTATCAAAAATGAATTACTATTTATATGAAGGAGATATTTTAATTACTACCTTGATCAATAGTATTCTATTGTTGGTTTAAATACACACACACACATCGACAGATACATTTAGTCAATAATCAAAATAAATATTAAGTAAAAAGAGATCGAAATTTATCATTTTTAATTTGAATTTATATTTGAGATTCACTCTTTTATATACCCTGTGGTCGAAAATGACAAATTTTCATTTGAAAAAAGTAAAAATTTTATCAAAAATGAATTACTATTTATATGAAGGAGATATTTTAATTACTACCTTGATCAATAGTATTCTATTGTTGGTTTAAATACACACACACACACACACACATCGACAGAGACATTTAGTCAATGATAAAAATAAATATTAAGTAAAAAGAGATCGAAATTTATCATTTTTAATTTGAATTTATATTTGAGATTCACTCTTTTTATATACCCTGTTGTCGAAAATGACAAATTTTCATTTGAAAAAAAAGAAAATTTTTCAAAATGAATTTACTATTTATAAGGAAGGAGATATTTTTAATTACTACCTTGATCAATAGTATTCTATTGTTTGTTTAAATAGACACATACACATCGACAGAGACATTTAGTCAATGATCAAAATAAATATTAAGTAAAAAGAGATCGAAATTTATCATTTTTAATTTGAATTTCAGGCTTGAGGATTCAAATTTTTTGCGGCAAATTTTAAAGAAATGAAAAGGACAAATTTTCATTTTGAAAAAAAAATTTTGTCAAAAATGAATTACTATTTATAAATGTATGAGATATTTTAATTACTACCTTGATCAATAGTATTCTATTGTTGGTTTAAATACACACACACACATCGACAGATAATTTTAGTCAATCAAAATAAATATTAAGTAAAAAGAGATCGAAATTTATCTTTTTTAATTTGCATTTATATTTGAGAGTCATTCTTTTATATACCCTGTCGTCGAAAATTTCAAATTTTCATTTGAAAAAAGTAAAAATTTTATCAAAAATGAATTACTATTTATATCAAGGAGATATTTTAATTACTACCTTGATCAAAAGTATTCTATTGTTGGTTTAAATACACACACACACACACACACTCGACAGAGACATTTAGTCAATGATCAAAATAAATATTAAGTAAAAAGAGATCGAAATTTATCTTTTTTAATTTGAATTTATATTTGAGATTCACTCTTTTATATACCCTGTTGTCGAAAATGACAAATTTTCATTTGAAAAAAGTAAAAATTTTATCAAAAATGAATTACTATTTATATCAAGGAGATATTTTAATTACTACCTTGATCAATAGTATTCTATTGTTGGTTTAAATACACACACACACACACATCGACAGAGACATTTAGTCAATGATCAAAATAAATATTAAGTAAAAAGAGATCGAAATTTATCTTTTTTAATTTGCATTTATATTTGAGATTCACTCTTTTATATACCCTGTTGTCGAAAATGACAAATTTTCATTTGAAAAAAGTAAAAATTTTATCAAAAATGAATTACTATTTATATCAAGGAGATATTTTAATTACTACCTTGATCAATAGTATTCTATTGTTGGTTTAAATACACACACACACACACATCGACAGAGACATTTAGTCAATGATCAAAATAAATATTAAGTAAAAAGAGATCGAAATTTATCTTTTTTAATTTGAATTTATATTTGAGACTCACTCTTTTATATACTCCGTTGTCCAAAATGACAAATTTTCATTTGAAAAAAGTAAAAAGTTTCTCAAAAATGAATTACTATTTATATCAAGGAGATATTTTAATTACTACCTTGATCAATAGTATTTATTTTTCATTTATTGACCACCCGCTCTTTTTTTTTTCTTTTTTTTTTTTTGTAGGCGGCGGTAGGTAGGTAGTTATATTTTTGTTTGCACTATGTATACAAATTTATTTAGTTTGGTAAATGGTCAATAAATGAAAATCTTGGCCATTTACCAAACTAAACCAAATTTTGTATACATAATCAGTGGGTCCCAAGAAGTCTAAAAATGCAAAAACTAACCGCCCGAAATGAGGGGAGGGGGGGGGGGGGCGGATGGTCAATAAATGAAAATCTTGGCCATTTACCAAACTAAACCAAATTTTGTATACATAATCAGTGGGTCCCAAGAAGTCTAAAAATGCAAAAACTAACCGCCCGAAATGAGGGGTAGGGGGGAGGGCGGATGGTCAATAAATGAAAATCTTGGCCATTTACCAAACTTAACCAAATTTTGTATACATAATCAGTGGGTCCCAAGAAGTCTAAAAATGCAAAAACTAACCGCCCGAAATGAGGGGGAGGGGGGGGAGGGCGGATGGTCAATAAATGAAAATCTTGGCCATTTACCAAGCTTAACCAAATTTTGTATACATAATCAGTGGGTCCCAAGAAGTCTAAAAATGCAAAAACTAACCCCCGAAATGAGGGGTAGGGGGGGGGTGCGGGTGGTCAATAAATGAAAATCTTGACCATTTACCAAACTAAACCAAATTTTGTATACATAATCAGTGGGTCCCAAGAAGTCTAAAAATGCAAAAACTAACCGCCCGAAATGAGGGGGAGGGGGGGGGGCGGATGGTCAATAAATGAAAATCTTGGCCATTTACCAAACTAAACCAAATTTTGTATACATAATCAGTGGGTCCCAAGAAGTCTAAAAATGCAAAAACTAACCGCCCGAAATGAGGGGTAGGGGGGAGGGCGGATGGTCAATAAATGAAAATCTTGGCCATTTACCAAACTAAACCAAATTTTGTATACATAATCAGTGGGTCCCAAGAAGTCTAAAAATGCAAAAACTAACCGCCCGAAATGAGGGGTAGGGGGGAGGGCGGATGGTCAATAAATGAAAATCTTGGCCATTTACCAAACTTAACCAAATTTTGTATACATAATCAGTGGGTCCCAAGAAGTCTAAAAATGCAAAAACTAACCGCCCGAAATGAGGGGAGGGGGGGGGGAGGGCGGATGGTCAATAAATGAAAATCTTGGCCATTTACCAAGCTTAACCAAATTTTGTATACATAATCAGTGGGTCCCAAGAAGTCTAAAAATGCAAAAACTAACCGCCCGAAATGAGGGGTAGGGGGGGGGAGGTGCGGATGGTCAATAAATGAAAATCTTGGCCATTTACCAAACTTAACCAAATTTTGTATACATAATCAGTGGGTCCCAAGAAGTCTAAAAATGCAAAAACTAACCGCCCGAAATGAGGGGAGGGGGGGGGGGGGCGGATGGTCAATAAATGAAAATCTTGACCATTTACCAAACTAAACCAAATTTTGTATACATAATCAGTGGGTCCCAAGAAGTCTAAAAATGCAAAAACTAACCGCCCGAAATGAGGGGTAGGGGGGAGGGCGGATGGTCAATAAATGAAAATCTTGGCCATTTACCAAACTAAACCAAATTTTGTATACATAATCAGTGGGTCCCAAGAAGTCTAAAAATGCAAAAACTAACCGCCCGAAATGAGGGGGAGGGGGGGAGGGCGGATGGTCAATAAATGAAAATCTTGGCCATTTACCAAACTAAACCAAATTTTGTATACATAATCAGTGGGTCCCAAGAAGTCTAAAAATGCAAAAACTAACCGCCCGAAATGAGGGGTAGGGGGGAGGGCGGATGGTCAATAAATGAAAATCTTGGCCATTTACCAAACTTAACCAAATTTTGTATACATAATCAGTGGGTCCCAAGAAGTCTAAAAATGCAAAAACTAACCGCCCGAAATGAGGGGGAGGGGGGGGAGGGCGGATGGTCAATAAATGAAAATCTTGGCCATTTACCAAACTTAACCAAATTTTGTATACATAATCAGTGGGTCCCAAGAAGTCTAAAAATGCAAAAACTAACCGCCCGAAATGAGGGGTAGGGGGGGGGGCGGATGGTCAATAAATGAAAATCTTGGCCATTTACCAAACTAAACCAAATTTTGTATACATAATCAGTGGGTCCCAAGAAGTCTAAAAATGCAAAAACTAACCGCCCGAAATGAGGGGGAGGGGGGGGGCGGATGGTCAATAAATGAAAATCTTGACCATTTACCAAACTAAACCAAATTTTGTATACATAATCAGTGGGTCCCAAGAAGTCTAAAAATGCAAAAACTAACCGCCCGAAATGAGGGGTAGGGGGGAGGGCGGATGGTCAATAAATGAAAATCTTGGCCATTTACCAAACTTAACCAAATTTTGTATACATAATCAGTGGGTCCCAAGAAGTCTAAAAATGCAAAAACTAACCGCCCGAAATGAGGGGTAGGGGGAGGGCGGATGGTCAATAAATGAAAATCTTGGCCATTTACCAAACTTAACCAAATTTTGTATACATAATCAGTGGGTCCCAAGAAGTCTAAAAATGCAAAAACTAACCCCCCCCTACATGATTATAAACAATTTTATTAAATATTAAATATAAGTGAGGGGCCAGGTTGTATGGTAAAGTCAAGTGGATGTCCACATCAGAACACGTCAGCTTATTTATAATAGTAATTGTTACCAAGAATATTATAAAATATTAAAGTTTTTAATTAAATATTATAATTATTTTTTATTGTATTATGAACCGCGATTGGAATTAGGTGTAAAGGTCTTTGGAATTATGTGGAATTATTTTGGAATTCATTAGATAAGGCCCCTTCATCTATTGTCTTTTACTGAAATGAAAGTGCAAGTTAAGGTAGGTGAATAGTTTACAACTTAAAAGATGTTCGAATATTGTATGTAGAGTAGGGTGGGTCGAAAAACTGAATTTATTTTCGAAAACGCTTTAGTGCTGATAAGTTGCCTATTGTAATAAGAAGAAAATATGAAAGATATTAATTTGCAGATGGTAATAGATTCAAATTTACTAGAAAATCATAAGATGGTGTGATCTATTAAATCCGATGGAATGGAATATTTTTAATTATATGTCAGAGGGGTTGTTTTTATGCGTTTACATATGTCAGAGAGGTTCGTATCCCGCAGTTGAGCCAGATGGCCCGGATTGCTGTTACTGGCACTCGGGTTCGATTCCCGAGGGGGTGAAAAACAACCCCTCTGACATATAATTAAAAATATTCCATTCCATCCGATTTAATGGGGGTGAAAAACAACCCCTCTGACATATAATTAAAAATATTCCATTCCATCCGATTTAATAGATGACATCATCTTATGATTTTCTAGTTTTTTTTTTTTTTTTTTTTTTTATTTATTTATTTATCTTAACCAATTATTTCATAATTGACAAAAGATTTGTTATTCACATACTTAAAGCACACTTTAGGAAAATATTTAACAAATATAATTCCTCACTTAACAATATATATACAATAATAAGATCAATATTATCCAAATGGAATAATTAATATAATTTGTTAACTAAATAGTTCATATGTTTTTCTTCTTTTAGTCGACGAACATTATCATCAACGTTGAGCATTTGTTTCATTTCTTGATTTTCATGTTTGTGTAGACGTTGGTGGTGTCTAACGGCATATTTGTGGATTTCTTCTGTGACTGCATCGAGGTGTAGATCTCGGTGCAGGTCACTATTTCTGATGTACCAAGGGGCATTTACAATACTTCTTAGGACTTTATTTTGAAATTTTTGTATAATTTCTATATTGGACTTTTTTGTACAGCCCCACAATTGAATCCCGTAGGTCCATACGGGTTTCAAAATTTGTCTATAAATTAAAATTTTATTTCTCACAGACAGCTCTGAATTGCGTCCAAGTAGCCAGTAAAGTTTTCGAAATTTGATGTTAAGTTCTTGTTTTTTAATCTTCACGTGTTCTTTCCACTTTAGTTTTGCATCTAGAGTCATGCCTAGATACTTAGCTGTATTGGCATAAGGTATTCTTTGGTGATTAATTTGGATAGGAATAGTAACTATTTTCTTATAGGTAAAATTGATATGGGTTGACTTTGTTTCATTGAGCTTTATTCGCCATCGTTTGGTCCATTCGTTGATTTTGTTTATGGCACCTTGTAGCTTAGCTGTAACTTCATAAACATTTTCATCGACTGCAAGGAGTGCTGTATCATCAGCAAATGTAGCTATAGCAGCATTCTCATCATGATTTTCTAGTAAGAAGAAAATCGTCATAAAAAATTAAAATCGGTTAACATCATCCGCTCGCGCAACGAACATGGAACTTGTGAAAAATTGCAAAAATCAGAATAATTTTTAATTTTTTTTTATTAGTTAATATTTTTAAAATAAACACACTCTCGTTTTATCCTTGTTTTATGGTTTAAATAATCTAAATAAATTAAATTCTGATCAAAAATATACCTTACGTTCCGCGCAACAGCGGTATTTTTTGCTGGACTTGAATCAATAACAAATGTCTCTGATCAGGCGACACATCCTCTCGATAAAATAAAATAATTATAAATAAGGAATAAAACCCATCTTATTTTATCGATTTAATCTATATTGAGGTTCAGTAACTTTTTAATATACATATTATATGAAAACAGCATTTTGATTAAGAATTTTGTAGTTTAAAAGAAATTTTATGAAAACATTCAGTTTCGGAGCGAGTCGACTTGAAATGCCAATAAAGAGTTTATTTTTTTCCTCATCACATATTAAATCAAATCTATTGATATTTCATATCTATGAAATATTTTCTTTTATCTTTTATTATCAAATAGTTTTTATTAGAATATTTGCATTTTAAAGGATAGTTTATTTGAAGCCTAATTTGAAAAAATCGCTAATTTCTACTTTGAAATAATTTTTAAAAACATGAAATTAATAAATATTACAAAACAATAAATTATTAATAATCATATTTAATTTTGAACGAAATTGTTTCATTAGTTTTTGAGAAAATGATAAAAACCAAAAAAATCGTAACAAATGACTCGCTGATGCCGGGTGACTTGTGCGACCCAGTTTCTTGATAAAACCGATCCAAAAATATTATAAATGAGCAAAGAAAACGATCTTATTTTATCGATTTCATCTATCTGAAGGTTCACAGTATGTTTATTATATAAGAAAATGGCATTTTGATTAAGAATTTTGTAGTTTAAAAGAAATTGTATGAAAAGATTCAATTTCTTCTCCTCGGGAGCGAATCAACTAGAAATAGCAAAAAAGTTTTATTTTTTCTCTCATTAGAAATTTATTAAAATCGATTGAAATTTCATATCTCTAAGTTATTTTTAATTTTTTTTTATATAAATTAATTATTATTAAGAATTTTGCATTTTTATTTGAAATATCAATTTGAAAAAACGCTAATAACTCAGTTGAAATTTTTTTTTAAAAAGTATGAACATAATATATATTATAAAACAATTAATTATTAATAATTTAATTCAATTTTTGAACGAAATTGATTCAGTACTTTTTTGAGAAAATTGTCAAAAACCATCTGAACCGTCAAAAAACGATGTCTTTTGAAAGCACGAGATGCCTATGAAATTTTTTTAAAAAGTTATATGAAACGAAACATTGACATGTGACATGGAGGTGGATTTTAAAATGTTTCTAAAACGACCTTTTATAGACGGTTTTCGAGGTTTTTGACCATTTTCTCAAAAAAGTACTGAAGCGATTTCGTTCAAAATTGAACTAAATTATTAATAATTAATTATTTTATAATATCTATATGTTCAAATTTTTTAAAAAAAATATCAACGCAGTTATTAGCGTTTTTTAAATTGGTCTCGAAATAAACTACCCTTTAAAATGCAAATCTCTTAATAATATTTTTTTATAAAAGATAAATGATTATAACACCTAGATATGAAATTTGAATAGATTTAAATAAATATCTAATGAGAAAAAAATAAATCTTTTGCCATTTCTAGTTAATTCGCTCCTGAGAGAAGAAATTGAATCTTTAAATACAATTTCTTTAAACTAGAAAATTCTTAATCAAAATGCTATTTTCTTATATTAAAAAGTTACTATGAACCTCAAGATTGATTAAATCGATAAAAATAGATCGATTTCTTTCTCATTTTTAATTTTTTTGGTCTATTAGATCGAGAGGATAGAGACACAATATTTTTTATTGATTCATCAAGTCCATTCATGTAATTGAAAAGTTTTTGTTTTGCCGGAGTAGCAGAGTTGTTGATTCACAAAAGAGAAACAAAGAGGTTGTCTCTGCTTGATGCAAATAAACACACACACATATATATGGTATATATACAGATATATCATCTCGATATATATATGTGTGTATGTTTATTTGCATCAAGCAGAGGACAACCTCTTTGTTTCTCTTTGTCCATTTATGTACTCTATAATAATGGAATATCTTTTAACTCGTAAACTCTTGATTTTAGACATTTCCATTATATGATCTTTTCTGTTGGAAATTAAATCTTCTTTAATAAATGTCATTATATAAATTTGTGTACCTCTAAGGGTTAGGCAGTAAAGGTGAAATTTATGTGGAAAGTTGGATATATATTGTTCTAATGCCCTAGATCTTCTACATATAAATAAGCTGACGTGTTCTGATGTGGCTATCCACTTGACTTTACCATACAACCTGGCCCCTCACTTATATTTAATATTTAATAAAATTATTTATAATCATGTAGGGGAGGGGGTTAGTTTTTACATTTTTAGACTTCTGAGATCCCACTGATTATGTATACAAAACTTGGTTGAGTTTGCTCAAAAGGCCTAGAATTTTCATTCTTTACCCTCCCGCCCCCATGAAGGGGGGGGGGTTAGTTTTTGAATTTTTAGATTCCTAGGGGTCCACTGATTATGTATACAAAATTTGGTTTAGTTTGGTAAATGGCCAAGATTTTCATTTTTTGACCCCTCTGCCCCCCCCTTTCGGGCGGTTAGTTTTTGCATTTTTAGACTCCTGGGGACCCACTGATTATGTATACAAAATTTGGTTGAGTTTGGGAAATGGCCAAGGTTTTCATTTTTTGACCTTTCCACCCCCCCCCATTTTGGGCGGTTAGATTTTGCATTTTTAGACTTCTGGGGGTCCACTGATTATGTATACAAAATTTGGTTGAGTTTGCTCAAACGGCCTAGAATTTTAATTTTCACCCTCCCGCCCCCATGTAGGGGGGAGTTAGTTTTTGAATTTTTAGACTCCTAGGTCCCACTGATTATGTATACAAAATTTGGTTTAGTTTGGTAAATGTCCAAGATTTTCATTTTTTGACCCTCTGCTCCCCCTTTCGGGCGGTTAGTTTTTGCATTTTTAGACTCCTGGGGTCCCACTGATTATGTATACAAAATTTGGTTGAGTTTGGGAAATGGCCAAGGTTTTCATTTTTTGACCTTCTACCCCCCCCTCCCCATTTTGGGCGGTTAGATTTTGCATTTTTAGACTTCTGGGGGTCCACTGATTATGTATATAAAATTTGGTTGAGTTTGCTCAAACGACCTAGTTTTTAATGTTTAACCCCCCCCCCTCGACCCCCTTTAATATGCACCAAAATCTAATCAGCTCTTAATCTCATTGGACCAAAACTCACGTGTGAAATTTGTTTTCGATATTCATACTAGTTTTTGAGCAAGCTCGTCCACAAAAATGGTAACGCACAGACTAACTAACTAACAGACAGTTTGACAAAACAATTATTATCTCGAAAAATATCATTTTTTCGATGTTCACTTATTAGAACTTTTTTGTAGACCGAAATGCCATGGTTTCGCTCAATTTTTTTAATCGAAATAGTTTAGCTGTTTTTTATATATTTTGAAAAAAGAAGGAAAAAAACCACTTTTTTCATGCACGATTACAATACTTGACCATACCCTCCTGTATACTAAAGTAAAAAATTATAATGAAGAAACATGTTGATAATTTAATCTACAAAAAGAAAGTTCATTATTTATAATTAGCTCCGATGACTATATTTAAATATCGAGAGAGGATTAAACATTCAAAATTAATTATTTTTTTCTGATAAAAATAAGCGGTTTTAGATAAAGGGTCCCCTTAGATTGAATGTGAAATTTTTTATTGAAATCCGTGTCATCAACCAAATTCCATATTTTTTGATTCAAAAAATTACCTGGCCAATTCATTGGGCTTGAATTTTTATATTGAAAAATATTTACATTTACCTACATAACTCGTAAACTATTGATTTTAGACATTTCTCTCATATTAACTTTTCGGATGGAAATTAAATGTACTTATAGTTATATGACTTTGTTTACCTCAAAGGGTTAGGCAGTAATGGTGAAATTGAAGTGGAAATTGATCTCCCTACAAATCTCATTGTTCCCCCTAGAAAAATCGAAACTCCATTATTACGAGGCATCACTTATGTATTTCTCATTAAATTATTTCAAAATTTGTCAATTCTACTAAAAAATTAGTTGATTTCTAATCGGATTACCGAAATTCCAACCTTGTGGTGATAATCAGCTGGCCGGTTGCAGCCCTTAGGAAAACTCTTAACTACGCCAATGGCCACGACCACCCCATTTTGGGACACGTAACTAAATTTTGGGGTCGAAAAAAATAAAATGAAAATGAAAAAATTATATTGGGCAGCAACCAAAAATAAATTCAAAATAAGACTTTACTATACACCTGACCCCTCCTCTCTCCTATTTTTGAACCTCTTCCGAGCCACTATCAATTTCACATAATGAGACATTTTCATAGGGCGAAATTTCGTACTAATCGATCATATGGTCTAAAACTTATATTGATAGTTATACTTTTTAAGCTCTCCCACCCCTCCCCCAATTTTAATAATCGAAAAAAAATTACTCTCTTTTTTATTTTAGGACCTCTTTATAGTAATTTCTAATTTTTAGTTTAAAAATTTTATCATTTAAATTTTTAGCCCCCCTCCCCCTCCTCCCCACCTCACTAAATTTTTTGTTCGATTTCAAACAAAATCTAATCAGTTCTTAATCTTAATTGGCAAAAACTACATGTGAAATTTCGTTTTGATATACACGCAAAATTTAGTATCAAACGTACTTACTAACAGACAAAAAATTTAATATCTCGATAAAGATAACTTTTTGACATACAGTCTTTAAAGCTTTTTTGTAGATAAAAACACCATGGTTTCGCTCAATTTATTTTATCAAAATAGTTTCAGCAGTTTTTGAGATATTTCGAAAGTTGCTTTTCATGAAACTGGGGGGGGGGTGTCATCCATGAAGCTAGGGGTTTGTGGGCAACCCTGTATTTTAGATATGTTTAAAAAAGATTTGATTTAAAATATAATTTCTTTATGATTTACTTACCTCAGGAACTCATTTCTGATGAGTACGTGGATTGCGACCACGGGGTTATCCGAGCTAAATCGACATGCTTCCACTTACTTGTGTCAGGCTTCTCTTTTCTCTTTCGTATACGATACGGCCTCCCTTGGCCAACTCTTGTTATTTTTACCGACCCCGAAGCTATTAGGTTTCTCGAGGGCTAGGAGTTGATTTCCTTTTTCATTTTTCTTCTCTTCACCATGTGAGAAGGCAACGGGAAACCACCACATTACAAATCCCGAGAATATGCATCATGACGATTTCTCTTCGAGTAAAAAATTCCGGAAGTAAACATTTAGAGAGGTCAAACAGCTGGCGGGGGACAGAGTCGAGTGGAGACGGATTGTTGCATCAAACCAGTCTTAGGACTGTATACTCAATGATGATGATATGATTTACTAATAAAAATGTTAGTTTATTCTATAAGACTATACATATAATCTCGAGTAAGGAAAATATTTTCAACAAAAAGTTGTTTTTCATGAAACTTGTGGGGGGGGGGGGGGCAGTCATGAAGCTAGGGGTTGGTGGGTACCCCTGTATATTAGATATGTTTAAAAAAGTTTTGATTTAAAATATAATTTTGAATCGTTTCTCCTTCTTCAGGGTTTAAATCTGTTTATTAATATTATTTTTAATTGTGTTTAATTTCAAAAATTTGTGCATGGCTATGCCTTGATGATGGCCCTTGAGGAGTGGTTCAAAATGTTAAAAAAAAATATTTCAGTTTTTTTCAATTCTGGCTGCAAATAAAATTCAACCTTTTTACCTGAATTCAAAGTCTAAAATAATATTAATATTTCTTTTAACTAAAGCCAGCTACTATGTAAAGAATAGTCGAGAAAGCTTTCCGCCTGTATCTATGCAACCGATCGACGCCTCTGGATCGGACTAGCCTACCATACAGGCGCCCTTGTTAAATGAATATTTTTCATAATGTGACGGTCATTTTCAATGAGCTCATTTTGATGCGTACAACTCTTACTTGATGGTATTGTTAATCGTTTTATTGTTTGTATTTATATTTTATATGTTGATGTTATTGTAAAATAAATGATTTGAATAAGATTACGAGTTCTTAATTAATATAATCGTAATATTGGCGCCCGAACAATGTGAAAATGATGAGAAAACCTAGTGAACCACTGGCGAAGAGGAATAAGAAAAATGATTTTTCGAATATGGAAATAACGAGGGAGGAAATATTGAAGATCAAGGATGATATAAAAAAAGGTGAGCATAGAGTAATGGATTTGGGAGAGGCGGTGAATAAATTAAAAAATAATTTTGAAGAAATAATAAAGAAATTAAAGGATGATTTGGAAGAGGAAAGAAACAAGAGAATAGAATTGGAAGAAATGATAAAAAGGGAGAAAAATTTAGAAAAGGCTAGTGATTTCGAGATTAATAGGAATATTCAATTAGCAGAGGAAGATCCGAAGTTATTTTTAAAAAAGGTCGAGAATACTCTATTAAAATATAAAGTACCGGCAGATGTTTGGCTCATGGTGGTTTCGGATCAGTTGTTAGATAAGGCCAAGACATGGTGGCCGGTGGTGAATCAATTTCCCGCATTGGATTGGAAAGATTTTAAATGAAATTTCTCCGAGAATATGATAGTTTAATCGTAGTCTCAAAGTTAAGGGTTATGTTTTATGAGGAGAAACAGAGAAGGGACGAACCTATAAGGTTATTTATTGAGAAAAAGATGGGGATAGTTTGAATGAAAAGCGATTTGCAGTAGGGGATAAGGTATATGTTAGAATGGTACATCTCTCCAGCTCATGCAGATCCTTCAAATTAAAATTTTTATATGTTTATAAGATGGATTTTATAAAGAATATTAAAAAAAGAGCCATGTAGCTTTAATTATTTATTTATATAAAAGATATAAAGATGGTTTTTGTATAGAAAAGCATAATTTTAATTATAAAGATAATACAAAAGGCTAAATAAGAATAATCATGTATCACTCTAACCTATCACATAAACAATTTGGATGTTACTTTTGAATCACCTTTTTCTTTTTCCCTTACATAAGTTAAACATTTATTATCAATTATTTAAATTTTTGAGAGTTATATTTCCAAGTATAACATTTTAAAAATTCTCTCTGAATGAAAGTTATTTTCAAATACTTTATATGAAAAAAGAACTCAGGAAAGTAATTGGGCTTCGACTGGTCACGTTCATCTGAAGGGAATGTGGTACATCAGAAATCGATACTGTGTATATTATGAGAGATGGAGGGCGAAACATTCACTTATGACTGAATTACTGAATACAAGGCTCTGCTCTACAGGAGAACAACCATTTTGGTTACATAGGTAGATGAAGATAAAATACTTGCTCAGGAATATCTCTCTAGTCGCCAATCTTCCGAAATATAGGATCAAGCTTTTATCTTTGGGCTTAATATTTATTTATTTTCTAATGACCTTAGTTTTAATAACCTCTGAACTAAAAATAATTCCACATATACTTCATCTGAATGGATTGAAGAATCCTGGCGCTTCCCTCTGTCTCATAAAATCTAATCCAAACGAGAATTCATCTAAGCTTATATCCAAAGAAGAATTACAGTTCTGTGTCAAAAAGGATACCAACAGAGCACCAGGAAAAGATAATGTATTTTATCTAATGATCGCTCACTTGCCATCTTTGGGATTAATATGGTCCTTTTTGATTAATTTGTTTATAATACAGGGTGGGTCATAAAGATCTACCACATTTTGAAGAGGTATAAAAAATGACAAAATTTAACTAGAAAAAAACTGAATATATTTTTGAAAAGAACATAAAATAATCATGTTTTTAAATGTGTTTTAAACATTATCAGACAAAAAAAAGAGAGGGGGGGGGTCAAAAATGAAAATTCTAGCCCTTTCGACCAAACTCAACGAAATTTTGTATACATATTCTGTGGGCTCCAAAAAGGCTAGAAATGCAAAAACTAACCAAATTTTGTATATATAGTTTGGTCGAAAGGGCTAGAATTTTCATTTTTGACCCTCCCCCCTTTTTTCGTCTGATATAATGCTTAAAACACATTTAAAAAAAGATTATTTTATGTTCTTTTCAAAAATATATTCAGTTTTTTTCTAGTTTAATTTTTTCATTTTTTATACCTCTTCAAAATGTGGTAGATCTTTATGCCCCATCCTGTATATTCATTTGTAATGAATGCTTTGCTTTTAATTTAAGCCATATATTGGTATATATATAAATATATAGTTGCTTTATATTTCCTTTTTAAACCATATATTTTTCCAAATTTCATTCATAAAATAAGAATTTCTCCCGAAACGTTTACTATTCAAATAAGCTTTTGAAGAATGTTTTTTTATATATAAAGGTTTGTATTTATTTATAGCAAGCAATAAATTATTTCAATGTACCTATCATTATATTCAATCGATCTTTTAGTTGAATTAATTAATGATTGTATTATTTCATTTTTAACTATGTCCCTGTGAAAATGTATATTAAACTTCTGTATACACAAATTTTTTCTTTAAAAACCTACAATAAAATGTCTAAATTAATATTGCTTAACAAATAGTAAATTAATAGTCCTTTTAGTATTTATTCATATATATATTTCATTACATATTATTTATTTCCAATATACATATAAATTACAAAAGAGTGCGTTCCAGACGCAACAAATAATAATAATTAATTACAGTAATATTTTTTCGACCTCAAGCCATCTATAAGAAGTCGATTTATTTTCCAGAAATATTATTTTTATAAGTCAATTCATTTTTTACATTACTAGAATGAAAATCTCTTAACAGTTGTCATTTTTAATGAAATTTTATTTTATCTAAGATGTAGAAATATTGATATTTTTTTAATTAAAACAAAAAGAAAACAAAAAATTTTGGTTCCTTATCAATTTAATGTGAGGACGAATTTCTATAAGCTTTTAAAAAACAACTATACAAAATTAAAATAGTTATTGGGGACTCATAGAAGGTCCCACACTGTTTCTGAAGCCAAGGTTTCCGTTTTGTATATAATTGTAGTTCGTGTAAAATCTGAGGTATTTCGGAAATCTGTATAACAGATGTTAGGTATAGTTAGAAGAAAACTAGTTGGTGTAGCTTTTTATGTGTTTTATTTGGTGGACGTTTGCGTCGCAAAAGTTTCGGACGGGACAGTCCTCTTCAGCACCTGTTGATTCACAAGATTATATTTTAGAGTGAGTAATACATTGTCGCGGACCGGAAATGTTGTTGTAAATTTTGTTTGAAATCTTAAAGGATTTCTTTTGTTTTTAATTAGGGTCATCTGCACTGTAGCCAGATGTATGATGTATTTTTCGCTCTTGGGCCTTCGTTAAAATTATATGGTGATAGGAAATGAGTCGTATATCTCTGAGAATTGACAGTGCAAAAAATCATCTTTCAAAAAAAGGGTCTCTTTTTACAAAAAAGTCACGTGATTTTCGCGTTCCCGCCCTTAAAAATGGGAGGGCTCAATAATTTAAGATATGCCCTGCTGATTAGGGAGTTAGCCAATCAGAGATCTTGTTGAAAATTCCCAGAGTCTGTGACAGTTCAGGGGTTGAAGCCAAGGAGACATGTCAGTCAGTTAGTAGACAGTCAGAGAGAGAGTTGGCAGCAGTTAAGTGAAGTTGAGTGTAAAAATGTACAACCCCCCCCCCTATACCAAATAAAAAACCATGATATAAAAGAAAATGCGTTCTATTTCAACCTTTCCTAGATATAGCGAACTTTTTCATCTACAGCACATCAAACCTCTAGCAACGGCGAGCGAGACAAGAAACCACGATCTTCGAGGGCTCACGTTACCGTTAGCGGACAATCATAATTCTTCGGGACTATGCCCGCTATAAATAAATAATTAATTTAGTTTTCAGTCCTTGGCGAAACATAATTTGGCGGCCACCGGTGGGATTGCTCGCAACAACATATTATGTGCGTGAGGACCAAGTACGCACAATGAAAAAAGTATAAATACATGTCACTGTGCAAACATATATGTTGATTACAAGAGCACCACATCCCAAAGAATTGAAAACAATTCTCTGTTCTAGAAATACACATATAACGTATATAAAAAAAGGAGCAATTGAATTTCTTTTACCTTTCTAACAAAACACAACTGTGGTAATGTGTGAATATACGTTATATTGTGTATTTCGAGCATGTGGGGAGGATCTCTAGAAATTGTTTTCATTCCTTTGGGATGTGGGGCTCTTGTAATCAACCTATGTATATGTTTGCACAGTGACATGTGATTTATACTCCTTTCATTGTGCGTACTTGGTCCGCACGCACATATATATATTACTCACTCTAAAATATAATCTTGTGAATCAACAGGTGCTGAAGAAGGATTGTCCCGCCCGAAACTTTTGCGACGCAAACGTCCACCAAATAAAACACATAAAAAACTACACCAACTAGTTTTCTTCTAAATATACCTAACATCTGTTATACATATTTCCGAAATACCTCAGATTTTACACGAACTACAATTATATACAAAATTAAACTGGTTAAAGGGATTGGTTAATGAGTGATTTTGTCTGTTTTTTAAGCCGCACCCATTTCAGAATTCCACAGAATACTTACACAGTAAATTCAGTTTTTTAAGTCTTTTGAGATTAAAGCTTTAAAATTTTTAATTTTCAAAGACCACTCCATCATTTCGGATCGTCTATGAAATAATCTCATGTCCTTTTAAATTTCGACTTTTTACTTGGTTGATTTGAACTTTTTTCAATTTCCTGCCCTTTTATTTATATTTTTTTTTAATCCTCCTTTTCTACCTCATTTCGGATCACTATCAATTTCAAGTAAATAGTAAAACCGTACTTGAGATATTTTAAAAACAATATTTTTCCTACATGAATGAAATATATAGGGAAAAAAATTAACACAATATAATTTATTAGATTATATTAATAATATATATTTATTTATATATTTTCTTTATTTATAGGTTCATAATAATCTAATTAAATATTATTACAATAGTCAAATACATTAAATTATCATTTTTTAACATGTCATTTCAAAAATATTTTAATAGTCCTTACCTTCAATATATAGTTAATATAAAACTCACTATTTATAAAAAAATATATACACAGTTTTCAAATCACTTTGAACACACACGTGGTCCTAATTATAAATTAACAAAAAAATAAAAAATAAACAATAAAACGTTTTTACAGTTCAGTAATATATGCACGAATTAATCTTTTTTTTTTTTTAAATAAATATTTCATATTTTTGTTTTTCTTTGGATCATTGGATCAATTGTAAATAGCGATTTTCGTGCTGTAGCGATTTGAGAGTGGATGACATGTCATTAATAACCATATTTGAAGACGGTTGTGAGATTAACGAAGCGTTCATTGCTTCTTGTTGAGCTTGTCGATTCGGGTGAGTGGAACTGGACACGATTTCACCTCCAGCCCATTGGCTACACTGCTGTACATATTCCAGAGTCCTTTGATAAGTATCTTGCCTCATTCCAGCCGGCATTGGGGACGATTGGCTAATATCGCCGCATTGGATTTCACGATAGCATTGTTGCTGCTGGGGTGTCACCCCATGAGTATGTGGATTCATATTCGGTGTTTGTTGCTGGTTATAAGGAGGGGGAGGGGATAATATATGTTGTGGTTGAGATTGTTGTTGTTGTGGCCAAGGAGAACAACAGCAATTTGGTATCTGTGACGGAGGGGGGTGATGATTATTATGATGGTGATGATTATGCGGATGGTTAAGCGGATGCGGGAACGATCTCGCCATTCCAGGTGCATTGTGCTGCCATGGCGGAGCTGGAGTCGCAGCTGCCGGAGATGTCATAGGTTGTTGTGCGGGACTTGCGCAGTGACTGGCTCTGCATTCTGGTGCCGGCGGAGGGCAATAATTTTGTGGAACAGGTGGTGGATAAGGAGAACATTGATTTCCACCTTGCATGCCAGGATGGTTCATATTTCCTCCGTTCATCATACTAGCACAAGAAGAAGGCACATATGAATGACAGGGACTTTGGCACGAAGGTACTTGGTTAGCCATGCACTGTTGATAAGGCGGAGGGTCAATCTGGCAGCCTGGCATATCATTCTGAGATCGTGGAGCATGATACCCATTTTGATTTGGTGGTCTGTACGGATTATTTGGCGTTGAGCCTCCGTAACATGGGTTGTACCCATGGTGTGGCTGAGGCTGAGATCGTGCTTGGTATGCGTTTTGCATCATCATGTTTTGTTGATGTTGAAGGTGATGTTGAATAGATTGTTGTTGTTGCGGATGAGTTCCATGTAACGGTGAATGTTGTTGCATAATGGGTTGCATGTTTGAAGCCGGATTATGTGGTGATTGTTGAGCTTGATTAGCATTTGGATGAGGTGTTTTATTCGTGCCTAATATCAGCAACCTAAAAAAAAAATATATATAACATTAGTAATTTTTGCAGAATTAATATTTAATGAAGATTTATTATCTAAACCACATTTATACAAAAATCACCTGAAATTTGTTATGTATTTAGAACTAGTTTAAATGGGGATAGGCATGAATTGGACAACGATCTTCATGCCATTTCATTTTATATATTTATTTATTTGTGTTTAATGAAATTTGTTCCGTCCTGGCATAGTTGAGACGATTGCCGGCAAAGAGACTTTCAATGTTTATGTTTTGTTTTGTCCTTTTTAGCCCTCTCATTATACGGAGATAGATACAAGAAAAGGAGAAAAGAGTGGGTGAATAATAATTTAGCTAAATAAATAGGTATGGTGAGTTTTTGCTGTACTTACATAGATCATAGATCTACACCATTTCTCAAAATGATAGGACACATTTAGCCCTTGATTAACCTCTCATTCTATCATCCAAGTTGAGAACATTTTTTAATGTATTGAAGAGAAAATTCAAGCGAATGAATTGAACGTGAAATTTAATTTATTATTGATTGTTTGTTTACAAATAAAAAAAATTAATGATCATATTTCATAATTATCATCACTTCAAATTGAATGGGGGCAGGACAAAGAATTAAGAATTACCTACTAATAAATTAACTATAAGAAAGAATTACTTTTACTGCAAATCCCAATGCAATGGGAATCAGTGTATTTTTTACAAATTTTTCACCACCAAATGTCTCTAGTGTCTTGCACGGAGCGAATAATTACCTGACTTAAATATTGCATCATATCGTCGGGGATCACAAGTTTATTCTCGACCATTTCCCCTTCAGCAACCTCATCAAGAACCACCTCTTGATTAGGATGATGATCTGTTGCTGTTCGATTTGGTAGAAGAGACGGAAGTACTACACTATGTGGCCTGGGCGGCTGAGGTGGCGTGACGGGCACAGTTCTTGTTGAAGGCTCCGACAATCTTCGATCATTACCCGTCGCAGAATTGTTTGGTAGAGAAGGTTGTGCCAGTGAAGCAGCGTTCATGAAATTTCCCCAATTTGTCCCATTGGGTCCATTTCCCGGTAGAGAACATTGATTTTGTGGATGTAGAGACATATTCTGGGTCTGGAACAAATAAAGCATGTTTATTTAATATTTTAGTACCTGGCCACCGAGCAATGTTCGGCAACTTTTTGCTTAAGTTAAAAGCTATATATTAATCCCGACCCCTCCCCCGGACCCCACCTTCTACACCCGTCCACCCCACCTGCCCCCGTACCCCTCCGCCACTGTATATATATAAATACAAGATTTGCTCGTTTAATATAATAAGATAAGATAAGATAAGATCTACCAGTAAAACAAACTTGTTATCATATCTACTTATTTATTATATTGTAGTTTTATTGTATTATTTATTAGTGTTCAATAAATAATTATTAATTATAATTAATTGTGTGATTTTAATAAAATTTCAACTCTTAATATTTAAGTATTTTATCTTTTAATCTATAAATTTTCATTTAAATACACAATCGTAAACTGTTATGGCGGCCATGTCAATTTTGAATTCTTTTTTTTTTTTGGCTTTTCGGCCTTTCTAGCCATAAGCCTAATTACGATACTAGTTATTATTTTTTTAAATTTGTCTCTGCCCCCGGGGTCAGATTTTAGCTGGATGCCTCGAGTCCGATTCGAACCCGGGTCCCCTGGTTAGCTCGCTGTCACGCTACCGCCTAGCCTATCTGACCCCCCTTTGAATTCTTTATTTATCAATAATCTATATTTTATTAAATTACCTTATATTTTATAAAATATTTATAACTTATTTATAAACAAAATGACATCTTATATTCGCAAATCGGTTAATTATTAACCGAGTTATAGTGCTATTTTTACTTTCATAGTTATGGTTAGTTATTCTTAAGTAAATTAAATAAAATCTAGCAGATGGATTCAAATGTTTAAATTTTCATTAGACAATAGAGTTGAACAAATCGATGTAAGATGGCAGTGGTAGAAAATTAATCAACTGCAAATTCAAATATTTGAAATAACAAAGTTAATATAGTTCAATAAATTGACAAAAGATTGTATTGCAATCAATTACAAATTGAAAAGCTTAAACTCGTGATTTAATTTCGATGGCTGATTTCATCTCAACCAATTAAGAATGACTAACCTATAATAATGAAAATAATAATACCATCATAACTCGAGTAATTGTCAATTGATTTTCAAAATTAAGGTGTCATTTTGTTCAGAATAAAATGCTTAACATTTTATTAAATAAAAGATAATTTGATAAAACTAACAATTATTGAGATATAAAGGATTTAATAATTGAGATATGGCCATCATACTAAATTTTAGGATTTTATATTCACTATAATTTTTTATTTTATCCATAGCGAAGTATGGGTAAAGTATTGTACCTAATCGATCTTGAACCAAGCGCGACTTCAAAGAGTCACGGAACCCATGGCCTCAACCAAAGTTACAAATTGAAGTATTTATTAAAGTTAAATTTTAGTAACTGACGGTTTTGGCAAAAATTACATGGGGTCTCGCCCAGAGGCCAAAAAGTGCAATTTTTAATTTAGTCCGGTGGTATTATACATGAATCCATGTTACCCTTTTTCAGTGACGATTTTTCCACACCGTTCAAGCCAAGGTCGGATCCAGGGGGGGGGGGGGGCGACCGACCCCCCCCCCATAGAGGCCCGTGCCTGGCAAAAAAATTTTAAAATTGAAAATAAAGTTCTAGTATGAGGGGGAGCGGCGTCACTGCTGCCCCCCCCCCCCCCCCCCGCTTGGACAATTCGATCGCGACACACTTTCGAGATAAAAAAAGTAGATCTTATATACATCGGGCACCTTATATACATTCTCCCCCCACCCCCCATAAAAAATTCCTGGATCCTCCCTTGGTTCAAGCAGAAATGAAATGAAAATTGAAAAATCTACCATTACTTTAACAAAATGAAGCTCTGATTAGTTTTTGGTATATATCGGACGACAAACATTAGTACTTAATTCTAGTACTTTTTTGTTTTTTTTTATAATTATCTTGAAACTGACTTAGTCAATTTTGATCAAAAAGTTTTTAGGAAAATTGCACTTTAAAGTATTTTGCTCCACACTAAGATAGTACGTTTTTAAATTTTTTTTAATTTTCTAGTTTGTAAGAAATTTAAATTTTAGAGGAAAAAAATCTTTGCAGCTTAATATTTTCCTCGCCCTAGAAAATTTTTTCTTTTTAATAATATCATATTTTTTTTAGAGGGGGAGGCAATTTTGGGATCTTCCCCGAGTGGATAAAAGCCATATGCTACTCCACTGCATTTAAGCTACTGCAATATAAGAATGGATATGTTTGTGTATGTAAAATTCTCAATTTTAGAGGAAATTATATAAGTAACCATTATTATTAAATACATTTGGAAATTTATTAATGTTGTTTAGAAAAGAAAACTTTGATCAAAAGTTAACTATAAAATTTAAACAGTTTTTGGTCAGATTTCATATTTAATTTAAAAAATTAATTATTACTAGGGCGGCTCTTGCCTGAGACCGTACCGAGTATTGAAAAAGTTTTCATTTTTATCTTTCAAATTTTACTGTGAAACACCACAAAAATCTTTTACTCTCTTTAATAAAGAAAGACAAAGTACGAATTTATAAGACCTGCGTACGTCCCGTGTTAACATATGCAGCAGAAACCAGAGCATCAACAATTACCACCCAATAACTACTCCGAACAACAGAGATGAGAATAATAAGATCTATACATGGAAAAACATTAAGGGATAGAATCCGCAGCAAAGATCTAAGAGAACTAAGCGAAATCCAGGATATAGTGGAATGGATCGATGTGAGAAAGAGAGGATGGGGGGAACATGTGGAACGAATGACGGATGACCGCCTTGCAAAAATCGTGAAGGAAAATCGCCAACGTGGCACTCGGAGCAGAGGGCGGCCGAAAAAAGATGGAAAGATGTCGCAGCAAGAAACTAACGTCTTTATTCTTTTTTCTTATTGAAGAACAGGCGAAAGCCTATAGAGAAGATGAAGAAGAAGAATAAAGAAAGAAATAAAAAAAATGAGAACTCACCTGAACGACTAAATTTGAATCTGGGTTGTGCATGTTTTGTCTTGTAAGCATAATACGCTGAAGAGCTGTAGATGATGTTTGTGATAATTGAGACGAGCGCCGTGACGAGCCAGGACTGATGGGGTCGTAAAATGACCCAGGAGCAGGATGTAGACCTGGTTGACGGAGATTAGATGCAGGCATGCCGACGCCAGCCGAATTCGATTGCTGACTACTCCGGCGACTGGATCCCATGTCTGCAGACCTCATCGATCCATAATAAGTGCTCGCGGTGGATCCGCCGCTGTCGCGTCTTGTAACAGGCGGCTGTAGGTCGATCACATGCCCTCCAGTGATACCGCTGTCCATTTTCAATTCCGTAATACGCCGGTTGATATCGACGAGATGTCGTAAATTTCCATGAGGCGGCGAAGGCTTTCCTAATGGCGGAAGAATCGTCGTGTGGCCTACTCCAATGCCCATGCCGGAATCCGAAAATTTAGATCCGAGCTGCTTGCGATGTCTAATACGACATAAGTTATTCAATTCGCCGACGCCATCGACGCAGCCAGGCCCAACGCCAACGACTGCTCTTAAGGCGAGTGACAAATTTGGAAGCTAAAAGAAGAAATAGTGAACATTAGGGATTTAATTGAAAAGATTTTGTTTCGCTAATTTCATTAATATTCGTTAATAATACTTGTTTTTAATATAAATATTTCAAAAAGTTATTTCATTACTCTGCGTAATCAAAAATATTTATCTTTACTCTTTCAATATTTTTGTACAACAAAAATATTGACAAATGGACAACATTCAAACAAAATTGCCTACAATAGATATAACTAATTTAAAAATATATTTTTTGGAGGGAGTACTTTGTGCCCGAAGCCCGATCGACCCTAGAGACGGTTCTGGTCAAGATAGGGATGCAAACATCGTAAAAACAGTCGAGCTGAAATTAATTATCCCCCCTAATGCGCTCTTTACGAGAAACACGCGGTTTTCAAACGCTCAGCACCCCTTCGCTGTCAAATTGGATATAAGTCGAACAAGCGCTTTCGCCAACTCTTTTATCCCTATGATCTCCAGAGACTGGAACTCGGTCCCTGCCACCATCTTTCCCGCGACTTATAACCTTCAGCTATTTAAGACCCGTATCCACAGATGCCTTCGATCCCCGCCCAGCCCATAAAATTTTTTCTTCTTCTTTTCACGATGGAGGGGAACCCAACCCAGGTCTTTAGGGTTGCACCTTTTGGTGTAACTCCTTCTCTCATCATTTTCTTTAAAAAAAAAACGATCGATATATAAAAATCAAAAACATCGACGCATCGATACATCGACTAGAAAACATCGATGTATCGTATCATCGATAGTTTTTTTGTATAAAATAAAATACGATTTAAGTTGTTAATTTTTTTATTAGAAGGTTATACAATAATCATGTGACTCTCATAATAGACTTTTTCCAAAACCAGAGCAATTTATTTAGTAACTGAATTTAAAACTAATAGTTTTGAAAGCTGTTTGTTGCGTTATTGTTGCTCCAGCCTTAGACAAAAGTCGGAACTTCGATGTAAAAAGCATCGTATAGAAAAACATCAATGCATCGATGGTTTGTAATAGTGAACATCAATGTTTTACTACTGCAACATCGATGTATCGTTTGCATCCATAAGTCAAGAGCGTTATTATTTTTTGAATAGGAAACTACTATGAAGTCATTTCTAAATCAATTCTTAATAGCCAGAAGCTACAAACCAATTTATGTAATCTATTACTGTATTATCTAACGGAATGAGATAAAATATAACTAGAATAACAGTAGGTATTTTTATGATAATAAAAACCGCAATTGCATTAAAATAATGACTAACCTCAAGTTCATCGTTTTCTTCAGCCCATTCATCTAAAGCATCAGCTATTAACGAAGCAGGCACGGTTCCACCTCCTTGATGAGTGGTTGATACATTGGAATCACTGATTGGATCATCAAAACCACCACCACCGTGGTAGCTTGTAGTGTGAGTTGACATCGGGCTTCCTTGCCTGACCGGGAGAACTGGCCTCCAAAAAGTAATAAAAGAAAAATTATTAAATAATTACATCAAATCAGAATATTTCAAGCAATAAGGGCGCATGGGCTGATTAGTGTGTTTATCAAAAGAAAATATATTATCTTATTATCTTAAACGAGCAAAGGTTTGTATATATATACCCGGTCGGGTTCTCGAAAGCGGCTCTAACGATTTGGATGAAATTCACTGGTCTAGGAGGGTTTTGTGTTGGACATTCGATCTGTCACGGTCTCATCTTCGGCTAAGTTGTTTTTGATGGGTTTTTTGTTAATTGAAATAATTATTCACAGGTGGTTGTCTCGATTAAAATGTTTATTTAATTTTTATTAAATTTCCTTTTAATAAATAATTTGTTTTTTTAATTTTATATCCTACAATAAGATTATTACAATTATTATTATATATTAAAAATTGGGCAATTTAATTGATTGGAGGATTGGAAGGATGAAAGGAGAATCCAATCGACTTGATTGGGGAATAATGGAATTGAAATAATTATCGGAAAAGAGGTTTTTTATCTAATTAGATTTTTCCTCTTATTAAAAACAAGGACTAAAGATGAATCAAGGACACTCGATGGTGGAGATGTAATCTCCGGAATCGAAGCTAAAATACAATGTATACATTAATTAATGTAAAATAATTGGTTTAATTAAATTATCTTATTTAATTGATTGAGATGGGAAGGAATTGGAATAATGGAATTGAAATAATATCGAAAAAGAGGTTTTTTTATTTAATTAGTTTTTTCCTCTTATTAAAAACAAGGACTAAAAGATGATCAAGGACATTCGATGGTGGAGAAGTAATCTCCGGAGTCGAAGCTCAAAAACAATGTATGCATAAATTCATGTAAAATAAATGGTTTAATAAATTATTTAATTGATTAAAAATTGAGTTTTAAATCCCACAAATATTAATTTGACAATTTAATTGATGAACTCAAAAATTATTATTTAATTAAAAAAAATAATTATACCGTATTTATTTATATACCTATATATACACATAATCTGTGGACCACTGAAGGCTAGAAATGAAAAAAACTGGGTGCGTGGGCGGGGGTGGAGGTGCAAGGTGGAGGGGGGAGTCTGGGGGTTTCGGGGGCGGAGTGGGGGTGTAGGTGTCGGGTTGGGATGGGAATGTGCAGTGAGGTGGGGTGAAGCGAGGAGGGGTTTCGGGGATTAATATATCAGCCATTAACTCGAAGACAAAAGTTACCGAGCATCACTCGGTGGCCAGGTACATTATATAATTTGTGAAATTGTCTATTACTAAAGATAGGCAACATTTTGCCTAATTCATGAATTAATCAAATCGCTTGTGGATTATGGAATTAAGAAGTCATTGACGTTTTCAAGTAATAATTAAATATATTTCATTAGTAAATATATATACTCTCACGATAAATTTTAACCAAGGTTTGAATTATAAATAAACAGCACATATAATTTAGATATGCACTTTTCTTTAAAAAGGACAGTGATGCAAAGGGGGACCCTTATCTACTTAATTGAGAATTTCCAGGGAAAATCAAAATATTAATTTTCAAAAAACTAAACTTATTTTTAAATTGTATATTTTATAAAGAGTTTAAAATATATAATACTTTCGTTTGAATATCTCGAAAAAAATTACTTTTTGAACCCTCTCTTAAAAGGGACAATGATTCAACGGGGGACCCTTATCAACTTAATTGATAATTTCTAGAGAAAATAAAATATTAATTTTTCAAAAAACTATAATTATTTTAAATAGTATATTTTAGTTTGAATATCTCGAAAAAATTACTTTTTGAACCCTCTCTATTGTAAAAAGCGAGGGGTGAACCGCGACATAATATCGTATACACCTACTTCCACTTTCATTTCCAAGTATAAAACAATAGATGAAGGGGCATTATCTAATGAATTCTACGATAATTCAATATAATTTAAAGTCGTGCATTTTTAATTCCAATCGCGGATCACCCTCGTTAAAAGTTACCATACTAAGAATGCCTAGTTAAATGAAAATTTGTTGGCTATTTACAGAACAATCTAGTTGGAAGTATTTGGAATTTTATATCATATTTTTAGTAGAAGTTTCAAAAGTGGCGAAATTCTTACCTCTGATTTAACACTCGGACTTGAAAGACTAGCCGTTTTGGCGCTAAACATCTCTTCACTTTTAGGACTATGATCTCCGATTCCAGGACCAAGTCCTCCTCCAGATCCATGTCCTGGAGCTCCGTCGTCGCCGCCTCCATCATCACAACCTCCTTTATGCTTTTTGTTGGCATAGAAATCAGCACCATGGACAGTCTTAACGTGTTTTCGTAACGAACTAGGATCTGTGTATCTCTTTGTACATCCATGAGCTTTGCATATATAAGGTTTCTAAACGAGAAAAAAAATTGTCATTAAATTGCAACTATTATTAAAAAAAAAATGTGTTTTTGAAAAACGGGTAAAACATTTAACAAAATTAATATTCAAAACTTTATCTATTTTGTAAGAAAAATGATTAATTAATAAGTTGGGCTGAAGAAAACCGAAACAAGGAATAAAATATTTTGTACTTTTGCACTTTTGTGTGCCGCGAAATTCTTGAAGTGTGCCGCCAAATTTTAGAAATGCAAACAATGAAAATTTATTTCGCTTTGTAACAATTGAGATTTAATTTCAAAACATTCGGAAGAGTCAATTAATTCATTTTGGATTAACATTAGATGTGATTATTCCATAATAGGCAGAAACAGATTTAAAAATATTGGTACTTATGTATTAACGCCACTGCAGCTACAGATTTGGCGGTTTTTAAATTTCGCCAATCTACACCTAAAATTTTTGAGATAAATCATAAAATAGAATAAATCAGTTCCCCTCTGTCAAAAAACAACTTGAATAGGTTCGGTTTATGATCTCGGTTTGATTAGATAAAAAAATGCGTTCTCAAAGAAACCTTGCGGTGGCGTTAATGTACCCGCATTTTTTATCCTAATCGAACCGAGACCGTAACCTATTCAAGTGATGTGACTCGACGGGACACAGACATTTCTATTGTATGATTTATCTCAAAAAATTTAGGTGTAGATTGGCGAAATTTGAAAGCCGCCAAATCACTGTACCTGCGGTGGTGTTCATCCCACGAAGTACACAAAATATTATTGCAATTTCTACATCTTCTTTAGTGCGGAAATACGGATCAATATAAGAAACAAAAAAAACAAAAAATCTATGTGAACTTGAACAATGCCGCAACAGAGAAAAGGTTGAGAATCACTGATTTAGAATTTACAAAAATTTAGAATTTCTTCCAGAACTATACAAATAGTACAAATAGTTATTAAAATTATTGTTTTATTATATTTGTGACAAAACCAACTTCGCCGATTTAACGAAAAAAAATTTGAAATTTTCCAAAAGTGGACACACAGCTTCTGAACGACTCATATATAAGTGAGAAAATAATTTTTTTTTATTTTAAAATATGACAAAAGAAAATATTAAATTTGTAAAAAAAAAAGCAGAAAAAAGGGAAATAATTTGTAATTTTTCTCACTCACCGAAATACATCCATTTCCCATGCTCGTAATAAGAAATGAAAGAAGAGTAGGTATCAGAAATATCTTTTCGAGGAAAATAGATTTTTTAATGAGAAATAATAATATTTGCAAATAAATTATATTTACCTCATTGGAGTGTGTGCGATTTTGGTGTTTAGCCCGATCAGATGCATTGCTAAAGGCTTTACTGCAGCCGGGATATTCACATGTGTATGGTTTTTCTCCAGTGTGAGACCGAAGATGCGTTTTAAGATTTTCCAACCGGGAGTACGCTTTGCAACATCCTTCAAACTGAAATAAAATTCAAATTAAAAAGATCAAAGTCATCGCTTCTGTGGCTTTACGTGTTGCACGAGGAGTGAACCGCGACCTAAGATGCTGTACTCCTTCTTTATACACTTGCTACTTCCAACTATTTCCAAGTCATTCGGACTATCTCCAAGCGCTTCCAAAGTGATTCCAATGCTGCAGAGTACTTCCTAGAATATTTCCAAGTACTTCTAAATGTTTCCAAGCACTTCCAAGTACTTCCAATTCAATTTCAAATCATTTTCCAAGCACTTGCAAATATTTCAGAAGTGCTTTTCCAAATACTTCCAAATATTTCCAAGTACTTCCAAATATTTCCAAGTACTTCCAAATATTTCCAAGTACTTCCAAATATTCCCAAGTTTCCAAATATCTCAAGCACTTCCAAATATTTCCAATATTCCAAGTACTTCCAAATGCTTCCAATATTCAAATATTCCAAATGCACTTCCAAATACTTCCAAATATTTCCAAGTACTTCAAATATTTCCAAGTACTTCCAAATATTCCCAAGTACTTCAAATATCTCCATGCACCTCCATATTCCAAAGACTTCAAGTGCTTCCAAATATTTCCAAGTGCTTCCAAATATTTCCACAGTAATATCCAAATATTTCCAAGTACTTCCAAATATTCCCAAGTACGCTCAGAATATTTCCATGCACTTCCAAATATTTCAAAGTACTTCCAAATAGCTTCCAAATATTTCCAAGTATTTCCAAAGATTCCCAAGTACTTTCAAATATTTCCATGCACTTCCAAATATTTCAAAGTACTTCCAAATACTTCCAAATATTTCCAAGTATTTCCAAATATTTCCAAGTACTTCCAAATATTTCCAAGTACTTCTAAAATACTTCCAAAGAGGTGTACACCTACTTCTAATCGCGGACCACCCCTCGGTATTATATTTATTTAGTTTTCTAAGGCAGAATATGGCCTAAATGGAGAAGGTGTGCACTAAAAGGAAAATGCCGAGGGGTGAACCGTGATTGGAATTAGGTTGTACACCGTCTTTGGAATTATTTGGAATTCATTAGATAATCTATTGTATTCTATTGTCTTCTACTTGGAAATGAAAGTGGAAGTAGGTTGTACACGATTTTAGGTCGCGGTTCACCCCTCGGAAAATGCTATAAATCTCTCCGAAATCTTTTAGTTAAACCATTCAAAAATTATTCAAGTTATCTTAGTAATATTTGTTGTTTAAAAATTCATATAGGTTGCAATTCTACAAGTAAGTGATAAGAAATTGACATTGTTTTGAATATAGGAAGAGCGACGTTTCGATATTTCAAATATTTTTTGAGTTATTTGGATTTTAAAGTCAAAGAAAAATTATTTCATTGATAATAATGCTAATATATACTATTTGAATTCAGTACGCATTGAATAAGGGTACTGTGTTATCTCCGCTTTCGGAATGTTAAGTTTCCAAGGCAATTGTTACTCTGAGTGTAGGAAGTGAGTGAACCAGATATAGCGTAACAATAAGATCTAGAAAAAGAGGGGGGAAATATCTCAAGAAGATCGGAGTAAAGAATTAGTGTAAGCTCATAGGGCAGGAAACTATTTATAAGGAACAATTAAAAACATTTGTAAATTTCATATAATCATGTATATCTGTTGTACTTGTAATGTATTGATTGACAATGTTGTATCTGTAAATATTAAAATTATAAATAAAGCTTTAAATTGAAATTGAGAGTAAAGTATTAAAGAATGAAGAACAGATAAAAGTTTGAAACTGGAAAGTAATTTCAATCCCTGGAGAATTTGTGGAGATACTTGAACAGAGATGTGAGTCATATTGTAGTAAGGAGCAATTCGCAAAGTATCGAGAAACGTCAATTAGGGTATGGACTTGAAAAGACGAAAATATGGTCATTTTAAAACAACTTTTTAGTTTTTACATAACTATACTATAGGTAGTTCGATCCAAAATCATTGTCTGGAAAATTTTATTCTCGCACATAAGTGAAATTGAATGAAAATTACTTACCGTGCATTTATGTGGTTTTTCACCGGTATGTCGTCTCATATGAACTACTAGCATATATTGTGCTTTGAAGGGTTTCTCTTTCCGCGAGCAGCCATCCCAACAGCACACAAACGATTTCTTACTCGCATGAATGTGGTCAGAGTTGATATGCTAAAATAAAAATATATATATATATATATAATCTATATATTAAATTTCTTCCAGAACTTAAGTGACTTGATTTAAATTTTTCGTTAAATTGAAGGGTTGGTTTTGTCACAAATATAATAAAACAATAATTTTAATAACTATTAGAATTATTTAATTGATAACTATACAGTTTCGGTCACCACTGGTCGACCATCCTCAGTAGTTCTAAAATTGAAATGAAACATTTATTTCGCATTTTTCTCTTTTTATAGAGAATTATATAACACGAAATATTTTTTTTTTTATCAATAATTTGAAATCATACATACATCTCGTTCAAGAACCGGAATTTGTCATTTCACATGAAACATTCATTCTTAAATCTTCAATATAGATACATCACACAATTCATTACAATCACACACATATATATACAGGGTGCTTCAAAAAAATGTATACACACTTTGAACTTCCATAGAAAATTTATTTACCGTTCTACAAAGTTAAATTTCAGGAAAATAGAAAGCTGAAAGTCAATGTAAATGAAACATAAATAACAAATGTTAATACTGTTCAAATTGGTGACCTGCAGCATCAATACAATTCTGAGTACGAGTCACCACTGATTCTGTACATCGTATCAAAACGTCCAATGAGATTTCTCTACACACTGCTTGAATCTCATTCCAAAGAATGTCTAGGTTACGTGGTTTACGTTTGTACACCTCATCTTTTACTGTGCCCCACAAGAAGAAATCCAGTGGTGTAAGGTCTGGAGAGCGTGCTGGAAACTCGATTGGCCCCCTGCGTCCTATCCACTGGCCCGACAAATTTTGATCCAGGTAAGCTCGTACGTCCCTGTGATAGTGCGGCAGGGCACCATCTTGTTGAAAATAAAAATCATCATTACCGTATAATGCACGAATGGCAGGAAATATGGAATCAGCAGGATCAGAATTTGTCGGGCCAGTGGATAGGACGCGGGGGCCAATCGAGTTTCCAGCACGCTCTCCAGACCTTACACCACTGGATTTCTTCTTGTGGGGCACAGTAAAAGATGAGGTGTACAAACGTAAACCACGTAACCTAGACATTCTTTGGAATGAGATTCAAGCAGTGTGTAGAGAAATCTCATTGGACGTTTTGATGCGATGTACAGGGTCAGTGGTGACTCGTACTCAGAATTGTATTGATGCTGCAGGTCACCAATTTGAACAGTATTAACATTTGTTATTTATGTTTCATTTACATTGGACTTTCAGCTTTCTATTTTCCTGAAATTTAACTTTGTAGAACGGTAAATGAATTTTCTATGGAAGTTCAAAGTGTGTATACATTTTTTTGAAGCACCCTGTATATTATAGCAACAATTTATAAAAACGTTTATCACTGAACTAGAAACTATTTTGAATTAATGATTATATTATATATTATTTTTTTTCAATTTTATTTTTTTCTAATTATCTCATTGCATGTGACAATTATTATACAATTAAAAAATCCATTATAAATAATCCATTCTGAGAAACACATTATAAGTTAATTCATTCTTTATTTTTTATTTTTTATTAATGAGAAATATCAAAATACACATCTCCCTATGAGAGGTATGTATGATTTCAAATTATTGTAAAAAAAATTTTGTGTTATATAATTCTCTATAAAAAGAAAAAATGTAAATAAATGTTTCATTTCAATTTTAGAACTACTGAGGATGGTCGACCAGTGGTGACCGAAACTGTATAGTTATCAATTAAATAATTCAAATAGTTATTAAAATTATTGTTTTATTATATTTGTGACAAAACCAACCCTTCAATTTAACGAAAAATATAATCTATACTATAGCAATTGTAATATAGGTTGTTTCTATTGAACATATAGGTGCATACCTTAACAAGGTCGTCCTGGGTGGGAAATTCCAAAGTACATTCCCTCCAATGACAATTTGTTTCAATGAAATCACCCGGTTCCGATTTTAACGCTTCAGCCAGATCCGTTTTGTCAGATGGAGCAACCGATGGAGGTTGTGTTGTCGTGGTGGCTGGTTCTCGCTTAATACGAGTTAGTAATGATGACGAACTATGCGCCTTGGTGCGTTGGGACCCGCTGGTGTCTGCTTCTGCGAGAATTCCACCTGATATCCCAGATGGTGGTGACGGAGGATGTTTCTTGCGCATCAAAGACCCAGGATCGTCATTTAATCCCAGAGGCTGACCAGACATGCTGGGGAATAGACTCTGTTAGAAAGAAACAAAAATCGAATTTGAGCATAATTTCAAAGATCGTTATATTTAAATCAGGTATGGGCAACCTTTGTTAGCTGAGGGCCTAATTTCGGGACTTAATCAGGTCGCGGGCCGAAGAAATAAGTAGGTAGTAGTGAATAAAATAGAGATAAAAATTCACACGTTTTTAATTATTTAATTATAATATTATACTTAGCATAATCAAACATAAAAAGCAAATTAACAAAAAAAAAGATGGAAAAAATTAATGAGAGACTTGAGTTTGAAGCTGAGAAACAAGATCAATATTGGGGTCAATATCACTAGTAACATAGACGCAAAGTGTTTTCTAAATTAACATCTGTAACCCGAGTACGATGCTTATTTTGATTAATTTTCATGATTGAAAAAAGTTGTTCACATTTATACGTTCTTCCGAATGAACAAATTATTTTTCGTAACGAAAACTCTCAGAGAATCGATTGTTATTTTTGATTTTAAGCCGATTCCTACATGTCTTCAGCAATAGTTACCAATAATAATCGAAGCGTCAAAAATCCAATGTAGAATGGTTATTCCTCGATTAATAAATGGGAATCGATCATTATTTTTGAGTTTAAGTCAACATGGACTTCAAATAGCAAGCGATATCTGGATTAATAATAAAGGAATAAACATATTAATATTTCAAATGTATTTGGATAAAGTTTAGCAACGATCCGTTGCAGTTTATTTTAATCCAAAATCAGTGAAAAACTGCAATCTGGAATGGGAGGAAACCAATTTCTCACATTTTTACTATTAACCATCTGAGAGTCTTCATCAGTAGCCAAGGGTTCTCGTACACCGATTTTCTTCTTTCTTGGGTTTGGAGGAGGATTTTTTCCGCTTTTCTTTTCAGAGAATTTGATGGATTGGGATAATTTGAATTGAGATTCTTTGTTTTATAATTTGAAGACAGGATTGGACCATCAATGAATATATATAAAAAAAAAAAAAAAAAAAAATTAAATTAAAAAAAGTAATAAAAATAAATAAATAATAATAATTAAACGAATTTACCACGAAAGTAGACATTTAGGAAAGATACAATTATTCTATGTACACAGGGTTTGTCTCAAAACGGGCAGCGATCGAAGCACTATTAGAGAGATTTCTATCAGTCTGTCTGTCCATTCCTAACTCTGTTACAAGCCGGTCGAACTATTAAAAATAAAAATTTGAAATTGATATATCAGGAATAGCAGGGAACTGGACTAAATAATCAAAAACACAAAGATTTTATTAAATGGGCCAGACGTTTTGTCAATTTATTTTGACTTCCTCAGCGGCCCATTCAATCACTCTTTGGCAAAAAACAATTTCACTATTCGAAAAAACATCATTAATCTTTTTTTAAATAAATTCATGACTCCAAATAATCAACAATTTTGTACATATCTTTAACAATTAAAAAATTTATGTTTTATCGAATAGTGAAATTGTTTTTTGACAAAGAGTGATTGAGGAAGTCAAAATAAATTGACGAAACGTCTGGTCCATTTAATAAATTCTCTGTGTTTTTGATTATTTAGTCTAGTTCTCGGCTATTCCTAATACAAAAATATTTATTATGGACGCGAGTGATACATTATTTTGAAATTGATAATCCACTGAATAGTCCATTCGAAAACAAAAATAGATAAAATTGAAACCGTTCACAAAAATGATAATTCCAACAAAAAAGTTATGCGAAGCTCATCATAATACATATATCATTGTATAGATCTTTTAAATCCTAAACATATTATATTGTTATTTGTATTTTGATGTCCTAGGTGATCACTTATGAATCTCATAATGTACTCCCCTCTATCTTTGTGATAAAAATCTCTGAAAATCATTAAAAAGTTTGAGTTCCACCGACAAATATTATTTTAAAATACATAATTAGTTTCGATGACAAATGAAAATACTTTAATATAATTACAACTTCCTCAGCAACTTTGATTTTTTCTGTTTTCAGGTATTATTAATCTATTTAAATTCGTAATTCCTAGGAGGACTTTCATATCGAAATTACTATAACCAATAAATTTAATTTTCTTCCTTCAAACGCTTCATTGTCCTATAATCTGACAAGTTTTTTTAACTCTTCAATTAGTTATCCGGCAACACGGGCCTTCTAGTAAAAAACGAACTTTTTAGCTCAATTTAAAATTAAAAATAATACTAGTATTAATATATCCCTAATGCGGTAATATAAAATTTTAGACTTCAGACTTTCAGACTTCATTAAAACACTTAATGTTACCAAAAATATGGTTGTCATCTTCACTGTGAAATTGTATATATGTATTAGGTCATTCAATAAGTCCGTAGGATGACACATAGATGGTGTTACTAGAATTTTTCCATGTGATGATTATTTAGTACTAACCTTCAAACGATACTTGTATAAATTTGACAGCAATCTGACTATTGATTCGTGAGTTATAGCATTTTGTGTGAAGCAACTTTTGTTATTGAAAAAAAGTGAATTTCGAGTTTTAATAAAGCATTTTTGATGAACAAAATACAGTGGAAACCAAACAATGGCTTGATAAACATTATCCGAACTCTGCTCCATCGAGACAAATGGAAGAGAAGTGGATTGCTGAATTTAAACGTGGTCGTGCCAGCACAAATGATGCAGAGCGCAGTGAACGCCCAAAAGAGGCTGTTATTCCAGAAAACATGAAAAAAATCCACAAATTGGTTATAAACGATCGCAAATTGAAGGTGCACGAGCTAGCTGACATTGTAAAGATATCAGATGGTAGTGTTTTTACCATTTTACACAAACATTTGGGTATGCGAAAGCTCTGTGCAAAGTGGGTGCCGCGTGGGCTCACAGTCGACCAAAAACAACAACGAATCGATGCTTCAGAGGAGTCGTTGTATCGCACTCGAAGGCAACTATGTTGAATAATAAAACCGAGTTTTGTCAAAATTTTGTTTTTTCTTACTTAACCTACGGACTTATTGAATGACTTGTTATATAGTGTTTTATCAAGCTTTTTTCGTTGATCTGTGCAATATGATGGGGTCGGTTTATTGGTGAGGTAGTGGGTAATATTGTACAATTTAACATCAGTAATTATCAGACAATTAATGCCCTAATACCCACTAACTCGGTGTTATTCTGGCCTTGCAGTTTCCACTGAGGTGGTCTCGAAATATTTAGATTAACCACTTGATTTAATAAAAATTTACTGGAAAGAAGCAAATGAATTTTATTCATCCTCCTTTAAAAATTAACATATCCAGTACGTATCAAGCCTTTTAAGTTTCTTATTAATATATCCATTTTAATTAAAGCTAAAAATTACCGTGCAGCGACAGATACTAAATATTGAAGAAAGTAAAAAGGATATACCTGAGGACTGTGTGGATGATGAGGCGGCTGTAGCGGTGATAATCCTGCTGCAGTGCGTAAAAGGTGAGCTTGAAGCTGAAGGTGAGCTGGAGACATGGCCTGGTGGTGTGCAGCTGCAGCGGCAAGGCCTCCCAGTGCAGCGGGACTCAGTGCTCCAGCTGAGAGATGTCCGTATGAGCCACTTGCTGCACTGGAACTTCGTGGGGAGCCGTTCATCACAATGGACGCAAGCGAGTTGGGGGAGAAACGAATCACCGAATTGATATCGAAGGAATCGGAATAAGGCGACGCCGACAGCGCGCGTTTCCTGCTCTGACGCAGGTTTGCTGCAGCCGCTGCAGCTGCTGCCGCTGCGGCGCCGCCAGGCCTCGGACTCGAAAGACGCGCAGACCCGTCCAGGGAGAAGATCTCGCTCGAGCCAGGCCCGCCGACCAGGTATTCTCCAAGGCCCAACCCTGCAAGCAAACAAACAAAGCAACATTAACAAAACTATAGGGGGAGTTTTTTATGACAAGGATCTAGAAGTAAAGTAAAAAAGTACCAAATCCTGTAGTCCAGTTGCACATTGAAAAGAGTAATAATATAAATAAATTGGATTGAATCGAACAGGTACTGTGGATGCAGGTTTTGAAAGACTGCTAGTTATTGAGTGGATATTGATAAGGCAGTCTAAAATTCTAAAAAGAGATACTTTAAACTATCTTTTTATTCATAAACTGAAGTTTCGGAGGCTTACTCCCTCCTTCTTCAGAGTTTAGAAAGGTCAGTGAAGGAAATCCAATGTGACATTCCCCTCTGTCTCCTCTGTAACAATATTCACAACACTAAATTCTGCTGAGAATGAAATATGAGATAATATTGTTACTGCCACTGAAAGAGGAGTCAGAGAGGAATGTCACATTGGATTTCCTTCAATGACGTTTCAAACCCTTGAAGAAGGAGGGAACGAAACGTCGGTTTATGAATAAAAAGATAGTTTAAATTATCTCTTTTTTTGACTTTGAACTGCCTCATTAATATCCACTCAATTCACTTATCAGTCCGTCTCCAAAAACTACTTCAAACTGCTGGTTATATTTCGTTGGAAAAAAGATCCGGGAAGAAAGTTCCATTCTGTAGAAGATATAGGGATCATAGACAAAAAAAATTTATCCGTAAATCTAACAATGGATCCTAGTAGTTTTTTTTTATACGCTGATTCTGAAGGTATTTTTGGATATTTTACACAAACAGGTCAGAGTTTTGAGATATTTTTGATCAAACACTGAAAAAGGCCATTTTGGTCACTTCTTGAAACAACAATATTTGAAATCTAAATATTTTGTTTTCTGAATAGAAAAAAGCTTCTTATTTGATTTTCGGCTTTTTTTTAGCTCATAACTCGTGATTTAGTACTAAAAAACTAAGACCATTGTTTTTATCTATAGTTCAAATAGAAATTTATAAATATAACGAATTTTTAATTTCTTCAAAACTAATATAAGTGATGGTGTCAGTGAAAAGGGTCCTTATCTTCACCAACCAGTTTTTTTCCGGAATGAGGAAGCAAAAATGTGAGTTAAATGTGGATATAATTTTTGATTACATATTTGATTGAATTCAGCAGAAAATTTTCATTCGGAATTGAATAATAGAGAGAATAAAAATGGAAGAAATGCCCCTTTTTGTCTGCTTAAAAATTGTCAAAATATAACTCAAGACTACGTTTTTCACTTCTAAATATTCAAAAATTCATAACTGAGTCAATTTTTAGGCGGGATAAAAAGTGTTTTGTTCAGTTGTTCCTCTAGGAAACAGGAGATGCCATTAGCTCGATTTTGATCAGGTGAAGATAAGGGACCTTATATTACACACATACTAGTAGGTATATTATTTTTGGATAAAGAAAAAAATGTCCTTACTTTATTTAAAATATCATTATTATTATTCAGTTCCATTATCAGTATTAGATGTAACAATTCAAAAAAGGAACAATTAAACACCGTGTTAAAACATACGACCAATTGCAACTTTTCGCCAATTTATTGTGGTTTTATCAGGCTCTTGATCAAATTTTTAAAACACTTCGTCATTCAATTTTTTTCATGCTAATTAGAATACATATCTACTCTTATTAAACGAGCAAAAATTGTTTTTTATATATATATTTATTTATATATGTATATATTTATTTATATATATATTTGTATCTTGGTACTATTTTGAAAAGGATTCTACCGATTTTGATGAAACAAATTCTATTAACAAGTTTTGAGGATGAGAAAACGATCTGGCTAGGTCTGGACCTCGACAAATTTAATCTTAATTGATCTTTTCTTAATTAAAGTAATTATTGACAGATGAAAATCTCAACAAAAAAGTTTGTTTACATTTTTTTCAATTATGTTTTATTTTTAATTGGTTTTTTTAATTTTAAAACCCACTAATAGGTTATAGCAAATATTAATATATTATATTAAAATTAGAAATTTTTTGTTTGTTTTTAATTAACAGGTGTCTAAATCATAACAAAACAGGTGTGTTTACAAATAAAGTGGTTCAAGTGGCTTTTTTTTATATAACTTGGAAACAAATCTTATTTAATTTTATGTTTTTATTTCAGATCCTATACTATTATTTTTTTCCTATTTATTTTTTTATAATGTTTGGTGTACGAGTAAACAAATATACACATAATATGTAGACCATGAGAAAGCTAGAAATGCGGGGTGGGGTGATTGTGGGAGGTGCAGGAGTTGGGGTGCAGTTGTGGAGGATCTGGGGGGTGGGAGGCGCGGTTCTGGTGGGGTGGGGCGGAGTGGCGGTGCATTGGTGGGGGCGAGGTGTGTGGTTTCTGGGGGGGGGTCAGGGGTTACCATGCATCGCTCGGTGGCTCCAAGAACTGTATTCTAATTAGCAAGAAAAGAATTGAATGAAGAAGTGTTTTAAAAATTTGATCAAAGCCTGATGAAGCCACATTAAATTGGCGAAATGTTGGAATTGGTCATATCTTTTAACACGGTGTTTAAATGTTCATTTTTTCCTCTGATTTGTTCCATCTAATTTATTTAAAATGTTTCACCAAGAACTTATAACATTCTCCCTTAACAAAATATGGAAATTTTATGTTATTTAAAATATTTTGAGTTGTGTTTTCCTGCAATTCTAATTCTAAGATTCTTGATGAATAAAACACAACTTGATACAAATGTTTAAGAGTCCATTATCATTCCAAACTTTCTAAAGAATCTCTCGCTCGTTCTAAATGGGTTTTGGCCAAAAAAAAAAGATTTCCATTTCAAGTGAGTGTGGCTTACTCAATATGTCGCCCCGAAAAAGGAGTGAATAACACTTAACATTAGCTGGTTAGTTCGTTAAGGTGACATATTTATTAAGAGATATCGAAAAGTTCCAAAGCCGTGAGAGAAGACCAGACTTTCACTGTGTCTGCCTGCTGTCTCTGTCCTTCCTCATCGTCCAAAATACTTTCGTCTTCAATGTTAATCTCCTCAAATATAATAAAATATTTTATGAATTCATTTGATGTTTATCTGAATTTGAATTAAATTTAAAACGTATATCTATTTATTATATATTTTATCCACTATGAAAGAATCGTTCCTTTCCTTAAATCAAACTTCACGACAACCTTCATCTCAGTCTCGATTTTATTGTTCGATTATTCTTTTAAGAAACCATATCTATATACTTCATTTATAATTTATTAGACAACTTCCTTGGCATGTAAAAAGGATCATATCTCAAAGATCCCGAAAAATACCAACATTTAACGCTGTTCATGGTTTATTGTAGCAGGAGATTGCTAATCATTGTCAATGGAATCCAAGTCGAGCAATCTGGGAAAAATGGCTGTACTCTCTGAATTTATAATTTTCTCATTAATATATTAAAGAATAATTAACATATTAACTAGGATTGTTTTGATCACGCTTTTTAACAAGATATATATCGCGAAACTACTGCTGGTTGAAGCTATTGGAGTCTTAAGTCTGGACCAAGAGAGAATGAAAAAGATATGATCCATTTAGCTAGAATCCAACGTCATTATTGCGTTTATCCCGCATGACACTTGGATGGATCACCAATGAATTTGAAATCTAAGATGTTATATATTCAATCTTCCCAGTCCAGAGAGCCCGATCTGTTAGCACGTATGTTAGGTGCTTGCGATTAATTATATTATAGTCTGTGAAGTAAAAGGATCGCCTTAAATAGTTTACTGAAAGAAAACGCTTAAAAATCTTTTTAAACTACAGGGTGGGGCATAAAGATCTCCCACATTTTGAAGAGGCTAGTTTTTGCATTTCTAGCCTTCTGGGGTCCATAGAATATGTATACAAAATTTGGTTGAGTTTGGTCGAAAGGGTTAGAATTTTCATTTTTGACCCTCCCCCCATTTTGGGTGGTTAGTTTTTGCATTTCTAGCCTTCTGGGGTCCACAGAATATGTATACAAAATTTGGTTGAGTTTGGTCGAAAGGACTAGAATTTTCATTTTTGACCCTCCCTCTTTTTTTGTCTTATATAATGTTTAAATCAGATTTTTTTTAATTTATTTTATGTTCTTTTCAAAAATTATTCAGTTTTTTCTAGTTAAAATTTTTCATTTTATTTATACCTCTTCAAAATGTGGGAGATCTTTATGACCCAACCTGTAGTTTAAAAAATATTGTTAAGCGTTTTCATTCAGAAAATGAAGGGCAATGAAATGACTATTCCCTAATTGAGGTAGCGATTTGGCCTGGATTGGTATTTTTGGCACTTGGGTTTGATTCCCAAGGAAATGAACAAAACCCCTCTGACATGTAACAAAAATTATCCTTGACAATTCGGATTTAGTAGAAGACACTCTTATGTGATTTCTTTACCATTTATTAGTCTTTTTTATTATAAAAATTAATTTAGAGCTTAAAACACAATTAAGAAATATTTATTAGGAAAATTAAATTAAATTAAAAATTTAATCAAACTAAATTAATTAAATTTAATTAATTAAATTAATTAATTGGTTAAATTTATTGATTAATTAATTAAATTAATTAAATTAAATTAAATTAAAATTAAATAAATATTAAGAAAAATTTTGCTGTTTTTTTTTTTTTGTAACTGAAAAATGTCAATTCTAGATATAATTAAGAAGAGATTAGATTTGTTTAGAAAAAACTTCCTCTAAATATTTAAGAAAAATGTTAAAATACAAGTTTTTGTCTTATTACGAAGTTTGACTGAGTAGTTTAATCCCAAGCTACCTGAAGCTTCGGCAACCAGACGTACAGCTCTCACTAAATAAGTCTATATTACAGGACTAACCATGTGAAAAAATAGGCTTAGCCGAGGGTGAACAGCGACCTAATATCGTGTACACCTACTTCCACTTTCACTTTCATTTCCAAGTAGAAAACAATAGATGAAGAGGAATATTTGTACTTTTACTTATTTTAACCAACATATATAGATGTTGTAGCAAAGCTTTGTATTTCAAGTAATGTTCCTACTACAAAATTTTCAACCTTCAAAAAAATTTTTTTTTTACTTCACGGGTGGTCAAATCAAAATATATATAAAACATTAAATATAAATCGAAAGGAAGTATATATAAAATATTTTAAGATAGGTTTTGATTGATAAAGAAAGAACAACTTTAATAGCGTTAATTAAATTCTTTCGTTTCACAAAAAAAATTAAATCTTTAATCGACTAAATCAATCGAGGTATCAAATTTCCCAGTAAAGTGTCAATCATCAAGTGAGCCTTGAAATCAATCCCAATAAGCGATTTCCCCATTAAATTTACTCAACTATGAACTAAACCACAATATATATATATAGTTTATCTTTTACAACAATGCTTCCTAAACTGTGCTACGACCCTATTTTGGGACGAGTAACTGAATTTCGAATTCGCGAAACAATGAAACAATGAAGAATGAAAAAATAATAATGCGCAGAGGGCCCAAAAATTAAAGTAGGTACTATAGTGAATTCGAGGTATATGTCAGTGAATTTTCAATAATTTATGAAATGGAAATTTTGTATTAGATATTTTTATTTTTACGAAGCTACGATATCAAATGGAAATATTTGGAAGTACTTGGGAATATTTGGAAATACTTGGAAATATTTGGAAGTACTTGGAAATATTTGAAAGTACTTGGGAATATTTGGAAGTACTTGGAAATATGTGGAAGTACTTGGAAATATTTGAAAGTACTTGGAAATATTTTGAATTACTTGGAAATATTTGGAAGTACAAGTGGAAGTAGGTGTACAGCATATTAGGTCGCGGTTCACCCCTCGATTCTAATGCATATTATGTGTGAGCCACATAAGCTCACGGGGGAAGTGAAACTTCTTTAGCCTTAGATGTTATTTGTTAATAATAATTAAAATTTCCTAATTTAATAAATTTTATTTGTTATGAAATATTAGTGGGTTTTAAAATAATAATTTAAATTTACTAATTTAAATAAACTTTATTTGTCATTAAATATTAGTGGGTTTTAAAAAAATTATTTCCCCTCTATTGAGTCATTTCCCCTTTATTGTAACAAAAAATCAAACAGATACGTCGCTAAAGAAGTTTCACTTCAATAAGTGGAAGTAGTGCATTAATAAATGGTTTTCAAGAGGCTGGAACAAACCGAGTGGTCATGCGGGACATTATCAGAAATCTGAAAAATGCTATTATGTAATTATTTTTGTTTTATCATTTAGATTGAAGCTCAATTTTGAATTTATATATTTCTTTTAATTTTACCCACTTCCTGGATAAAGGATTTTCTCGTTTTGTTTTCTTTTATACAATCTTTCTTTATTTAAAACGCTTTACCTTGGGAATAATACAAAGTATTTTCTTTTCTGCATTCCTTTCCTATTCATCCAATCCTTTCTTTTCTGCTATTGTTATTTTTCCTTCTACTATAAATAGTGAAGATATATATTTTTTTTTATTCTGACATCCCGTGAAAATTAATATATCGAACGTTGGAATATATTTATATTGAATTTTGAAAGGTCTAATATCTCTATCGAAAGAGTAGCAGGTAAAATAATAAATATTTATAAGGGCGGAGGGTTTGTGTGTAAGGGCGTGTAAAGAGTGTGTGCGTTAGCCGCCAGATGCCTCTGGCGGAATTTAGCCCACGCAGGTTCCAAAAATTTTTTCTCTTGGACCGTAGCCCGGTTCTAGACATTTTAATTATTATTTTCAAGCAGGGGGAATAATTTAGGGATTGGGTGGGCCTAAGCCTTCCTTGTCCGATTCTCTCGCTCTCTGTTCAACCCGCTCGCTTAACCACTTTTAAAACAAACCATTCATTACGGAGCTATACACACGATCATCGGACATGATAAAGTCATTTAGTGTACAGGCCGATCAAAAAACGTCGAGTCGTTCGGGGCCGGCCACGATGTTTCAATTTAACTTGTAAACTGGGTTCAAGGGCGATTTTTTGACCTGGCCGAGAAGCAGCCGAACAAAGCGCTGCTCCCTGGGCAACTGCCTCAGCACACCTTCTTCCAAAACACATCCTTTTATTTGTAGAAATATTTTGGAATGTCCACCTTCTTTTTCTTCCCGAGCACGCGTGTCTATCAATTCGGAGACTTTAATGCAGGAGACTTTAATGCAAGAGGAGGAAAAAGTTATCGACGACTCATATTTTTTAATTGAGGTATCTCTCTCTCTCTTTCTCTATCCCTTCTATCTATATTAATATAATATAAGAATTATCCTTGTGGATTGAAAAACAAAGAAAAAGAATTCAAAGATAAACTGAAAAGAGAAGACCCCGTCGATGAAGTAATTATTTCCTTTTTTCTTCTTCTTTCTTTTTTTATAGAAAGGAAAAAAGATAGATTGGCTTGTGAGATTCCTTTCGAATTATGATGTCTATAATTGAGTAAATGGGCACGCGTGACTCGTGATTCTGAAATGTTGCCCGGGACAAAACGTCTTCAGGCAAGCAAGCATCTTGGAGCCATATGGGTTCCCAGGAAAACACGACACCCCCGAACGTTTGGCTGGCCTCCTCGCTCTGCTGGTTTCCTTAATGAATTCATTGATTGTAAATTTGCCTCTAATCACCTTGTCATTTCGTTTTAACACCACATTGAAATTCGTTTCGTTTATGGATATTGGATTCTTTATTACGTAAATAAACTTTAAAAGAGATAATTTTGTAATCAAGAAAATGAAACAACTTCGACTACTAAAAAAGTGAATTATTTAATTTTTGTTTTCATTCATTCTTATTATTTTATTCATACATGCTGATCCTCTAGATTTCGCGTCACACCAGGGACTTTTCCTGTCAATTTTAATTATTAGCTCACAAATCGGAAAATTTTAAATCACTATTTTACATAAAGAATAAAACCAAAAGAGCGTCTTTTTTTTGGTATAATTAAACAAACAAACATTTTACTCGGTATGCTCAATAGTCAAAGCTAAGGTAATCGAAGTATTTGAATTTATAAGTAGAAATTAATGAGGTTGTCCTCTGATTGATGCAAATAAAAATATTAAAATTAAGGGGATGAGTTTTGGTGATTTTTCAAAGAAAATATACATATATATTTATATTAATAAATAAATACACATATTTTATAAAACACAATCTTAAAACGTTTGTTTAAAATCCAAACATTTCTACATTTATCAAACAAGTTTTTAGAAATTTGAAAAAATACTTACTTTAAGAAAAGAATATAAAGCAACTATTTTTTCAAATCTTAAAATTTCATTGAAAGAGGAAGAAATTTTCCGGGAAACTTTTGGATTTTAAACAAATAATTCGTAATGCTACAAAAATGTTATATGTAATTCCATTTTGAAAATGAACAATTGATTACATTTTGGATTTTCTGGCTTAAAAACTTTAGTTGAAATGTTAGAGAAAAAAATAATGGGAGATCTTTCAAAATTATATAAATAAATGAATCTCTTATGCCAAGTTTAGGTTTCTAACTCAAACCGTTCTCTGATAAAAAAATTACTAAATAAACAGAATTTTCGGAGAGCATGCCGAGTCAATTTTTAATTTCCCCTGCAATTATTTCAATAAAGTGAGGCTGTTGAAAAAAAAGAAATTATCCCTCCTCTAGAAAATTTCAGGTACCTTAGGTGCCTGATTCTTTTAGCTAGGTGAATGTCAACAAGCACTGAAAGCCTTATTACGCCAACCTGTCGATTTGTTTTCAACCCATTGAGCAAGGCTTAAAAAGGACTACTAGGCATCTCAAGTTATTAGTGAATACCGGAAGTTGCCGGCTGGCTCTTAAAGAACGTTCCGGAGTTGGTTATGATAATAATGATCTCATTTTCAGTTACTTATTAATATTAGGATCATAAAGATGCAAAGTAATTGAATAAATATCATCTTTCATTACCATTAGTACCAGTGAGCGAATTATTAAAATTTTAAAACGGGGAATACTAATCAAGGACTTTTGGTATCCTCAATCAAAACATTATAAATGTCTAACTAAATCCTTTACCCTCGATAATTTAATATGGATTTATTATAGAAAGTTCGTTCTGCTACAAAAATGTTTGTTGAAAAGATTTTGTTTTGCCGAGAGTAGTGGAGTTATTGAGTCAAAAAGAGAATAAGGTTGCCCTCTGCTTGATACAAATAAACATATTATACATATATACTTAAACCGATTATAAACTTATACGTTGCAGGAGACAATAAAAGAGTGTGTCTTCTGTTGGAATTATAAAATTTTAATTTATTTATAACGAGACTATAGTTTCGAGAGCTTCGCCCTCTTCATCAGTCTATTAGAATTGATTACAGGAAGAGGGTAAAGCTCTCGAAGCTATAGTTTCGTTATAAATAAATTAAAAATTTATAATTCCTTACACTCTTTTATTGTTTCCTTCAATTTATAAAAATTCTGCTACTTTCGGCAAAAAAGAAACTTTCAATTTTCATTCCATCATTTACGAATGACTGAGATTTTCTTTTTCAATCTAAACTTTAATAATTGTCAAATAAAAGTTTTCTATTTTTTTTTTCGGACCAGCCAACTGATATAATTTTTTCAAGCATTCAAAAAAATTTTAAATATAGAAATATTTTTTTGGAAATTTTTGTTTTACCGAGAGTAGTAGTGATTTCTCTCTATGAATCAACTCTTAAACTCAAAATAATAATAAATTCTTTACAATTAACAAAGCAATATATATTCGTGAAATAGAAAAATGTGTTAACTTCATTCATTACACGTTTAAAAATATTTTCTTTTTGGTTTGTTAGGGGGTGTTGGGGCGTGGTTGCGTGTCCGCGCTGCCCGCCTAGTTGGTGGGGTCCTAACAATGATTTGGACAGGGCGATGTTCGTGCCCTGGTAAAGAGCTGCTTTGGTGGTGGAGAAGGGCTTTACCCGCCTAGTTGGTGGGTCAAGAGCTGCTTTCAGGGCGATGTTCGTGCCCTAGCTGCTTCATCGAGATCGAATTGCCTTATTTAATACATGACTGAAATGTTATCACTCATGCAAAGTGTTGCTGTTCTGACTGTGTCATCTAGCGGCCGTGTCTAAAAGCTCATAGCCAGAGCAACGCGGGCAGCTACAGGTTTCTTTTAATTACTATATTTAGCAAAGAGAGAAAATGTTAACTTAAAAGGATAAACTAATTTTGTATATTTTTCATTTTTTTCCTGTCTCTTTGTTCAATTTAGATTTAACATATCTATTTATATAATTGAACACTTGAATGTAATCATATTTTTCCTCTTGGAGATTTTTACACGGTTCAGTCACTTTAGTTTAATTATTATATTTATTTCAAGAAAGGAAGTTGCTTGCATTTTTGGGCGGAACAAAATGATTTTTTTTTTTGTTGTATTTTCATTTTATAGAGACATCATCATCATTCTGAGAATGAGGTTTATCGATTGTCCTCGTCCCATTATATATATCCATAAAGAAATGACTTTTGGAAACTGCATTTTCATTCTACATCAATCAATACCATTTTTTTATATATTCCCTATATTAACTTAATTATCTTTTTAGAAAAGCAATCATACTTAAAATTCATAAAGAGATATAAATAAGGTTGTCATCTGCTTGATGAAAATAAACATGTTAGGAGTGCATTTATATTGAAAAATAAATACAAATTTTAAATTTAGGGAACGAAGAAAAGATTATTTTTATTATAGACAAAAGGATCAGCTGGGGCTCGAACCCGGGGTCTTTGAATGTGTACTGCAATGCTTTGTCATAAGAGCTTTAGCTCCTATATCCACTAAGCTACTGATCTCTGAACCCAAACTAATACTTATTGTCTATATGAATTATGGAATTTTTTTTTTTTTTTAATACAAATATTTTATAAAAAACAATCTTCGAAACATTAAACATATTAAATATGTTAGCGAGAATTTTCCCATTTATCAATGGAATTTGAATTAAATTTAAAAAAAGAAAAAAATTGCTTTTCGAAATGAATATGAAGGAACCTGAGTCTTTTATATACATAATTTATTTTTAGAGACAATTGTTTCGGAGATTTACCCTTCAACATCAGTCTTTTAATAGAGATATTTAATCTGTTATTTCTAATCGGGTTCAAATACTTGATTAGATATATATATATATATAAATTCGTTTTGTTGCTATAGCAAGCAAGCTAGCTTTTTTTAACAAAATTGCAATTTTACTATATATTTACAATACAAATAGATAGAAAATTTACAAGATTCCGTATAGTAAAAAATACTATATTATATTGGTAAAATCACATTAACTCGTTGCAAAAATACAAAAATAAATTGTAACTTTACTTTTTCTTGTATTAATCAGATGAGTATTAGTAAAAAAAAATATTTTGAAAAATTACAATACTGGTATGTATTAATATTAATAAAAAAATTTAAGGCCGGACTTACAATTTTTTATATTAAAATTATATTAACGAGTGTATAACAAACGATTCAATACGAACAGATATATATTATATTTCTAATTAAAAGACTGATAATAAAATGCGTGTCCTAGAACCAACACCTATCTTCTTAAAAGTTACTGATGATAAAGTTCAAACCTTAAAAACTATAAATTTTATAATTTTTCTAATTAATATATCAATGAGAATTGTTTTTGACCGCGTTTATTTGAAAAAGATATTTATCACGAGACTATTGCAGATAACGCTATTGGAGTCTGCGGAGTCTTAAGTCTGGACCAAGAGAAAAAGATGTGATCCACTTAGCTACAATCCAACGTCATTTCGCGTATAGCCCGCTAGAGCATTCGGATGGATCACCAAGTGAGTTTGAAATCTCAGATGTTATATATTTAATCTCACAGTCACATTGGATTAAAAACTATAGTCTCTAGCAAATAAATTTTATATATTTGTTAAAATACCTATATATGTTTATTTGTATCAAAAGCAGAGGACAACTTCATTGATTTTTTTATGAATTTTAACAATCCTTATTTTTATGAAAAGATAATTACTTAAGTTAATATAAATAATGCTGTGGATATCTAGAATAAAAATGCATTCTAGAGTGTTTTAATCTGAAATTTTTTTTCTATAATAAGTACTATATAGAATTTTAAGTAAAAATTACTTAATTTCTAGCTTTTGTTCCTGATCTATATTTTAGATAAATTTTTAAATGGATATTTTTTTTATACGCAGTAATAACAGATGAGGGTCAGGACCTATTTTTTCCCATCTTCCCTACCCCATTAACAAAAAACGGAAACGGAACGATAGTGAAAATAGTGGAAGCTTTCGAAAAAACAAGCGACTCCAATTTCTTTATCTTTTGAAATAGATAGATAGAAAGAAAGGTATTTTCGGATATATGTATTTTTTTTTTTTTTTTTGAAAATGACGTCGTGACTCTAAAACAACCGCTTTACTCATTTCTATTGTGGCAATTTATTTGTCCGTTCTGCAGTTTGTTTCTTTATTTCGAGTGGAGTTTTATGAGCTCGGCTCTGCTTTCTTTACTTTCTGGACAGAAGGGCATCCAAGAGTGTGGGAACAGCAGGCTTCTGGAATATGTTACCAACACACTTTGGATTTTCACGAGAAAAAAAAGGTTTTTGTGAACGGAGAGGTTGTTCGTTTGTCGGCTGGTTTATTAGTGGATGGCCAAGCAGCAGAGGGCCGCTCCCTTCATTTGTTAGGGCATTTTGGAACTGGCTTAGATCTTGTGCCAAACGCATCCACTTGCACTTTCGAAACTTCCATTTGAGAATTACCAAATGCAAATCACATGCAAAATGATCCTCAAGTTTTAACAAGATTTATCAATTATAGTATAATAAATTAAATAAATAAATGCAAAGTAAGTTTCTAAAAAGAAAATTGAAAAGATTTTAAAGGAGACAATAAAAGAGTGTCTTCTGCTGGAAAAAAATAATTTTTTTAATTTATTTGTAACGAGACAATATCTTGAGACAGTCTTATAACTCAAAAATAGTGCATTATATGAAAAAAGTTTCAAATAAAAGTTTGTTTATATCGAGGGGGAAAGTAAACTACGCTATTGTTTGTCGACCTAGAAGAAGCTTTTAAGGGTATTTCAATGTCAAGTTCTGTTTTTTAAATGCAACCCTATATTTTTCTATATGTCTACTTAATCTACAAAAAACTGAACAACTTTCATAAGAACTATTTTTTTATACGACATCAAATAAACAAAATACATGAATCAATTAGATCTCAAAAAAATTCTTAATAATTATTTTTAACAATTATTTAACTTAATTATTAAATAATAATGATTAAATAATTTTTCAATACTGTTCTGTGATATTCCAGAGTGTTATCGAAAGTCTTCTGGATGAATTCCAGTTCCAATTTCGTTATTTTGGCCTGTTCCAGTTTCTTCGTAGCCTTTACATTTAATGTTTTTTTAAACGGATTTTACAACACTATAAAATGAAGCTCGTGAGGGTGTATCCCTGTCAGGAAAACGCTCGGCATTCATTTCAATGGCAGCCCCATAAACTCATTCCACACTCACCCCAAAAATTGAGACCATTTTAATTCTGTCTTCAACAAAAAAATGTTCTATTTTTATTATGGTAATACAATATAACTATCTACTGGATTGACACGAGAAATAAACTTTTATAAACTCAAGAATTAGTATTTCTATTAGTAGTTCTATTAAGTAGAAAATAATCTCTTAAATCTGAGTATAACGAACTTTTAATATCATTATAAACACTTATTTTCATTGTTGTGACTTTCGATTTAATAAATATTTATTTAATAATTAATTATTTAATCATAATTAAGTTAAATAATTATTAAGATTTTTTTGAGATCTAATTGATTCATGTATTTTGTTTATTTGATGTCGTATAAAAAAATACTTCTTAAGAAAGGCGTTGTTTTTTTTGTAGATTAAGTAGACGTATAGAAAAATATAGGGTTCCATTTAAAAAACAGAACTTGACCTTGAAATACCCATAAAAGCTTGTTCTAGGTCGACAAACAATAGCGTAGTTTAGTTTCCCCATCGATATAAACAAACTTTTATTTGTAACTTTTTTCATATAATGCACTGTTTTTGAGTTATAAGACTGTCTCAAGATAAAAAACTCACCCGGTAGTTTTGCCCTACGAAACTATAGTCAATCATCAATTCCTGTGAATTAATTGTAATAGACTGATGAAGAGGGCAAAGCACTCGAAACTATAGTCTAGCTATAAATAAATTAAAAAAATTATTTTTCCAGCAGAAGACACTCCTTTATTGTCTCCTTTAATTTATAAAAATTCTGGTATTCTCAGCAAAAAGAAACTTTCAATTTGAAAAGATTTTGTTTTGACGAGAGTAGCAGAGTTGTTGATTCATTCGAAACTTTTTCGGGACCCGACACTGAAAACTTTTTTCAGTTTAGCCTGATTTTTTACTATTCCCTTCGAATTGAAAGGAGTGAAAAATCTGTAGCTTTATTTCTTATGATATGTTGCATATCGGAGAGAGATTTGTCTTAAGGGTTTGGCTAAAGGCCCGGAAAGCTGGTTAGCGCTTGGGTTCGATTCCCAAGGGGACGAAACCCTCTGATGTGCAATGTAAAAATATTTCTACTAAAATCTTAGATTTGTTTCCTAAATAAAATTAAATCCACTTCTTTATATTATAAAGTTTTGGAGATTTGATTATGATTTTTATTTGCAAAACGAAAGACCGAAAAGTCGTAGAAAGTTCGTTTAAGGGCCAAAATGTTTTTTTATTTTATATTCTACTGATGCTGAGAACTGGTTAGATTTTGGGCTCTCTAATTTTATAATTTCTTGATCATAAATGAAGAAAATATATTTTAAATGATTTTATTACAATTTCAAGATCTTAGGTTAATATATCTTGGCAAAAAATAATTTTTTTAAATCAATTATTTTTGCTTTGGAATAGAAAGGTTTTATTTAGTATATAACAATATTAGCAAAAAGGAATATTAGGTATTTTGGATTTACAGAGCAGGTATATTTTTAAATGTAAATATTCCGATTGTTCTCAGAAATAGAAAAAAAGGAGCATTTTTTTTTTATTAATTTAAGAATGGGTTACCTATAGGAAATTTTAGAGTGCTCCTAATCTCACCATTGTCCCATCAAGGAATGCACCCTTTTAGAATTAATAATTCTGATGAAGGGATTAAAGTTTGTGACTCAATAGTCAATGTTGTTATTATATATTAATTAATAAGTTGTTGTAAGGAAATAAGGACAATAGCTTATGCAAGTATTTATGGGAACGTTTCGTCAACTTTGCATATTTATAAATTGACAAATATGCAAAGAAATTAATTTGTTTGAGCCCTGAGGAAGACAACAAAGTTAACGAAACGTTGGCGTAAAATAAAAAAATACTTGCATAAGCTATTGTACTTATTTCCTATAACAACTTATTAATTTAATCGATGGACATAAATAATCAAAATAATTATATAATAATAATATTTTTTTTATTATTTAGGTACTTTTTTTTGGTTTAGGGAACTATGCCAGTAAATAATAATACAATTCAAACCGAAAAATGAAAAGTAAATTGAAAAACTGTTAAATGTATATGTAAATTATAGTACAACTTTACAGCCGAAAAAATAAATGCTACTTTATATAAGCTTTATATATCTTCCAAAGCCAGAAGATTATTTATTAGTATAAAATATTAACTTTTTAGTCCGCGACCCCCTTTTGCACTTAAAAATTTCAAAGATGAATGAGTATGTGTAATAAAACATCGCATAGTGGGGTGTTTAATTTAAATTCAAAAGAAATTAATTTCTTTTATTTAATTGCTTTGAAATACTCATAATTTATTTTTAAATTCAATAAAAAAAATGATCAGTCATCAATCTGGGATTCTCAGATGGCACATGGGCAACTATAAATATTTCATTAATATAACTTTTAATGTCTTTATAGGTACTGGATATGTTTATTTATAATGGAGGATGAATAAAATTCATTTGTTTGTTTCCAGTAATTTTTATTTATTTAAATGATTAAGGTAGTTGTTCCGGCAAATGCGTTTTCTTAGGATTTTTTTTGAAATTTATACAGATTATTATTTAAATACTTCTGCATCGATTGGTGGCAAAACGAAATTTATGAACAATACAGTTCCGGAGATATTAAATTTCAAAAATCGAGTTTTTCAGGCTCTTTAACATTGCACTATACGAGATATCGGAAAATTTACATACATATTTAATTATAATTAAAAAACCGTTCTTACCATTTTTATAAAAAACTAAACCAACATTAAACAATAACCAATACATATTTTAAGACAATTTTGATTCATAGTTACAACACAGTTTCTGAGATAATAGGGAATAAATAATGAAAAATGTATAAAAAAAAAATTACCATAAAAACAATTTGGCAACAGCGCATTTATTTAACCAGCGAAAGATGTATTAAGCGCGCATGCGTTAGATTTTTTCAAAATTATAATTTTCAAAGGATAACATAGGCGTTGATTACATGTGTTAAAAAATAACAAAACGATTTTTATAGAAAATTTAAAATGTATTTTATCTGTCATTTTAATATAAAAATATTCAATCTCTTACAATGGTGCCAAATTTGTCAAACGAGCACGGTATTGGCTAGAATTGGTACATAAACAGCAAAAAGTTTTGGGCTTATGAACTATGAATCCTTATTGTCTGTTCTATATACTCTAGCATTAACTTTTTGCTACTATTGTTACGAAACAACTACCTTAATCCAAATATTTCGACATTTCTTCCTCAGTGGATACTACCAGCTTACCAATATGCCAAAACCAACTTAACAGCAATTAATCACTTAAATAAATAAAAATTACTAGAAACAAGCAAATGAATTTTATTCATCCTCCATTATAAATAATATTTCATATCCTTAAAACGTTTTTAAAAGATAGATAATAAAAAAAGATATAATATGTACAATATTTAAGAATTTACTTGATTTTCCACTTCTTTGACATGCCCGTCTGTTAATAATCGATTTAATTAAGAAAAAAACCAATCAAATTAAAGTTACCCTGGGAGTTCGAATTAAATACTGGGCTTTTTTGTCGATACATTTCTCAGGTCTCTGGTCAAAAGACGCCAAGCCTTACAAGTGGAGTTCGCTAAAATAATTATTTTTAAGGGTTATAATAATAAAGCTACGACTCGAAATTTGGAATGATCTATTATCTAAGGAAAAATTATCAAAATCGAAAAAAATAGGGCTCAAATAAAGGGTTTATGAAAGAATATTTTTTACTCACCCCTATCAAGGACTTTACAGAGTCCCTCTATTTGACTTTTATTTAAAAATTTGAGTCTATTAAATTAAAATAAAAACATATAAAATATAATATTGACACTTGCACTGTTTCACACTATAACTATTCACTTCCAACTATTTATATCCCGAGTAAATATTCACTATAGGAATGAATACTATATATTGGTACAAGTTGACAGAGCAAACAATAATCCAGATTTTGCCTGTACTAATAAATAAATAAAAGTGAACCTTCAAAATCGAGAGTGGCGCCTCTATTGGAGTACCTGGAGAACCAAAAACACATCTAGACACATAGGCGCCGGCAGGATTATTTTCAGGAGGTGCATCTGCATCTACACAATAATACCTATACCGGGTGAGTTTTTTATCTTGAGACAGTCTTATAACTCAAAAACAGTGCATTATATGAAAAAAGTTTCAAATAAAAGTTTGTTTATATCGAGGGGGAAACTATACTACGCTATTCTTTGTCGACCTAGAACAAGCTTTCAAGAGTATTTTAATGTTAAGTTCTGTTTTTTCAATGGAACCCTAATTTTTTTAATTTACAAAAAAAACTGAACATCTTTCATAAGAACTATTTTTTTACACGACATCAAATAAACAAAATACATGAATCAATTAGATCTCAAAAAAATTCTTAGTAATTATTTTTAACAATTATTTAATTTAATTATCAAATAATAATGATTAAATAATTCATTTACAAATAATAATGATTAAATAATTAATTATCAAATAATAATGATTAAATAATTAATTATCAAATAAATAATTTAATAATAATTAATAATTTAATAATTTTGTGACACTAGTCTGTATTATTCCAGAGTGTTTTCGAAAGTCTTCTGGATGAATTCCAGTTCGAATTTCCTTATTTTAGCCTGTTCCAGTTTCTTAGTAGCCTTTACATTTCTTTTTTTAACAGATTTACAACACGATGAAATGAAGCTTGTGAGGGTGTATTCCTATCAGGAAAACGCTCGGCATTCATTTCAATGGCCACTTTACCCGCATAAATTAAGACTATTTTAATTCTGTCTTCAAGAGAAAATACTATATTTTTATTATAGTAATACAATATAACTATCTACTGGATTAACACGGGAAATAAACTTTTTTAAACTCAAGAATTTTAACTAGTTCTATTAAGTATAAAATAATCTCTTAAATCTGAGTATAACGAAGTTTTAATATCATTATAAACATTGATTTTTGAGCTTTGATGAAATGTTTTTATTTCATTTTTTTTTATCCAGTGAGAATTTTTGACCAGCTAGATATATATACCCCACTGCGGATACTATGTACTTTATATTTATATTTAGTTTTTGACATTTTTAGTTCCTAAGTACTAAATGTTGAGGAGTTCGGTCAGCTAACGCACTGGCTTCGCTTCGGCATCGGAGGTTCGGGGTTCGATCCTAGCTGGCAAATAAAAATTTCTACCGGCTGAAAACTCGGCTCCCTCACTAACCCTACTAACACTCTACTTATGTGCTGTCTAAATGGGCTTTGTTCCCGGTGACATTAAATAAATAAAAAAAAAGTACTAAATGTTCTTAGAATAGTATTAAAATTTTTTACTCAAGTGTACATTGAGATAAATTTATTTCAAGCGATTAATATAAGGCGTCCAGGGACTCTAATCTACTCTTATTGATTTCTAATTAGTTTTATTTAATTTTAAATTTAATATACCATTTTTAGCCGCGGGAACTTAAAGCAGTTTTAATTTTAATGATTTTATAAGATTTTATTTTTTATAAAAATCTTTAATTTAAAATATTTTTTTTTTAATAAAAAAATAAAATAAAAGACAACTACTAACGATTGCTTTAAATATTCGAGATATGAAAAAGAAAACCAGTTCTTAAAGAAAAAAAGTACTCAGCATGTTTACTTTTTTCTTTATTTCAGTATTAAAATATAATTAAATTTCACTTAATCTATATTTATATTTATCTTGTTCACGAGATGATCGCTTTTTAAGTAATCCTACATGATATTTATATAAGTATATAAATATATGGAATAATTTAAATATTTAAATGATTTGTATAATGTCTTATTCATCACTAGAGAGTTGACCAATTCAAAAGAAAAATGTGAATTTCCTGTTGGCGTTGATGAGAAGAGCCCTTTCCCCTTAAGTGATGGGATACTTGATCCCAATGATGTTGAATACGCCCCCTTATAACACCCGCATTTCCGTTGTTACTGCATCCCTAGATAGAATTTCCTCTCATCTTGTGTTGAAGATTAAAGCAGCAAACAGGCAGGTTGATTCATGCCATGCAGATTCTCTATTCTTTTGAAAATTATATTCAAATCTTTTAGAAGTACTTGTTTCCGCTTGATGGAAGATTGTTGGTAATAATTGAAGTGGATAATATTTCCTGGTATAACAACTACTCACGTTTGAAGCGTCAAAACGTTTTATTAAGATTTTTTTTATTTGAAGATTTATTGTGCTTTTAAGCAAAATCATATCAAATTTAGAAAACGATTTATTATTTTTGTTAGCTTCAGGCTGGACCCTTCTATGATATGTTTCTAGAAAAATTTTGGTATACATCTCATAGTATAATAATTAGCTTGTTTCTTTTGTTCGCTATCAGGTTTGTTTCATGTGAGATTTCTATACACTCCATTAGTGGTGAACAGTGGTGCAACTAGGATTTTGTCCTGGCAGGGGCTAATACACACACATATACAGTATATAAACATAAAATCGTAAAATACCAAAAAATATTATATATTATATATCAAATGGATCTAGAGAAACGTTTTTATTAATGGATTTTAATTTTAGTATCATCAATCGATTTATTACTCAAGTCTCTTAACAAATAGTTACTGTAGACAAATAGTCCAGTTAAATTGTTTTCATAGATCCTATAATGTATTTGGTGTGCTGAACCCGAATCTGAGGAATTCACTTAATGAAAATCTTTAATAATAAATTAGAGTTATGGAGTGGAAAAAGTCAAAATAACGCCAATTTTCAACGAGCGCTTGAACCCGAAAGGAGAAAAATAACCTAAATAATGAAATTTGTAGGATATTGTATGTATTTTCATTTTGAATGGGAAGGTAATTTACGAAAAGTTGATAGTTTTCGAGTTTAAAGCAAAAAACCGCCAAAAATGGAGACTTTTTTTTATCTTTTTTTGCATTTTTTACTAACGAAATTTTGTTAGCAAACCTCAAATTCGGATCCAGCACATTAAAAAACATATAGGATAGAATAAATCAAAACTACCCCAAAATTTTCCGGGTATAAAAACAATTTAACTGGACTAAAAATCAATCGGAAGAAACAGTTTCACTTCTCCAACTTTTAATCGAAATAAAATCATTTGTTGCCTTAATTTACCATAAAATCAAAATATTGATTAAAATTTACCAAATATTTTTTTTTCATTTTTACTTTTACGTTTATTTTTTTCCTAGTCTTGGGGGGGAGCTTCGGCCCCCTTAGCCCCCTCCCCATGGTTGCGCCACTGCTGGTCAGGTCACTGCAAAACTTTTGTGTGTGGTTTCCTCTTATCCAATAAAAATAATATTGAATTTATGTTATAATGTTATTTTTGTTCTTATAGCCGGAAATTTATTTGTGATTAACTTGATCATATTTAAAAATAAGACATTTTTATTAATTATTTATTTCTTCAATATTATAAATATATATTTTTTGTATTTCTAATATTGCTGAAGAAAGAATTCTTAAATTTTAAAGAATAACATAGGTATAAATGTAATTCTAACCGTGAATGGAGGCCGCTGGACTAGAGTGTTGTAAGGATGAGTAGAGATACTCCATGTAGTTGAGCCTGTAGGCGGGGTGGAATTCGGGTGGGTGGTGGGGCGGAGGGGGCACCGGCACTCCCACCCCCGTGCCCGGGGGCGGTGGCCCCCCGGCGGCGGCGACGGCCACAGCGCGTCGAGCAGCGAGCAGTTGCAGCTCGGGCCCCGGCAATCTGAAAAAAAAAGGAAAAAAAATTAAAATTAAGTATTATTGGTTGAAATATCTATGGTAATCTAATAATAATAACAAGTATCATCACAGAGGAGCTTTCATTGGATAATCTTTTCAAGGAGAGCCAAATATTGAATTCAGGTAAAAATTTTGTTGAAAAATGTCTGGAAAGTAGAGAAAAATCATTTTTGATCACTAATTTGCTGCCTGTAAGTCTGCCCACTTGCCTGGATTCAGATACCCAAAATAATTTTTAGGAACGAAAAGTCGTAGAAAGTTCATTCTTATGATAAAGAGTTTGTATTTCCAATACCCAGGGTTGATCAGATTTTGGGGCTTTCTAAAATTTCATTTTTGATAATGTGAATTTAATTTAAAAAATTTATTTAGGAGATATTTTCAGAAATACTCTCATACCTCAAACCTCATGTTACAATATATATATACTAGTATATTGCAGTAAAAACCTGTTTTTTTAGTAAGAAAGGGTTCTTACTAGTTAAAACGCGTTTCACTGAATGTCTTTGTGGCAACTAGAATTTAATCATGATGGTTGAGTTTGGTTCAAAGGTTTAGAATCTTCATTTTGGGTGTTTATTTTCAAAGTTTTGTAAACGAAAATGTCAAAAATTAGAAGCAAAGTTGTAGATGATGTAATTTTTGCATTTTTGTTTAAAGTATTTTGAAAATAAACACCCAAAATGAGGCGGAAGACCAAAAATGAAGATTCTAGACAATTGAACCAAATAATTAGTAGAGATTGTGGTGTTGGTGCAAAGTGAAACATCTTTAATTGATCCAAACTCAACCAACATGAGTGAATTCTAGGTGCAACAATTCAAGTGCAATACACTTGAAGATTGAGGTGATACCTACACAACGGGGGTCTCTTACTGGTACGGTAGCCCGAAGTGTATCAAATAGTATCATCTCTTTCCCTACAAGTTCACCTGCGTCCACTCCCTTGTGTCGTGTACCAATTTTATATGTGCATTTTTATTTAACCCTATATGTATTCAGCAAAACGCGTTTGAACCAGTAAGAACCCGTTCGTACAAAAAAACGGGTTTTTACTGAAACATATATATATTATATTGTATATTTTCATTGAGTGTCTTATTTAGTTTACGTGCTATAATGCTTTAACAGACGGATATAGATAGCTATACTAGAGAATCAGATTTTACTTTTGAACGGGACCCTAGAAATTTTCTGAAGCGTTTGAAAATTTTCACTTTTACCTCCCATTATACGTGGATAATATTTAGAATAAATATATTGCCTTGGATCAATTTATTAATGATTACTTTTTTAAGTGTAAAACAATATTGTAATTTTCATTTTTTAGTTTTTAAAGTTACATTTATCAACATTAGAAGTTAAAATAGACAGGTAAGTAATATATAAATAGAGATGATAGAACTTTACTACCTAATTCAGTAGTGTAATAGTATAATTAATCAACCGAAAACCATTTCCAAATAAGACTTAATTTCAATTCCGTCTGTCGGTAATGTCTTAAATATCGGTTAATTAATTGCTCTAATAAAAATATCACGCAACATCAATAAATTAGAAAAATGAAATGTGAGGACAAAGCGAGCGAGAATCCCTTGCTAATGAATATAACTTGTTCCCAGGAGAAAAACGATGACCGATTAAGCCAAGTCATGTTTCACCAAAGCCAAAGGGAAGAATAAGGAAGGCCGGCCGGCATATTCTTCTTCAAAAGAAAGAGCCAACCAGATCCGATTGAAGTTATTTAATATGCCTTAAGTAAGTTCTCTCCAGTGGAGATCGCGGCTGATCACGCGAACGCCAACTCACCTTATTATTTATCGGTACTATGGATAAAAAAATCCACCTTAATTGGTAATAAAAAAGTGAAATATTAAGATTAAAGTGAAAATGCATACTAATCTATGCATTCCGGATTATGTTATGAAAAAAAAACGAGACAGAGTTCCAATTAACATTCTCTCTAAGAGAAATTATCTCTATGAACAACAACAACTTAAATTAAAATAGAGATTATATAATTATTATAAATTTATATTGCTCAAATAAGGTGAGCGTGTTTTTACTTTTTTGGTCCTAGAGGCTGGAATCAAAACATCGCGGAGGTCATGGTTAACAGAGGACTACAACACCAACAAGAAAAGTTATACTATTTTCATGAATATAAATAAAAAATAAAATATAATATTAAGAAGTGAATTTAATTTTATTTAGGAAACAAATCTAAGATTTTAGTAGAAAATTTGCTGCTTTATTTCTTATATATGTTGCATATCGGAGAGAGATTTGTCTTAAGGGTTTGGCTAACAGCTAGGGCTTGGGTTCGATTCTCAAGGGGACGAAACCCTCTGATATGCAATGTAAAAATATTTCTACTAAAATCTTAGATTTGTTTCCTAAATAAAATTAAATTCACTTCTTAATATTATATAATTGGGTTGATTTTTGAAAAAAATTCCATCTTTTTTTCAAAAAAGAAACTCAAAAAAAGATGCTTAAATCTTTACACTAATTATAATTTTTTTTTTTTTGGCTTTTTGGAATTTTTAGCCATCAGCCAATTTATGATACCATTATTAAATGTTGACTTCTATGTAGAGAACAGATTTTTAGGCCGGTTGCCTCGAGTCGGATTCGAACCTGGGCCCAATTAATTAGCGGACATGTACGCTAACTGCTCGGCCAAACAGACCCCCAAAAATAAATTAATATAGACTCTAGGACCATCTAGGATTTGAACCAGGGATTACATTTCTAATGTGAAGCTCTAACCAATTGAGCTACTGATCTGATCTAAAATGTCATGTGACTTCTCCCACCCTTAAGAAATAATGTCAGCGAGAAGCCCCTCGCTGCGACTTGCAATCTGGCTTGCAACCAGTCAACGAACAGACGAGGTTCAGATTCAAACTAGACACGATAGATTCAACCCCCTCAGCTTAAACGAATAACGAATTCTCTCTTAACGATTACAATTACTATTAAACCTTTTATCAACTAACGCCCTTCATGTGAAAGTGTTATTTAAACCTGTATATAGAATATTTCACCTGTTATTAAATATTTTATCTTAAATGAACACTTTTTATTTGATAAACCTAGACACATAACACGAAAAGTCATAGTGAACCCACACGCAGGGATTAATGAAGAATACAAACTCCACATTAATCACAAAAATAAAAGCTTTAACAGCTACATTTCTAATAATGATATCAATCTAAAATGGCTTATCCGGTAGAATTAATCTGTGGCGCAGTTGGTTAGCGCAGCCTCGGCTAAAGAGGAAGACGCGGGTTCGAATCCTGCCGGATGCTAAATTTCATTTTTCCTTTTCAAAACAAAAAATAATAATGAAACGATTTATTAAACTGCAAAAATTCGCAGGCTGAATCATGAAAATTATTCAAATTTACGCGGTTCAATTAATTTAATTAATTACAAAAAATATGGAACTAAGTTCGATAAAAATAAAATGTTTATACAAATCAAAAGTCTCTAGAGTAGTCTAGAAGATAACCGCCAAAAGGAAAAATGATATCAATCCAATATGGCTTATCCGGTAGAATTCATCTGTGGCGCAGTTGGTTAGCACAGCCTCGCTAAAGACGAAGGTTCGAATCCTGCCGAATGCTAAATTTCATTTTTCCTTTTCAAAACAATAAAATAATAATGAAATGATTTATTGAACTGCAAAAATTCGCAGGCTGAATCATGAAAATTATACAAATTTACGCGGTTCAATTAATTTAATTAATTTCTAATAATGGGAATTTTTTTTTTATTTATCAAACGTATGGAGCATTATGTCCTCTTAGATCTCTACTATACTAGTAGATATAGAATCTATTTGCCCTATAAAGAAAAAACTTCACTTATGACTAATCATATGAAATGCATTATGATCGATTATCTTCATCTACCTCCATGACAGAGAAAGTTGAAATACATTTTTTTTTAAATTAAATCAGCTATAATTAATTAAGAATTTATTACAATATTCGATTTGTATCAAATGAAAGAGGCTATTTTTGATTTGGAACAACCTCACTCTCTGTTCTAATATTAGTTTCAATTGCATCTTGATGAGGGATCGATTCCTAAATATTTATCTCGGTTTTTTTTTTTTTAATTGAATCAAGTGCCACTTAAATTTATTAATGTTTTTTTTCTCTTTCTCTTTTTTATAATCATTACTTTTTTCCTTTCAGATATAGAGTATATTCTATAAATATATATCACCTTCTTCAGATTGGATGATCTTAAATTTTTTTTTTCAAAATAAATCACGTAAAAAAAAAAAAAAAATCGAAATCCGGTTTCATAAATTCCTTATCCGAAATCGATAGCTTCTTTTTTTTTCTAAACATATAAATGATTGTTCCGTGGAAATATTTTCAAACCAGGACAAATGAAGAAAGAAATTAATTCCATTGTGATTTAAAGATGTGGATAATGGAATTAGTAATTATCGTGTGTATTTGGAATGTTTTGAGATTATTGTTAAAATTGATTTGTTTGTTCTCACCAAATAATCACGTAAAGTGTCATTTTTAGAGGTTTCAATAAAATTTTACGGACTCTACATGGTAATATAAGAAAATAAGAAAAAACAACTAATTTTGCAATAAAAAATTGCATTATATTTATAAATAAATACAAATTATAAAAAAAATAAAAACTTTAAACGTTTAGTAGAATATAAAACTAAAGATTTGAGCATCTTTTTTTTGAAAATAGTTGGAATGTTTTTCAATAAATCAGGTTAAAATTTCTTTTCTTAATAGATTTTTTTTTTGTTTAAAATTTCAATCATTTTTAAAATATTAATCAAATTTCTAAATTACGTTCTTTATCTCAAATTATGGGATTGGAAAAGTCAAAATTGTGTCCCAGGTTAGTTGAATGACTAGCTAGGAATTTTCTGTTCTAATTTTTTTAATTGAACTGAAAGCACTTATAATAGACACAAAGAGAAACAAAGAGGTTGTCCTCTGCTTGATGCAGTTAGTTATAATAAAATTCAGTTTTATGGGAATTCTAAATTAGTTAAGTCCATCAGGAGGATAAAGAGGCCCCAGAAGCTGGAGTCCAGGGGGCGAAGCCTAACATTAAAAATTACCAGGATAAGTGCAAGATTTACGATACACACAGCACTTTATTTGTATTTTTTGTTTATCTGAGAAAAAAATTAAACATTTATTTTCAGTTGAGTAAAAGCTTGTATGTATTTTTTTCTCAATCTCCGCAAAAGAATAGAAAGGTTGGACAGTAGCATGGAAGGTGTATGTTTTTCTGAGACAATTGTCAGGGCCTAATACATTAATTTTCTTTTTGAAATCAAAGAGAAAGCAAAGTAGTGGGGTTTGTTTTTGAAACAAGATTCTTTTCAAAATTTGACAAATGAACCATGACGTTTTTTTCTCTCTCTTTCAAAGTGATGGACTGAATTTTATAAGATAAATTCAGTATAAAAAACAAAACTTATTCGTGTATCAATAAAGACAAAATTTGTGAAAATGTCGTTAATCTGTAGAGAAAAGTCATTAAATTACTATATCAAAAAAATTTCGTTCCTATCGCTCATTATATTAATTAAAAAATTTATAATTCCAGCAGAAGACACACTCTTTTATTGTCTCCTTCAATTTATAAATATTCTGTTACTCTCGGCAAAAAGAAACTTTCATTGAAGGAGACAATAAAAGAGTGTGTTTTCTGCTGGAATTATAAATTTTATTTATTTATAACCAGACTATAGTTTCGAGGGCTTTGCCCTCTTCATCAGTCTATTACAATGGATTCACTGGAATTAATTTATAAAGACTGATGAAGAGGGCAAAGCCCTCGAAACTATAGTCTCGTTATAAATAAATAAAATTTATAATTCCAGCAGAAGACACACTCTTTTATTGTCTCATTCAATATATAAAAATTCTGCTACTCTCTGCAAAAAAAACTTTCAATTTAAGAAACTTTCAATTTAAAAAATAATAGTTTTTTTTTTTTTTTGTAAATTTTTCTCCCTGGAAAATTGTTAGAAGTAGACACTTTATGGGAAACAAAAAGTGTTAAATAAAATTTATAATAAATAATAATAACTCAAGGGGGACATATTTTTTCTCCTACCTCTGGGCGCTGAGATATTAAGTACTGTCAGTTGCCTATCTTAAGGGGGCTTCTCTGATACAATATGGAAATTTTCGCAAAGGATGATATATATAATCGTGGACAAAATTATTGAACAAAAAAAAGAAGCTATAATTCGATTTAAAGCGATTACTCTTATCCTTTAGTTTCTCGATTAATTTGTTAAAATATTATTTTTAATCTTACTTTTATTTATTTTAATAATTCAATTAAATATTGATTTTTCCTCAAATTTATAAAATTTTCTTTATTTGGTACACGTTCCGCTAATTTATTTGTCCATGAGTATATATGTGGCGTGCAGTCGGATGCTGTGCATCTCTAAAATTTCAAAACATTAAAAGTATTATCATAGCGTGTTATATAAAATTTTTTGTCAAATTTGAAAAATAACGAAAAATTATCTGTTTATCGATGAATTTTATAAATAGGAGCGAAAAATAAAATAACATTTTAAAAATTTGAAGGTTCTTTTTTGGACAGAATCCTCTGGTTGAAATGACACTGATTTATATGTGTTGCAGTAAAAACCCGTTTTTTAGTAGGAAAGGGTTCTTACTAGTTAAAAAGCGTTTCATTGAATACCTTTGTGGCCAGCCTTTACTGCTATTGGTTGAATTTGGTTCAAAGGTCTAGAATTTTCATTTTAAGTGTTTATTTTCAAAAATTTTTAAACGAAAATGTCAAAAATTACATTCACTATAACTTTGATTCTAAATTTTGACATTTTCGTTTAAAATTTTTTGGAAATAAACACCCAAAATGAAGCAGAAGGTAAAAAAAATGAAGATTCTAGACCTTTGAACCCAACCAACATCAGTAAATTCTAGTTGCCACAAAGGTAGTCAGTGAAACGCGTTTTAACTAGTAAGAACTCGTTCTCTCCAAAAAACTGTTTTTTACTGCAACATATATAATATATCGACATCTGTGTGCGACAATAGCAAGCTATATACTGTTAATCTATCAGAGAGGAAACAATTTTTTGCCATTATCACCTCTGGATTGTAAAGTGTAACTGTACGAAATTGGGTTTTGTATTTGTATAAAGTAGATACTTTTATTTTTATATACATAGATTTCTCACAGTAACTTCTTCAAGTGCAATCTGATCCTTTTTTTTGTCATGTCAAATTTATCTTTTAATTAAATAACGTTTATGAATAATGATCATTTCATATTAGTTCGTGACAGATCATAAAAGAATGAGATAAGAAAGATGATAATATATGACTTTCAGAGGGGGGGGAGGAGGATTCATCTCTCACAAGTCATTTCAATAACTGAATAAAGAAAACGATTAATTAATTCTTAAACCTGAATGGCTTTTTAATCTTTGTCCTGAGTCGAACGAACGAAAGCAGATCCGAAAACAAAGGGGCGTTAATTGCATGAGGCGCTCAAAATGGCTCAACACATGGGAGAGGGGGGGGGTCATGTCGACGCCCTGCTCCTAAATCCATCGCGTGTCAAATTTTGACCCGTCAGCGAAAGTACGCAAGTCTGGCTATTTCCGTTGCAGCCGGAGACCCGTCAGCCCCCACGACAAGTTATGAGCGCTGCCACCAACCGACCATGAAAAATGACATGATAAATTCTCAATAACAAAGCAAATATAATTCATTCACTTTTCAAATAAACCAGCAGAGATTGTTATTGTATTCACGGCTGTATATCTATTATAATCAGAAAACGTTTCGGTAAATAGTCTTGAAATAGAGGTAGACAATTATCACTTCATTAGAGGCAGTTATTTACTGAGTAAACAGATTTCCTTGTTAGGCGGCTCTTCTCTTTTTTTTATTTATCTGTGATCTGAGGGAATTAACAAATGTTTAAAATATACATAGGATAATACATATACATTCCAAGTGAGTGGAGATAAACGAAAATATATTGAGTCAGAATACGAAAGATTAATATTTATCCGAATGAGGGACAGAGACAGAGACAACAGCAAAAGAAACAAAAATATATTCTTTAAGTAGGATGGATGGACGCTGTTTTATACATGACGATCACGCCAATGAAAATTAATTCAAGGTTCTAGAGACACACCGCGTTTAGATTTCTAAGAATAAAACAATCCAGAATTAATGATGAAAATGAATTTAAAGTGAAATTGGAAGAAAAAGTGGAGACTTTTTCAAGATTCTCCACAAATTTTGGTGGTTTAGTAAATTATTTTTTTAGAGAACAGTTTCATCTAAAACTTGGCTTAAAGATGTAGTTTATTAATACAAGCTTTAAAAATAAAAGAGCACTCCATATAAAAAATATGATTTTTTCTGAATTACTGCATTTTTCATACAGAAGTCTTAAATCTAGAAGTTTCAAAAACTAGTTCAAGATTCTTTACAAATTATGGTGGTTTAGTAAATTATTTGTCAGCGAACGGTTTCAGCTAAAACTTGGCTTAATGATGCAGTTTATTAAGGCAAGCTTTAAAAATAAAAGAGCACTCCATATAAAAAATATGTTTTTTCTGAATTACTGCATTTTTCATACAGAAGTCTTAAATCTAGAAGTTTCAAAAACTAGTTCAAGATTCTTTACAAATTATGGTGGTTTAGTAAATTATTTGTCAGCGAACGGTTTCAGCTAAAACTTGGCTTAATGATGCAGTTTATTAATACAAGCTTTAAAAATAAAAGAGCACTCCATATAAAAAATATGATTTTTTCTGAATTACTGCATTTTTTATACAGAAGACTTAAATCTAGAAGTTTCAAAAATTAATCAGATGTACCCATCTATGACTATAACATACACCTACCCTCATATACTAAAATTAAATAATAAAAAATAAGATTTATTATTTATCCAATATTTTCATCGGGTTCTCAAGTATTTGTGCAAAATTTGGACTAAATCAGATTGAAATTTGATATCTTCGTTGGTTTTTTGAGCTAGGTCGTACACAAAATATGGTAACGTACGTTCTAACTAACATACATTTTGCCAAAATAATTAATTTCTCTTAAAATATAAATTTTTCTATGTTCACTAAACAAGGTTTTTGTAGTCCGTGGTGCTAGCAAATTGAGCTCTCGAAATATTCGCTTTCAAAATTACCGCCGTGTCGAATGGAAAAATAGATGGAACTGTGTACCTCGATTTTTTGAGGCACTATTTGCTATCTTCTATCTATTTCCTTGTTTTTTTCTTCTAAGCTAATCACCAACTTATCTTAAACTCACTTCTTATTTTGATGTCGTTAGGAATGGTCCTAGCTCTTGTGATAGCCCCTCGCAAAGTAGAAAATTGTTGAATTTTTCCATGAAATCGCCTCTTGTTTCTCTCCCGATCAGGTAAAAGGTTTTTTATCTTCATCTCTGGATTATGTTTCTATATATTTGCATATCCTTAATTAATTGAATTTATTAATCTGTTTATTTTGTTTCTCCCGATCAGATGACCAGATGACCAGAATAAAAAGAATCATCTCTTAACCTCAAATTTGCACATATGTTTGTGATAACCTTGAAGCAACAAAAACCCCCTTTTATTTTGAACCTACGCAGAGAGCGTTAGTATGAATTATTGAGAGTGCTCAAAATTCATGTTAATAGCAGATAGATTGCAAGCATATATTTATTTGTTTTTTCATCAATTGAGATTGATATTGAGTTTTTTCTTTTTTTTTTTTTTTTTTTTTTTTTTTTTTTAGGTTAAAAATAAAATAAAATGAGAGAGTCTTCTGTTTTTTTAAATAAAATAATTTTTAATTATTTCTAGAGACTATAGTTTCGAAGGCATTGCCTTCATCATCAGTCTATCACAAATATTTCAAATTAGTTACAAATTAAGATTTATACATAGAAAATTTAGAGTTTTTCTATTTGTTTATTTGATTTACAACCAAATAGAAAATAGATTAAATTGTGTTGCACGCTTCGATTATCTGGCTATATATTTAGCAATTTGTGCTAAAAACGCGATTGGCGATAATTAATTAATTTTTAATAAAATTGAACGGAAGCATACGTCCATTTTCTTCATCTTAAGTTGACTTAATTATATTATTACTTTAATTTGTATATAATTTATTTATATATAAACTTTGCTTATATTTTTGTGCATATTTGTATTTTTGCAATTAGCTGAACTTTTAAATTCTTTATCTTTATTTATATAGTTTTAAGTTATTCATAACCTCACTTATTTGTATTCAATTTTCAAAATTCATGTTTTATAATCCAGAAATTTATATTAAATTCCATTAAACCTACATACAGTCCATTATTTTTATCGATAATTAATTTTTTATTTTCTTAATATTTAAATTAATATTCCAAGCTGCTTTGAGCAGCACCAGTCCGAAAAGACCGATTTTTTTTTATCAAAATAGTTTGGGCCAATTTTTTTTAGATATTTCAACCTCATTCCTTAAGGAAAAGAAAAATTCACTTCAAATACAATAATATATAATACAACTTCAAAAGATGGTTCCTCGATCTTCATATTAAATTGTTTAAATAGATACAAGAAAAAAGTTAAGTCTTTCTGCATAAACTTTTAGTGGATTTGTAGTAAAGATGGTAAATGTATTGTGTATATGTATATTTATGTAGTATATGGAAATACTTAAGAATCAACAACTCTGCTACTCTTGGAAAATCAAAGTCAGTTTCAATTAGATTTCAAAAAGTTATAATTCTAATTTTATAAGCCACTGACAATTTATGCACTTCTCTAGAAATTTCTGCAAATTAGAATGTAAAAAGCTATATATACCTATAATTTAGATAAATTTATGTTAATATTGATTTTTATGAGCCACAATAGATCTGAGAACGTGACATAGATCAAATCCAAATCTCTGAAAATGAACCAAAACGGTCAAGTCAATTTAACCAGAGACATTTATAAAGAAATTTAAGGAAGTAGTAGTTAAAAAAAAATGTAATAAATTTGATACAAAACATAGTAGGTGGAACGAAATCGACTAATGTGTTCATCACGATTTATACGAAATAAAAAAATGAATTTACACCAATATGAAAAAAAAAGTAAAAGAAAATTATCTCGAGACGAACAATTTAGATTTAGACAACATCAAATAAAATTTTTTCCTACCTTCTGGATTAATACCACTACTTATATCTCTTTTGATTTAGTCACCTATCATATAATAAATATAATACTTCAAGTTCCTGCAAATAATAAAGAAAAATAACGCCATTTAAACTTAAGAAAATACTTTGAGCAGATGTGACTAAAGAAAACATTATTCAAAAAATAAATATTTGCTTTTTTTTACTTTACTATACAGTGTATGCTGTAGTATTTTAATGGAGCATAATAAGTGTCGTTTTTTTTTATTTTTCCTTAGTTTTTTCGAAATATCTCTTAAGACTATTTTATTAAATAAAAATCAAGGTGTTTTTAAAAAATTATATTTTTTTAAAAGATATTATTATGTTAAAATGACTGAGATTTAGTAAAAAAAGTTACAGCTTGTATACGCTGTAGCTCAAAAATCAGCAATGTATTAAAACAAAAATTGTTTTTCTATTAATTGATAAGCCGAGAGCCAAGTTCAATTTTAGACAGATATAAATGAAGTATTTTTGATGGCATTTTCAATTTTTTCCCGTATTATAAGTTTACGCAGTTTCTATTATGCAATCTTGCAAATCAATTTAATAACCCAGGTATTATATTATATATAATATTGAATACATATCTTTTATAAAACACAATCTGAAATCGTTGATTCGAAATTCAAACCTAGTAGGACAAAGTTCGAAACTATTAGTGAGAGTCTATATAGTCTTCAAAAGTCGTTCTACTAGGGAAACGTTTCGGGAGAAATTTTCCCTTTGTCAATGGAAATTTAAAGAAATGTGAAAAAAGTGTGTAAATAATTAAGAATGGAATATAAAACAACTAGTAAACAATTAAATATTTTAAAAGTAGACTATTAATTTAGAATAGAATTAATACAGATAATTTTTAGTAAATATTTATATTTTTTATTTTTATTCATGGGAATTTCATCTCCAAGACAATCTGTATTATTGTAAATTTTCAAAATATTTATTTTTTTGTTTATAATTGCTTTTTTTCTTTCTTAAAGAAAGTATTTTTTTCAAATTTCTTTAAATTTCCAATGATAAAAGAAGAATTTCTCGCGAAACGTCTGTATTAAACAGACGTTTTCATTTTATTTTTGTAAAATAATTTAATTGATTTACGAAAATTCGTTTTTTAATAAGAACGGGTTCTTACTAGTTAAAACGCGTTTCACCGAATACCTTTCTGGCAACTAGAGTTTACTGATGTTGGTTGAGTTTGGTTCAAAGGTCTAGAATCTTCATGTTTGACCTTCCGCCTCATTTTGGGTGTTTATTTTCAAAATATTTTAAACAAAAATATCAAAAATTAAATCCTCTACACTTTCCTTCTAATTTTTGACATTTTCATTTAAAAATTTTTTGAAAACAAACACCCAAAATGAGGGGAAGGTCAAAAATGAAGATTTTAGACTTTTGAACCAAACTCAACCAATATCAGTAAACTCTAGTTGTCACAAAAGTGAAATGCGTTTTAATTAGTAAGAACCCGTTTTTACTAAAAACAGGGTTTTACTGAAACATATACACAAAACAATCAATAAAATTTTTACAATACCAATAACATTGAAAAAAATCAGAGTTTAAATACTGGAGGTTTTGTAATGCCTTGATCGGAAATACACTTTTGACACCTCCTATATCCGCAAGACGGTTTTTATTTTCACTTAGGGCCGGTTGTATTTTTACGACAACACTTTAGAGTTTTGGTTGCAACCCTTCTTGACCAGAGAAAGGTTGACGATTTGACGATTTATCTCGAAGAAGCTCTCCGCAGATGTATGGTAACGCGCCCAAGCGATTCGACCTGTTTCAGTCCTGATGCTGATTTGATGGTAATTGAAGTAGGAGAGATGTATTTAAAGAAAAGAGTATTATTTAATATTGTTTTTTTTTTAGTTATTTATAAATTTACATTTCTCCATGCTGATGGCTGGAGAGCTTAAAACTCGTCTCTCAACTCCAATTGACAACTGACCACCCCAACTGGGTTTCAGCTTCGAACTGCTAACTCTCTGACTGACTCAAACCTGCCTGTAGAGTCGAAATTTTAAAATTACTTCTCATAGCCCAAATTCTTAAAATCATTGAGCCCTCCCATTTCTAGAAATTTAATCTCTAGAAATTCCCCACGCAAAAATGACTTTTACAATCAACATGTGTTAAGAGCTATTTGACATTTTATGTTCAGGAAATTGTAAAATCCCTTACCCATTGTAAAACAGTCACAATCGAGGATCAAAAGGGAACTGCCAAAATATTACCCTTAAGAATAATTATATTTATATTTAAGGAAAAAATTCTCTACGGCACAACAGTATGTCGCAAAGTAAATGCTTTTTACCACTAACAAACGGTAGATGGTAAATGGAGCCACTGGGATGCCAATCAGATGACAGGCACTTAGTGCTTGTCATCTGATTGCCATCCCAGTGGTCCATCTACCATTTGTTAGTGGTAAAAAGCATTTAATTGCGACATACAACAGGCCCTTAGTCTGCAGAAGTTTACGTTAATTCTCAATTTGAGTTTTTATCAAAAATAATTTCTCAAGATAATAAGATCATTTTCCAATGCATTGAACTCGTTTATAATAAACAAGCCGGTACTTTGAACATGCCAAGGTCGTGGTAGTATAATAAATAATGAAACAATTGGCCGGTATAAAAGCTATTTTACTTAAAACGTAACTTGGACTACGAAAAGACTCGTTAAAGGAAAAAAAATGAAGGTAATTAAAATAATTATGTAAATGCTTGTTATTTTAATTTTTCCTCTCGCTGTCCGACATGTGTTACACTTTGGATCAGAAATTCTTTTCAAACTTGATCATCACCTGGATAACGTACACGCATCGAGACTAATAAAAAAATAAAACTGATGATTTATTATTCAATATTCTACTTAAATGGTAAGTAACTACAGTCTTTCATTTCTTTTTGAAAATAATACGAAAAAATTGTTTATTATTTTCATCCGGTGGAAGTTAATTTTCCACTATTTAATTTTGTTTTTTTTGTTCATTTTACTTGTTGTTTTATGAACCGAACTAGTCTAAATAGAGTCATATTTTATATATTAAGAACAAAACAAGTAAAATCTGGCACAATTTGATTTTTTTAATTGTGAATTTATATTAAATTAAAAATTATGAAAATTCAGTGAAACCCTTCAAATCTGAACGAATTGGGGCTGTAGGCTGTTTGGATTTCAATTTGTTCGGATTAGCCGAAAGCAGCTTCGACAATTGAAGATAACTTATATCAAGTGGAAGATTAAGTGATATTTTTGTGAGTTTCTATTATTATTTCATTGTTTTTGCAAACCTAAAGAATTTCAATAACCAACTTTTACCGTTTTTTAATCCTGGATGAAATAAGTATGTAGACACATTTATACATTGTTAGGTATGCTAACTGTCCGGTCCAGTCCTAGCGTTCACCGCTAGATCGCACTGCGACCTCATACGAATAGTTTATTCAACAGTACTTTAAAACAATTGAAGTAATAATTCTTTAAGTACTCGACAGTCAAATTGTTAAACACATTGTATATTACGTGAGTCAATCAATCATGAATGAAATAATAAACCAATGAATTAATGAGAGCCGAGTCAACGCATTGAGTGGCGTGAGCCATGATTTTCTTTTAATGTTATAAATGCGTCAACTCGAATAGAGTTAATTCAGCTACCACCAAAATATGGTCTGCTCATGAGTTTTTGATTATTCATTATCCACTACCTTATCTTCCCCCGTGGTTGGACAAACAGTCGGGGCAAAGGGGAATTCCTCTTCTCCTCCTACAACCAACCCCTTCCGACATCCTAGTTAGCATCGGACACCTCCACCACTAACACTGGCAGCGCCACGCACCGCGCGGCCAGCAACACTAACTGCACTTCTTTGTTAATTTTTCAACTAATTATATAAAATAATGTTATAATGTAGAATACATATAGACATAATTGTTTTATGACTAAATAAATAAGTTCCTTTTTTGTGCGTTCGGATTTCCCGGGATCTCGGATTTCCGGGGTTCAGATTTGAGGGGTTTTACTGTAGTTTCTAAATGTTTACAAAACAAAGCACAATAAGATAGTATAAATTGAAGGAAACAATAAAAGAGTGTCTCTTCTGCTGGAATTCTTCTTCTTTAAGTGCCAGTTTCGGCTCCTCTCCACATATATCTGTGCTGAGTGTGTTTAGCTGTTTTTACACAGATTTACGGGACCTACTTTTTAATGCCGGCTAGTTTGGAGAGGTTGCTAGGCAATTATACTCTTGGTAGGTTGCCATTGCTTTCCAAGAGAAGGCGACTGCAAATATCTGATCTGCCGAGGCTCAGTCTCGAACCAGTGTATTTTAGGCCAGCTGCCCGACACTCTAACCACTGACCCACAGTCGCCTGGAATTATAAATTTTTTATTTATTTATAACAAGACTATAGTTTCGAGAGCTTTGCTCTCTTCATCAGTATATTACAATTGATTCGGATGAATTATGATGATGAAGAGAGCAAAACTCTCGAAACTATAGTCTCGTTATAAATAAATTAAAATTTTATAATTCCAGCAGAAGACACACTATTTTATTGTCTCCTTCAATATATAAAAATTCTGCGACTCTCGGCAAAAAGAAACTTTCAATTTAATAGAATAAATTGTTGGTTATGTTAAGACATAATGATAATATTTGAAAATATTTTCTTGATTAAAATTTGATGATTTTAGAAAAATAGCAGTTGTAAAAAGCGTTTCAAATTGTCGGATTCCAGTAGGTTTTTGGACACATTTCATGAGCTGCTGACTACAACCCTTCTGACATTCGATTTCCTTTTATGAAGCAACAGCTTTGGGAAACAAAATCTTTTCAAAATATGCATTTCTTTTACGGTACATATTACTTCATAAAACTCACAATATTTATTTTCATTTTTAGGATAACGGGAAGCAAAGTTTTAATGCATGTCACGACCCCTGGAGATGTTGAGGTTAGTGTTTCTGTTTGTCGGAAAATGTCAAGAGCACAAAAAAAACACCCCAGAGGGGAGGAACTAATCCCTTAAATCTTAAAGACAACAGCCGTCAGTTTTTGGTCGCTTAGCTGTAGCTGCTGGTTGCGTTTGCGCTTGCGCCGGAATTCGTCCCAAATGTTTATTTTGGCTGCATAATTACGTTTGCTTGTTTTTTATTTATGATCTCCTCGGGAGTGTAAATAATCAATGGCAACAGCTTTATTGCATCGGGAGGCCTGCATCTTCAATCTGAATGTGAATTGTTTCGAATGAATAAACATTTCAATTGCATCGGGCAATATCTCTGCTGGCACTGATTGATGGCTTCGCTCGGCCCATATCAGATCGAATTAATCAAATCAAACGTCCTATCTGATTAACGCATACACTCAAATGATTAATTAAGGCACTTTAACTGACGGTTGATTGGTATTAAACGGCGTGCGCGTTCTGACAGCTGGAATGCAGCAGTTTTCGCGATTCGCCCGAGAACAACATGAGAACAGAACAGAAGAAGAAAAAAATCCAGAGCCAGTCCGCTCTCCCTTCTGTTCAATGGCACTGTGACATATGGATGTGGTGTGGTAATTTATATTATGCAGACAAACGGATGACAAGTTGAAGGGAGCGAGTATTTTGGTCCCGGCGGCTTGTTTTGGCCCTTCCTGCCTTGATCCCAGCCCAGCATTCGAGACTGAGGCAAGATAAACACGGAACACTGATTATTAACCAACTCCTCTTCAATTAATTAATCGTCATTTATATATTTATCAGAATAGAGAAAGTATCTTGTCAGAAAATACATAATAAATGATTGATTGGATTCATTCGATTAGAAGAAGAAAGAAAACTCACCTAAATCGAAATTAATCATTCTTCTATTTGATGATTCACTTCTCTTTCATTATGTAATAAAAAAACAACAGCATTTTTTCATAACTTCTTCTAAAAACATTTATAGAAAGGGTTTATTTTAAAAACTATATGGTAAAATACTGATATATCTATATCTTTCTTAATTCTTAATATGAATTAAATTATATAGATGAGTAAATAAACTGATACCAACATAAAAATACTATATAGAATAAGCCAGATTAATTTGTTACAACGCTGACGTAATGCTGCCGTTAGGGAGCGCCGTCGGTATATTTGCGGCAAATTTGAAATATAATCGTAATTTGGACTCGAATTTTGAAATGAAACACTCCAATTGATTTTAAATCAAGAAACATTAAAAATATTGATAATTATTCCTTCTCCTTCCCCCCTCATAACTCAATAATTAAATATTCAATTTGCTTTTCTTTGCGCACAGAAGAAGAAATTAATCCCATCTTATTTGATTTGTATTTTATATATTATTTCTTTATTTTTTTAATAATTTGCCACTTTTTTATAATTTTTAAAAAATCTAAATTTCGTTATTCTTATTTTTTGATTTTTACAAAATGAAGGCGAAACTTTTAAGAGACTATGTATTTTCGGGAGTTTACAAGTATACATTTGGAGTGTGGTTTTTTAAGAGGAATAAAAATTTTGGACCGAGACGCCGCCCGCCAGGGCACTAGCTCGGAGGGCCGAGCCTCGAGGGCGTGCCGAAGCCACACACGAAAAGCTCGTTATGTAATAAAATATTGTTCCAAAACTTAGGCTAAGCACACACAGTCGATTTTCATTCGACCCAATTTAGTTGGGTTGGTTTGAAATCGTGATCAAATTATTGGATAAAAAATACTTGGTAGGTTTCACATTAAGATATAAAAATAAAACGAATTTATTTTTGGAGAGACTTTATTCTCGATATATATATATATTGTAACTGAGTTACTTTCTGTTGCTCCTGAAGATGGGTTAGGCACCCGAAATATATAAAGATTAAAGTATCTCCAAAAATAAATTCGTTTTATTTTTATATCTTAATGTGAAACCTACCAAGTATTTTTTATTCAATAATTTAAAAAATGTTTCTCCAAGTACCAACACCAAATTCCTTAAAAACTATTGAAATCGTGATGTATTATCAATTTATAACCAACTCTAAGCTCGATTTTTTTATCAAAAGTGCTTATCGATCGATTTTGATTAAATAATCCAAGTTGATCTGCAGTTGTGTTGTGTATGCACCTACATTAAACTTAATATATTTATCTCCATCAACTAAAATATCGCTAGACTGAAAATCGACTGTGTGTGCCTAGCCTTAAGTGACTATATGCAATTTATACAGAGACCGGATTTTTATGTAGTAAAAACAACTAAAATATGCAGTAAAAAATCTAAAAATATTAAAATATGCAATTATTTTTATGTATTACGAAAAAAAGCTCTAATAGAAAAATAAGTAAAATAAAAAAATAATTATTTTCCAAAACTATGGTGGAGCGTGCTTACATTGCATTTAAGAATTGAGCCTTTAAGATATATATGGTAATAATTCTTAATAAAGATCTTTAAGCGCGCATTTGAATAAAGAGTATAGTTTGTAAAGCCCTAAACTAAATGAAAATAAATGTGTTCTGTAATAGCGAGAATAAATTCCCTAAGCCCCTGTCGATCGGCAACCTGGAAGACAGAGTCCTCTAGTTCAAGGGACATTTTACTACAAACGATGTCATCGATATCTAAAAATCGTTTCTAAATTTGTTTTTAAATTATTTAATAAATATATTAAATTAAAAATATATAAATTATCATAATGATTTATTAAAAGTTTGAAAGTTTCTTTTTGCCGATAGAAGTAGAATTTTTATAAATTAAAGAAGTCAATAAAAGAGTGTCCTCATAATTTGCCCAGGCCACGTGTAAAACTTACTTTCACACATCAATTTCTGCGAATAAATTGTAATAGATTGATGAAGAGGGCAAAGCCCTCGAAACTATAGTCTCGTTATAAAAAAAAATATATTTTTCCAGCAGAAGACACACTATATTATTGTCTCCTTTAATTAATATTAAAAGTTTGATATTTTAATTTAATTTTTTCTATAATAATTATAGAAAGTCTAGCTATAATACTTATATATGTTGCATGTCAGAGAGAGATTTGTCTTAAGGGTTTGGCTACTGGCCCGGCAAGCTTAGTTAGCGCTTGGGTTCGATTCCTAAGGGGACGAACCTCTCTGATGTGCAATGTAAATATATTTCTCTAATATCTATGATGTCCTTTAAAGTTAAATTCATTTAATAATTATTTATATCTAATATTTGACTAAATTATATATATATATATATTATAAACAAAAATCGAAAAATCTTTAATTAAACTGTTTAGGGGGTTTGGCTAGGCTAGGGGTTAGCATGTCAGCCTGCTAACCAAGTGGACCCAGGTTCGAATCCTACTCGTGGCATCCGGTTAAACCCTGACTGGAGATAGAGACAAATTTAATAATGAATAATTAGTATAGTAAATTGCCTTATGGTTAGAAAGGCCGAAAAACCAAAAAAAAAATATTAATATCAAAATTAATTATTTATTTATATAATGTTAATTTTTCATATTTATTTACAATAAAATGGTCTTTTTGAAATATGAAAAGCTCAATATATACTATATTTTTAAAAGGTTCAAATATAATTTTTCAGGCGTATTGTTTTTTTTTTTTTTTTATTTATTGTCACCGGGAACAAAGCCCATTTAGACAGCACATAAGTAAAGTGTTAGTAGGGTTAGTAAGGGAGCTGAGTTTTTAGCCGGTTGAGATTTTTTATTTGCCAGCCAGGATCGAACCCCGGCCTTCCACTCCAACATGGTCATAATCGATTGATGCCGAAGCGAGGCCAGTACGTTACCCGTCTCGGCTAAACTGTCTCCCCAGGCGTATTGTTAAACGGCTAACAATATATGAATTTAGAGAAAGGCAACGGAAAACCACCACAAAATGTCCAAGTGCTCTTCTTTAACGAAAACTCTTTCCTAACACTTTTGAGGGAGTTTAGTAATATAAATAGAAGAGAAAACATATCTCTAGTAAACAAAAATCGTACCGATTCTAGTAATGTACAAGGTAAGTGGAAATGAAATATGTAATTTCAGTAACCAAAGATGATTCTCTTTTTTTTTTTTAATTTTATTTTAGATTTTTATTATTATTTTTTTTTTTATTTCAATGATCTCAGAATAAAATTTAATGCATGCGGATGGGAATCATCGATGAAAGCTTCTACAAACAGAATAACATGATGGATTATTTATTTTTTTCTTGATATTCCTATTGCCTAACACTTTTTATTAGAGAGAGGGGGAGAAAATTCTAGCCCTTTAATATTTATAGAAAGGAAGTCATATAAATACTTTATTTGTTTTCCTGCCTGCATTCCAAAACAAGTACAAACCATGGATGAGCTGCTGCATAAAGAAAACATTCAATTAGACAAGATTTCAATATTCTCTATCCATTTTTGACATAAACATAAAGTTTAGAATCAATTCGTTATTCTTTGGGAGAAGATATTTTCGAAAAAAATGGTAATCGACTGCGTCCATAACAAATGAAGTAAAGCCTTTAACTAGACCCTAATGGAATTTATCGATATTTCCTATCCCCGGGTGTCTTCTCTCTTAAATAGTGTGTCGTATCCGGGACTTGTCGTCTTCGCTCTCCATTGTCCAGTCGTCATTTCCTGACGACATAAATATCCCTCGATTCGTTTGTTATTCAAGTCGGTGTGGTTTGAGATCATCGTGAAGCGCAAGAAACAACGCAACCTTACTTGATCTTGTCTACAGCATTCCGAGAAGTTTTATGTTTGAGGATCACGACCAAAAGAAATATCATCTTTTGTTTATGAGGGTCTCTCCTCATGCCATCTCATTCCTTAACTGGAAAACTTTATGGTAAAATCGATTCATTCAAATTTATGCGCGTCGTTTTAAGAAGTTCCTTTCCGGGTGATTAGATTTTTTTATTTGTGGCACACCCTGTAAGCTCGAAAACTCATTTTGATGACTTATCTAAATTATTCATATTTTACATTCGATTACACATAGATAAGTAGGACCCAAAATGCCTTGACTAAAAACCTTAATTAATTTTATCCATGTAATGTTATATGGCTCAATACGTACTGAATATTTTAAATTAGAATGGAGGGAGTAATTGAAAAATTAACTTATTTTTAGTAATCCTATTTTCATTTAGGGCCGGTTGTATGTCGCAAAGTAAATGCTTTTTACAACTAACAAAGGGTAAATGGTAAATGGAGTTTTCAGTGCCTGTCATCTGATTGGCCATCCCAGTGCCTCCATTTACCATCTACCGTTTGTTAGTGGTAAAAAGCATTTACTTTGCGACATACAACGGCCCTTAGTATAGACTAACCTAAAAAAACCTGAAAGTTCTGATTTTAAAAATAACTTATTCAATTTTTCGTAAAAATGATCTTTAAATTTTTTGTTTGTTTGTTTTTTCTTTTGCATCAGAAACTGTCTCCAGATGTTTTAGTGAGCTCATATTCATTTGAGTTGCTGTTTTGTATTATGGGTTTAAGAAGATGCAAGACCTTTAAGCCTAGACTCATAATTTTCTTTTTGGGTGGGTAGAGTGTCAAAATACCTGGATTTTGAAGGAATGAATGTTGTTAAACGCTGGAGGGAATTTGAGAGATTGCAAGTCATAGAGTTATGTTGAATACGCGAGCCCAAAGTCAAAAGTGGGTTTTCTTTGAGAGCTTTGAGAGAATTTTTGAATTATTCCATTCTAATTCCAATTAATTTTTACTATGACGAAGGTAAAGACTAACTTAAAAAACCTGAAAGATCTGATTCTAAAAATAACTTATTCAATTTTTCGTAAAAAACTACCTTTAAATTTTTGTTTGTTTGTTGGTTTTTTCATTTCAATCAGTGTCTCCAAATGTTTTAGTGAGCTCATATTCATGGAGTTGCTGTTTTGTATTATGGGTTAAAGAAGATCCAAGCCTATAGACTCATGATTTTCTTTTTGGGTGGGCAGAGTGTCAAAATACCTGGATTTTGAAGGAATGAATGTTGTTAAAAGCTGGAGGGAATTTGAGACATTGTTATTCATAAAGTTATGTTGGATACCCGAGCGCAAAGTCAAAAGTGGGTTTTCTTTGAGAGCTTTGTTCGTGAATGAGTATATTCATCTGTATTTCTACTTTGAGGTATATAAACCCACCAATTTCAACAAATAAAACAAAATTCTGTACTACCGCGAAGGGATAGCTAAAAGTAGTCTTAAGAATGGACTATAAAAAAGTTTGTAATTATAGTTCAAGGAAAGTGAGGTCTTTAGGAAGACCCAGAAAGCGGGCGGAACAGGTTAGAGAACTTAATTCATGTTGAGAAGATGATGATGATGATGTTTCCCTGAGCTTGGATTGTTTACTCACAAAAGAATAAAATTCTTCTTATTTTTTTGACTGTTATCATTTCCAATTAAGTAATTATTTCAATGGCTCAATTCAAGCGCAATGGAGAAATAATTACGGTTGTTAATTTTTTTTTAGATTATATTATTTCTTGTTGTAAATATTTATTGCTTCGATATCGATTAAATCTTTTCTATATTTTGATGCCATAATTAAGATTGAGATTTAAATAAATATTACTTAATTGTAGTGTAAAAACCGATGGTTTGGAAGATAAAGATCAAAAGTTAAGACAATAATTTATAAAGATAAATGTTTTAGGGGGCAATGAACACTGAACAGCGCTAGTTCTGGTAAGTGGAGATTAAGTATATTGTCTGCGATAGATTATAGTTCTCCTGTTTCCAAGGTGAATTTTTGTGGATGATAGTCTCAGCCCAAGGTGAGCCATCCTGGATGCAAGATTATCTCCACGGCAGGCCCGAGAGAGTGCAATTAATCTTGGAATCAATTACAAGATATAATTGTCAAATGGATCTGGCGGCGGCAATTCTCACACACCTCTCGCTGGCATTTTAATTCGATTCGTAAAAACATTCCACGGGACTGGGATGCTTTTTTCCCAAGCCGCCATAAAACCCAACTTAATGGTGCTAATTTCTCATCAATTTACAAAACCATGTTGAGCTCTACGAGGCAATTTATTTTGAACACGTCACATCTCCTAAAAGACAGGTTGTATCGGACCAAGTTCCAGCTTCAGAGCCGGAGGCCGGTTACTGGACAAACGACCGACACAAATTTCAGTAATTAAAATTAAAATTCATCCCTGAATCTATATTAGAATATTAACTCATCTAACGAAATCTCAATAAAGCCCAAAGGGATATTTTATGTCTCTTTTAAGAAACGAAAAGAAACCCCACTAATTAAATTCGGCCCGGCTTCGTCGGCCGACCTATCTCGAAATCTATATTCTTTTTTTTAATTAGTGAAGAGTAAAAAAGATGATTTAACAACTCAATCTTCTCAAAAAAGTAAATGGAAAAAAAACCGGATGACGTAATAAATATCCGAACCGCTTTTGACGGGGATATAAAGAGCAGAGAGGTATAAAACTTTGCACTAAAATAAAATTAGTACATTTTCTATGATAAAATAGATATGTATGGATTATTTTAACTAGTTTTATTATTCGACCTGGTTAAATTCAAAAATGGGAGTCGGGTTGGCCGAGTTGGCTAAGGCGCTGGCTCCCCTTCAGCATCATTGATGACGATGGGAGGCCTTGGTTCGAGCCTGGCTAGGCATATAAAATTTCTTCCGGCTAAAATTCGGCTCCCTCACTAACACTACTAAAACTTTACTGATATCCTGTCTAAATGGGCTTTGTTCCCAATGACAATAAAAAAAAAAAAAAATTGTTTAAAATTGATTATCTAAATGAAATCCAGTTTTTCGGTATTTTACAAATTTTACTCAAAAATACCTCTTCAACCGAGCGTCGGTGATTACTATGATGAGTAATATTCCTGGGGGAAATTTTTCACAGGGGTGGTTTCCCATTGCCTTCTCCTGAAAAAATACTATCGCATATTTAGGGGCAATTGTATGTCGGTTGGTAAAGTCTTTGTAAAAGTTGACAAAGAGTAAAACCATTAGAATTCACCTTGTGCCCGGCCGGATGGCCAATCAGATGACACGCCGGCCGGGCACAATGTGGATTTTAAGGTTTTACCCTTTGTCAACTTTTACAAAGACTTGACCAACCGACATACAACTGGCCCTTAATAGTAGAAGAAATGACTTATTTATATTATATGATTTAAGTCCTGTGAAAGGTGTTATATAAATTTATTTGTAATTTACTCCAAGTTTTTGTATAATTTTTTAGGAAAATAAATAAATAAACCACTTCATGGATCTATTTAATTTTAAAATTTAAATATTAGTTTGGTATAAATTGTGTAGTGTACAGATCATTTTATAAATTTATATTCTTAATCATCTCATTTATTTTTTCTTTAATAAATGAAAGCGATCCCGAAAAAGAAGCGAGTCGGCTTCTAGTTTGAAGTGAGCAATAGCTAAACATGTCAAATAGACATGGCAAATATTTAACTTAACAAGTGGGCTAGGGGCCAGGGGGCCTTGGGGGCCTGGGCCCTCGAGGGGCACACGCACTTGTTGCTACTTACTCAATCTCTCCGTCACCAGCAAATTATTCATCCGACTAATATTCTCGCTATAAAGTTCCCAAAGGGACACCACATGGCTGAGGAGAAGACAAGAAGAACTGGATTCACGTGGCCCGTTGAAAACAAGCAAATATCCCCCCAGATCAGACCAAATGAAAGATTTAAGATACGCGAGTTCGTAAATTTAATTTTATGAATTGCTGTGACAGGAGAGGAGAGATTTCGGCGTTTTTAATCATCTTTACTGTGAACGAACTGAAGTTTATTTTTGTAGAGGGAAGGCTTTTTGATTTTGAAATATATTGCCAAAGTTACGATGAATAATATTTTTTCAATCAAAGGATCACTTTAATGACAAAATTTTTTCTCAAAATAAAGAGAAATAATTAAAATTTAATGAAACTGTTAAATATATGCATCTAGAATTTAAACACAAATTTGAAGAGCGATAGCAGGTGTGGTTAAATCGCGAAATTAATATCTTAAGGCAGTAATTCTCAACCTGGGTTCCACGGAACCCCAGAGTTCCACAAAGGGAGGTTCGGGGTTCCCCGTGCCGATTCCGCGACATTTCAGCCCCCGACAAAATATCTCATGACAAAATATACCTTCCCCTCATGAATCTTATGAGTAATGAAAATCGAGTCCTGACGCCAACCGAACTGTCTAAAAACCAGCCCGAAAAGAAGCTATACGAACCCAACCGAGCCGAACTGAATATATATTAACCGAACCTCCGAAAGTTTAGTCCGTGAGGGGTATGTTTAGGGCTTTCATTTTTTTCTAATCAAACACACATTGAAAACCGAACCAGCCAATCGTCAGGCGGGCTGTGTTTGGGGCGCTATATTTTCGCCCAATATTATAATAATAATTAATAACGATAATGATTAATAACACTTTTAACAAACAATCAATAATTGTGTAATGTAAACATAGACGATAAATAAGTAAATATAGATGATAAATACTATATTATAGATAGTAAAAATAATAAATTGTTAGCTAGAAAATCTAACGACAGATAGCAGCACTTTCAAACGGCTAATTAGCCGCCAAAATATGAAAGTCTGTTTATATTATTCAAAACTATGATTATAAGCTTCTCACTTAATCTCTTTTGTATTCTCCCTTATACTGGGGAATATTTTGTCGGGGGCTGAAATGTCGCGGAATCATTAAATAGATACAAAAATCCGGATTTTTTGAGATCAAATTAGAACTACATTATAATTATTTATACATTTGTTTATCTCTATGGGTTCTAAAGACTGTAATTCATACTTGCAAAAAAGAAGAGACCCAAACGAAAAATACTTAATTCCATTTATCATTAAAATTTATGTAAAAATATATAATTTAAAGATTATATCTAGTAGTTTCTGAATGTATATTTAATAGAGAGAGAGAGAGCGACAAGATCCAGTTACAGGGATAATAAAATTATAATGCAGAAAGAAAATAGAGCCTTCTTAACCGTTGATCTTATCTTCATTTGAATTCAATATCTAATTAAACTAAACACTCATTATCGATTTATCGTGTTCTTTTTAAAATTAGGTACTCTGAAGAGGTAAATTTGGATGGACTCTGTGCGAGGTCCTAAAGAAGCAGGGATTAATTTCCCAACGCCTCGAGGGCTCTTTCGGTCCCATATGTTCAAGAAGAAGAAGACAAGAAGAGACTTTCTCCTATCCTTGATGATTTTCTTAAGGGAAACGATTCAACTTCCATATCAGCCACGCCTATTGTGTGCTTAATAAGTACAAAAATAATAAAGTAGAAAATTTTAATAGAGACAGACATATAGTACACAAGAGTGGTTCGTTTCTCTGACTAAGGTACTGATTTAAAGATATAAATTCGCGCCACGGTGTTAATAAGAAGTTAAAATTTATGCACAGATTCAATAAAAGAAAATTTATCGATTGTGGTTAAGTAATGTTGTCCATAATCAGAATCTGTTGTGGGTACTACTAATACTACTACTACTGCTACTGCATCTGTCTGTTCACTCTCCACGGAATACAAATAAATTAAAGATAAATGAATCAGTGGAATGGACATAAATCTCACTGTCGTTGTATTCACAAGAAAAGAATGTTTATGTGGCGAATTTTTATTTGATATGTTTTCTTAAATGTTTCAAGATGTTTTAATTAATAGTGTTTCTGGCTACTAGTTTAAAGTAGTTCACTTCACGAGTAATAACACCTAGCTAGCCGTTGTCTTCATTTAAACCTTCCCAATTAATTATAAATACCTGGAGGCACCGAGCGATGCTCGCTAACTTCTTCCTTCAGTTAAAAGCTTTATTTTAATATTATTTTTAATTTAAAATTCTGATAAAAAGGTCGATTTTTATTTGAGAGCCGTTTTCAAATTAAAAAAAATATAAATATATATAGTATCCGACCACTGTACCCCCACCCCGTTTGACCCCACCCCCGAAACCTCACTCTACCCCCGGATCCCCCACCACTGCACCCCACCTCCTGCACCTGTTTTGATTCAACCATATGATTCATTTTTATTCATCCAATTGTTAATAAATAAAACCTATCAAAATGTGTTGTTTTTTCAGAAAATTGAGACCTGCTTATGCGAAATATATTTTTAAATAGATTCTTTTATTCTATTAAATAAATAAAATTCTTTATAAAAACAATTATAAAACGTTTATTATATATTTCTAACGTTTATGGAGAACAAAATATGTTAAAATCCACAATCACAATACTTTTTAAAGGCCTTCTAGAACAATGAATTAAGGCAACCCATTGTCTGCCTGGGTACAAAAGGAAAAGGGAAACCTTTTTAAAAACCCTAAGAAAACAAGTATTTAAGTTAACACTTCAATATGTAATCAATTTCATGAATGAATGATTCAGTTTTTCAATTAATAAATACGAATACTTATAAAATAAAATGATTAATAATAACTTTTTATGAAGAATTGAAGGAAATAAGCAGTCCAAGAATAATCAAAAATAAAATTCCGAATAAAATAAATTTATTAGAAGATCATTTTTATTTTGATAAAAACTGACGATTTAGTGGATATTACCTGCATTGTTGAGGGTTTAAAAGGGACAACGAAGGAAACTTAAAAGATATTTCCTTCTTTTCTCCTTCCACATACTTTTATTATTTCAAATGTACTAAAAAGTAGAAAATAAAATTTTCTCAATAGGTACTCAAAAGTTTTCCTTCTACCATTCAATAACTAAAAATAAAAGCGTTGGAGATTTCAACTATAGAAATTTAATTAAAATAAGAGCTCATGCAGTCAAGTGACCCGTATGGAAATAAATAGATTTTCGAAATATGTTTTTTATATATTTTTGAAAATATATTAAAAATATAAAAATTTTGTGTTAAATTTATATAAAGTTTTATGTTTTCTATATATTTTTGAAAATATATTAAAAATATAAAAATTGTGTGTTAAATTTATATAAAGTTTATGTTTTCTATATATTTATGAAAATATATTAAAAATATAAAATTTTTGTGTTAAATTTACATAAAGTTTATGTTTTCTATATATATTTTTGAAAATATATTAAAAATTTAAAAATTGTGTGTTAAATTTACATAAAGTTTATGTTTTCTATATATATTTTTGAAAATATATTTAAAATATAAAATTTTTGTGTTAAATTTATATAAAGTTTATGTTTTCTATATATTGTTAAAATAATAATTATTTTTATGTCGCTCTAGTATAAGTTTTATATAAATTTAACACAAAATTTTATTTTTATATATTTTTAATATATTTTCAAAAAATATATAAAAAACTCATTTCGAAAATCTATTTATTTCCATAGGGGGAGTATGGAAATATTTCGGGTACTGAAGAAAAATATATTTTACTTATTTTATATAAATAATATATAGAAGGAAGAGATATAATGAAGGTTTATTTAAAACGTGAGTCGTCGCGTTTTGATTTTATATTAGAGAGATTCTCTCCCATAATGAAAAATAAATAAATATATAAAACGCCTAATCCTAAGTGATCCAGATGATAAAGCGAGAATGTTTATTTTCCTTTGCGAAGAGAGTGAACCAAATAAAATAAAAACCAAGTCAATGACCGATTTATGCAAGTCCCAAATATGTTTTCATTGGACTCATTTCAAAAACAAATTCGTTAAGCATACGCCAATGCCGTACGTTCAATTCAATAGACAAAAGATTGGTTCATAATTTTAAATTAAAAAAGATGATGATTTTTTTTTAAGTAATATGAAAAAAAACTAAGTAATTAGTTAACTAAGAAAAGAAGAAGAAGAAGAGAGATAAATTTAGAACTCTTGAAGTAAATATTTAACATTGCTTGGGTAATATATTTTATTTAAAGCATCTTCTAAAGCGGAAAACCTTTCACGGTTTTATTATAGACTCTCGAGACAATCAATTTAATCACCAAGTCGAACATCAAATGAACCGCAGCTTCCTAACGGAGCCATCTTTCTTTTAATAAACAATTCTTTCAAGTGTGGCGACAGTTGGGCAACGCACTCTTTTTTTCTCTCTCATATTCAGTCCCGATTTAGCCCAACTGGAAGTGAAAAATATTTTTTTTTTTTTTTTACTTTTAAATCATTTTATTTTCACCTATAGTGAATAAGTGGAATGGAATTTCCGGAAATCGACTTTTTGAAGTCTTAAAATAAATTTGACTTTTCAAGTTTTCAAATAGATTTATAGTTAAAAGACAAGCATTGAGAAATTCACATTTTTTTGATTCCCAGAAGACATATTTAACTATGCAGTAATAACTCAAAAAAGTACAAGAAAAAGATTTTGATAATTTGTTGAGTGACCAGCTTATTATTAAAATAAAACTAATTTATGAAGAAACATCAATGAGGTCATCTCCTCTGTTGAAGTAAATAAGCATATACATATAAATGTAATTTATTTTATAGAGACTATAGTTTCGAAGGTTTGACCTTAATCATCTGTCCTTTTAATTAAATATATTTTATCTTGTTATTTCTCATGGGTAAATACTCGATTGGATGTAGGTAGGTAAATTATCTTTGTCGTAATACCAAGCAGGTCAAATAACATTAGTTTCTTATGTGACCAGCTTGCTATTAAAACAAAACGAATTTACCTACATCTAATCAAGTATTTGAACTAATAAGAAATAACAGATAAATATCTTATCTTTTATTATTAAACGAGCAAAGTTTATATATATATATATATACGGTTGGGTTCTCGAAAACGGCACTAACGATTTGGATGAAATTCACGGGTTAGGAGGGTTTTGTGTTGGACATTCGATTTGTCACGGTCTCATCTTCGGCTAAGATGTTTTTGATGGGTTTTTGTTAATTGAAACATTTATTCACAGGTGGTTGTCTCGATAAAAATGGGTATTTACATTTTTATTCAATTTACTTTTAATAAATAATTGTTTTTTTACTTTTATATAACAGAATAAGATTATTACAATTATTATTATTATATATATATTAAAAGTTAGAAAATTTAATTGATTAAAAATCAAATTTTAAATCCCACAAGCGTATTTTTCTGTATTAGAATTTGGCAATTTAATTGATGAACTCAAAAATTGTTATTTAATTAAAAAAAATTAATATTAAACGGTATTTATTTATATACCTATACATGTATACATATATACACATAATCTGTGGGCCACTACAAGAGGAGGGGGGTTTCGGGGATTAATATTATTAACTGAAGCAAAAATTTACCGAGCATCGCTCGGTGGCCATGTACTATCTAATTAAAAAGACAGATGATAAAGGTCAAACCTTCGGAACTATAATCTCTAACAAATAAATTACATATATACATATTTATATTCGTAATATGTATATATTTATTTGCATCTACCCAGCTAGCACAAGAGATTCTCGCAATATAGGTACATTAAATTGATTATAAATATAGACCGAACCAATATTTTATTTGCTTCACATTGGATAAAGTAAAAATAGTGAAATGGCTCGCGCCTTTTTTTCGCAGGGTAGACATACTCTTAACCGATCTGCCAATTTAGTTGTCTAGCTAGCAGGGATTCCCTTACATGGGCTGGCTCTAAACGACCGAGCTGATGGTGCAACTGACAAACAGCGAGGATGTCTCGACAGGTTTGAACATGATTGTGTCTGGTTATGCGTCTCAGAGTATATACCAGTGTTTCAAATATTATTAGGGGATTTTTAGAATAATTATTCTATCTGAAGAATTATAAAATGGATAAGAGAGGATTTTTTAGGGGGACATGGTATTATTCTAAGAAAATCCCTATAATATTTACGAATGCATGCAAACAATATTCCAATGCCCAGAAAATATATTCTTAGAATCTAAATAGAGTCTTCTTGTGCTGGCTGGGAAGCAGAGGAAAACCTTACTGATTTCTCTTTATTAATTAACAATTCTTCTACTCTCGAAAAAACAAAATCTTTCAATTAAATTTACTTTTGTTTTACTTTAATATTGGTCGTTTATTAATGCGTGGTAAGTGAAATCGTTATGGTATGTTATAAACAGATCAGAATATATATATATTTTACTTTTTTTTTTTAGATTTGAATAATTCAATAAATAAGATTTTTGGAATGGTTCCAAACGTTCCAATTGATATCATTGACGGCATGCCGTTGATGTCGATGATCCTCAGCCTGGTAAATGTGAGGACGCTTCGTGAGAGGAGGAGGATGTCTTCTTCGGCGAGTTTGGAGAGTGGTGGGCACACACACACACACACACACACATACACCATCTGGCTCCGGAGGAAGTTTTTCTTTGCCAAGTGTGAGTTTGCATGAATTCATGTCAAAGAAGGCGATTTTTTGCACGGCTTAGTTGCTTGTTCAACTGAGTTTATGTCAAAGTGTCAGTGGCGTTTCTCGTTAACAACCTTCAATTTCCATAACGACAGGCTGCTTGCGATATTTGTAAAGGTTGGCAAAAAATAAATAAATAAAAAAATAAACAAAATCGATTTATATTATATTTTTTTTTTAGAATTATTTAAAATAAAAATCATTAGATATGTAGCTGTTAAAGCTTGTATTTTTGTGATTAAGAGTAGAAATTTTATTTTCAACCAAGAATTTTTATTTTGAGTAATTTTTTTTTTTAATATTAATTATAATTATTTATTAAACACCAACAATACGACGTTTCAATCGGCTTATTCTGCGATCGTTCTCAAGTATGAGTAGGTTAACTGAGCTTGCTGCTTCCAGCCTATATATAACTGAACAATAACGCAGCAATTTCAGTTAACCTAAAATCGGAGTCATACTTGAGAACGATCGCAGAATAAGCCATTCGAAACGTTTTTTTTTTTTTTTAATGATATTGATGTGAGAAGGAGATACACCAGAAGGTGGATCCCCTAAAAGCCTGTATGGGCTGGCCCCTCCATCGTGAAAAGAAGAGAGCAGAAGGAAAAGCCGGGATCACGAGCCAATCTCAGAAACTTAGATACAATTCAATATCCAATTTACTATGGTTTTAGGGGCTTCGAGCAGTGGTAAATTCTCCGCGCGATAAATTCGGTTAAATTTATCTCCCACTTAAAAACGTTGTAGTTATATTGTATTAATTGTTATTTATATTTATAAAGTAATAATTATTATTAATTACCTATATGTGATTTAAATAAAATTTCTACTCAAAATAATAATCATTCTTGTGGTTGAAAATAAAAATTTAAATTACAGTAAAACCCTCAAATTCGAATAATTGGGTTTGTTCGGATTAGCCGAAAGCTGGTGGTTTGCATATCTTATTGAAGAAAATGGTTCTCTTTCTATCCTTGAGAAGCTGAAGAAAGTTACAATAAAAGACGTTATTTACTGGGTTACAGAATTGTGGCAAAATACAAGTGTGAACTTACTGCGGAGATTTTGGAAGAAGCTTTGACCTAGCCTCGGGTTCGAGAAAACAACTACTTAAACTTAAATTTGTTAAAAAAACTCGTTCGGATTTCCCGGAATTTCCGGGGTTCGGATTTGAAAGGTTTCACTGTAGTAATGGAAGTATAAAGAAAAATGTATTTGCCATCTAAACTAACTATTTTAGAGAAAAAAACTTAGTTTTTATCGAAAGTACAAATGAAGCTTTACCAGGTGTACCGGAAAGTCATTACCGGTTTTTCTAACAGATGTCGCTAGGCTTAAGTATGCAATGTTATGATTTGACACATATGCATTTTATTCTACTGACATCAAGCTTCAAAGCTATACATGTTGTATATTGCGAAAGTAACACCTTCATAGTTTTATACCTCTTTGAAAATGTCAAGTTTCATGCCTGAAAACGTGCATTTGCGGCACGTATTACTTTTTTTATTTAATCAAAAGAAAAAAGCCGCTGAAAGTCATCGTTTGCTGGTAGAAACTTACGGTGAGCATGCTTCAACCTTAAAAACATGTGAGGTGTGGTTTCGAAAATTCAAAAGTGGTAATTTCGATGTGCAAGATAAAGAACGTTCTGGTAGACCAAAAAAGTTTGAAGATGCGAAACTACAGGAGTTATTGGATGAAGACCCAACCCAAACTCAAAAACAATTGAAAAAACAATACACCGACAACAAATGATCAATTTGAACCACGCATTGATCGAAAAACGTCCAGAATGGGCCCTTTAAGGTACCCTCTTTCCAGTAAATATTTACCTCTTGTTCGATTCCCGAGGGGTGAAAACAAGCCTTCTGACATATATTTAAAAACGATCCATTCCATCTCAGATTTAATAGATGACAAAATCTTAAAATTTTGTTAAAGTCAATTCAACAACATACTTAATAAATAGCATTCTTATGCTGAGGAGGTGTCTTAAAAGTTTATAATTTGTTTAATGTAAATAAATTCAATCATAATAAGTGGTAAATCGTAGAAGCTTGGAGGCTTTGACAGTAGACTAACTAAATTTTTAAAAACACAAAAAAAGTTTATTTTCCAAGCCATTTTTTATAGATCGAATGAGTTAATCATGAAAAAATATGAATGAATTTCCTCCTTAACTATAAACAAACGAGAGACGTTTGTTTAAAAAAAAAATCAACAAATATACAATAGAAAACAAAGAATGAATTTATAGAATGCGACTTACTTACGTTACTGTAGAATAATAAATTTTTAATCCCCCCTCCCAACAAAAAAAAGGGATCGATTTTCTATTCAATGAAATTCAATCCATATTTACCTACCATTTGTAGATGAAATATACAAAAAACCCATTTGAAATCAACAACCATATAGAACAATTTATTTCGAAAAAAAGGGCTTGTAACTCAAAGTGTATTCGACTTTATAGCACTCGCATTCCACTAAAGTTCACTGAGTATATTATACACTTTATAATTTTCAAATAGAAATGCATGACCAGATCAGTTTGCCTGAAAGAAGTGCAAGAGTATTAATTTAAAAACATCATTAGAAAACTTTAAAGCAGAAATTTGCCTACCTAACAGGCGTGGTGACATAATTCTTCCAAATATTATATCTTTGAAACGAATATGTTTTTAACCGACTTCAAAAAAGGAGGAGGTTCTCTATTCGACTGAATTTTTTTTTGTGTCTATGTTACCTCATATTTCCGCCAATTGTAAACCGATTTTGAAATTTCTTTTGCATTGGGTTCAGTCTAGCTTCCGATTGGTCCCATTTTTTTTCATTGCTATTAGACCTTTTTTGTTAGGTTTGTTCAGGCCTAACTATAATACTTTGTTTATGACCCGATTTCGATGATTCATTTTTTATTGGAAAGGGGTATCTTAGGGATGGTGCCATATTAATTTGGTAAAGTTCTGATGATATGATCAACGACGAAATAACGTAAATCTCCAATTCTTATGAGCAAATAATCGAAAATATAATAAATAAAATCTTTTATAAAAAAATCTTAAAACATTCATTTAAAACCCTCAAACGTTTCGAGGGAATTTCCATATTTATGATTTGAATTTTATTATCATTTTCTGATTCATTCGCCCGACCCTTGTTGCATTTAATTTTTTTGAAGTCGGTTTTATTTATAAAAATTATTTTTCTTTTATTCTTTTTAGTGATATTATTAATAGAGACTTAATATAATACCTTGCATGCATCTCGTAAGAGAAAGCGTCTGGCGAATGAATCAGAAAATGATAATGAAATTAAATTCATAAATATAGAAACGTTTGCGGGTTTTAAATGAATGTTTTAAGATTCTTTTATAAAAGATTTTATTTATTATAATTTCGATTATTTGGTCATAAGAATTGGAGTTATTTCGTCATTGATAATATCTTCACAACTTGACCAAATTAATATGGTACCACCCCTAAGGTACCCTCTTTCCAATAAAAAAAGAATCATTAAAATCGATTCATAAAAAAAGAAGTTATGCATGAACAAACATTTCAAAAAAGCTCCAATACAAATAAACTGGAGCAATCGGAAACTAGACTGAACCCAACGCAAAAAAATCATCAAAATCGGTTAACAATTGGCGGAGAAAAAAATCCAGTCGAATAGAGAACCTCCTCCTTTTTTTGAAGTCGATTAAAAAGTCTATAAATAAATACAAAATGTCTGAAATGAGGAAAATAATTATTTTCAAGAATGATTTTTTTTATCTGTGTTAATCCAATCCACGATAACTCAAAAATGAAAGATCATAGGAGGTTAGTTTTGGGGCCAATATGTTTGTATTTCCAAAACGAAATAGTGTTTAAATTTTCGAGTTTCAAGCTCTGAAATTTCGCGTGAAAAAATGCAGAAAATGGGAAAAAAAAATCGAATTGTTATGTCAAGAATTACTTATCGAATAGCCAAAGAGCTGAAAATTGGCAGAAGAATTGGTATTAATAAGCTGCTCAAACCGCTGAAAAAATACTGACTAATCACCAAATATCGTGGAGAATAGCGCCAGATTTGAAAAAGATTTCACTTTTTCTTCTGATTAATTTCCTTAAAATCATGATTTTAAGAAGTTCTGAAATCTAAATAGGTAAAACAAGTTTTTAGTAGGTAATAGAAATAAATTTCGTGCAATTAACAGGTCAGAACATTCTAAATTTTTTCAGGTCAAAAGAGCTATCGTTGATTTTTATTATTGAATCAAATTTCAGAATATAATTTAAAAAAAAAAGAGAATTCAATTTTTAATACATATTCATTCAATATGATATTTTGAAAATCTCAGAAAATATTATGAATGAATGAATATTCAATGAGAGAATATTAAGTATTCTAAATACATAGTTGACATTTTATTACTCGACTCAATGAAGACTTATTTAAGGACAAAAGTATTTATTCAAATAGTATAATACAATATAAAAAAGTTATTATTAATAAAAGAGTAATTATAGTAATAATAAATAAATTAAATTAATTTATTCTATTTCCGTCTAGAACCTTGTTCTAAAATACCAATGAGCTGCTCCTTGAATGATATAATGTTTCGCCTTATCTTTGAAGTGATCTACAAGTGATAAACGCCCTGGTAGTTAATCTCATAGTTTCCTGCATGGTAGGCTGTACTATAGGTTGCATATTTTCTAGGCAATTCTGGGATTTTTAAGTCCATCATTTGTCATTGATTGAAAATCAAAATTGTTACGATCCAATCTCATGTTTTCTTGCATAGTAGGCTGTACTCTATGATTCGAGGCAGGTTTGGGATTATTCACTTGAGTCAATCTTTTCTTTAACTTTTAAGGAGATAGGTGTTGGTTCAAGGTGCAACATTATATATATAATAGCACAGATTAATTTGCAGCAACGCTAACGTAATGCTGCCGACAGGGAGCGCTGATGCCGTCGGTAAATTTGCGGCAAATTTGAAATATAATTGTAATTTGAACTCGAATTTTGAAATGAAAGACTCCAGTTGATTTTAAATTAAGAAACATTAAATTTATTGATAATTATTCCTCCACCCCCCCCCCGCCCCTCACCACTCAAAAATTAAATATTCAATTCGCTTTTCTTTGCGCAGAGAAGAAGAAATTAATCACATCTTATTTGATTTATATATTATTTTAAATTGAAAGTTTTTGCCGAGAGTAGCAGAATTTTTATATATATATATTATTTGTTTATTTTTTAATAATTTGCCACTTTTGTTTATTTTTTAATAATTTGCCACTTTTTTTATAATTTTTTAAAAATCTAAATTTTGTTATTCTTATTTTTTTATTTTTACAAAATTGAACGACTTAAGACACGCATGCCCGAGTTTCTCATGTCAATACTAGAGCAACATGTCATACAAACAACACCTGATCTCTTTTAAATATTTGGAGCCTTCTTATATCGATTATCGATCCCAAATTTAAAAAAAATGATATAATCTGATTCTCCTCCACACGATCCCAATTATTTAAATAAATCTATTTCGACACAAAAAATATCACAATGCTGTAGATTATAGAAAAAAAATACTTCCAGATTCATATCTAGAGCTTCATTTCTGTAGCTGTGTCAGGACGAAAATGAGGCAAAACTTTTAAGAGACTATTATTTTCAGGAGTTTACAGGTATACATTCGGAGTGTGGTTTTTTAAGAGGAATAACATTTTTGAACCGAGACGCCGCCCGCCAGGGCACCAGAGGCACGCACGAAAAGCACGTTTTTTAATATTATAATAAAAAATTAAGTAAAATTACGAGGTGGGTTCCACATAAAATAAAATAAAACAAAAATGACATTTGATTTCGATATATTTCGGGTTGTCAGCCCATCTTCGGGAGTTGTAAAACTGAATATCAAATTAGAAAAATGTGTACAAATAAAATTTTTTTGGAAACAAGTGTGAAGAAGATGGGCTGACAACCCGAAATATATCGAGATCAAAACTCATTTTTGTTTTATTTTATTTTATGTGAAACCCACCTCGTAATTTTTTATAATCATTTCTTTTTTCATTGATTGAAAATCAAAATTGCAAAGACCCCTTTGATTTATTTATTCTGAATAATATCAGTTAATTTTCTGCTTTGCCATAGATAATGGGCCAAACAAAGGGGGACCAGTACAAATTTACTCATGAAAAACAATCGATTAAACAAAATATTAAACGTTTAGGGGGAAATAGTCCCTTTAGCACAAAGTTACTGCATATGGCTATGTAAAAAAAAACTGAAAAATATTCTTTCAGGATACAAAATAGAGGAGGAGGGATTCAAATAATCAATTTATATAATATATTATAATTCTTTCAAACGATGCGAGGTATATAGAGTCACAAGTTGAGATCAGGTGTAAGATATCAGTAAATAGCTCGGATTGTTTGGAAAAATTTTAATAATTGAGTCCTTTCAGCACTTTTATTTTTATGATAATATATTATATTGTTTTATAAATGTAAATATATACAACTTTTTTATAAAAAAGCAATTTTAAAACGTTTATTTAAAATCTAAACGTTTCAGAAGAATTTCTCCCTTTAACAATAGACAAAGCGAGAAATTCACCCGAAACTTTTGGATTTAAAATAAACGTTTTGAATTGGTTTTTATAAAAGATTTTTATATATTTTATTTTTATATGGAAATTGGGCGTGTGTATTGTAAAATAATATCGATGGCCACATTAATTCATTTTTATTACAAATTTTTTCTTAGGCTAACGAACATTCAATAGATCAAAATCAAAAAAGGCTAGCATAAATCCAGGGGTATTTTGGTAATACCTAAGCATTTATAAAAAAAAGTCGATAACCTAGAGTTGCCGACGCTCCCGAAATTTCGGGATTCCCTCGCATTCTGCCCCCAAATTTTGAAAATCTCCCGGCTCCCGAAATTTTTAATTTAATGTCCTTTGTCAAGGCTGTTAAATGCCAACTGAGTTGTATAGCTTATTTATCAGCTATTTTTTTGCCGATTAAAACATATTTTCAGTCAATTTTCTTTCTAAAGAGTTGGCAACCCTACAAGAACCGCAAGATTGAATAATAACTCGCTCCATGTCACTACCGAACAAAAAATAAGATTAAATAATCCCAGAGAGGGATAATTGAGGGTCTTGGGTAGTTGAATAGCTATTCCATCCTAGATTGGTATATATATTACTGACGTAAGTATAATTTCTGAGCTCGGAAAGTGGCTAATTAGAGCTAGGGAGATAGAATTGGCCTGTTTCAAGATGTCTAATTTGTGTAATATGATAATTTAAGCGATTTATCGGTGCGCTGATCTGCGTAGGGTTCGCCATGAAATGGAATGACTACGCCCCGAGTCACCTCTGTCTCTGTTTGGTTTAATTAAGCGCAGGAGCTGGCCAAGCCCGGGTGCTCGGGCCCAGGAGACTCGAGCCCGAGACCCGAGCCGTGGGATAACAGGTTTCAGGCTGACATCCCGAACAATATCCCATGATGATGCTGATGAGCAGCCAGCCTCTCCACGATTGTCTCGTTTCCATTTGAATATTTTTCATCTGTCTTCTTGGTCGTCAAACGAATTGGAAAGCCGAAAGCCAGCCGCCTCGAGCTCTAATCACTGACTCATCGTTATTAAGCAATCAGACAAGATTAATACCCTAATTGACATTTTTTTTATCGAAGGATCAATTCAAATTTATTAATTAAAATTTTTACATATTCTTATGCAAATTCCATTCCTCTTTGAATCATTTCTTCACTTTAATAAAAAACGTTTCTAATGGATGCTCAATGGCCATTAAAATATCTTCTTTATCTTAAGAGATTAACATAAATCAAATGAATATATTTTAGATTATATTTGGAGGAAAAAATGCCGATTTTTTTTTTTTAGTATGTACTAATTGCCTTTTTAGTGCGAGTTTGAAATATTTTTTGATAAATTTGTTTAAAGCTTTCAATTTTTATTTAATTTTTTTAAAGATAAAAACAATTTTTTTTTTATATTTTTAAGTCAATGTAATTCGCTCGCTCATTCACAAATGTCAATTTCTTAACATTAGCTGACAGCTAGAAAAGTTTATTTTCAATGACAGGCGTAGAAAAATTAATATACAGGGCGTATTAATCACAGATGAATTGATATAATATATATATTAATAAAAAAAAGTAGTTTTATTAAAAAATTATACATTCCGAATACGTTCTGGATCGTCTCCGAGAACAAAGATAAGCTCTTATAATAGATAATAATATTAGTATTTTATTTTTTTTATAAAAAATAAAGTGTTTTGGTGCTAATCGAGGGGTGATCCGCGATTGGAAGTAGGTGTACACCTTTTTGGAAGTATTTTGGAAGTACGTGGGAACATTTGGAAGTACTTGGAAATATTTGGAAGTACTAGGAAATATTTGGAAGTACTTGGAAATATTTGGAAGTACTTGGAAATATTTGGAAGTACTTGGAAAAATATGGAAGTACTTGTAAATATTTGGAAGTAATTGGAAATATTTGAAAGTACTTGGAAATATTTGGAAGTAATTGGAAATATTTGAAAGTTCTTGGAAATATTTGGAAGTGCTTGGAAATATTTGGAAGTACTTGGAAATATTTGTAACTACCTGGAAATATTTGTAATTACTTGGAAATATCTGGAAGTACTAGGAGGGGGGTTAAAAATTAATAATCTAGGATCTAGGCCATTTGAGCAAACTCAACCAAATTTTGTATACATAATCAGTGGACCCCCAGAAGTTTAGAAATTCAAAAACTAACCCCCAAAATGGGAGGAAGGGAGGGGGCAAAAAATGAAAATATAGGTCTATGTACCAAATTCGACCAAATTTTGTTTACATAATCAGTGTGCCCCCAGAAGTCTAAAAATGCAAAAAAACTACCCCCTACATTATTATAAATAATTTTATTAAATATTAAATATGTCATGGGCCAGGTTGAATGGTAAAGTCAAGTGGATGGCCACATCAGAACGTGTCAGTTTATTTAGCTTATTATGAAATAAAAGTAGTGTTTAAAAAATAAATTAAAAGACCCACACGCCGTTGTCAAAAAGACACTCGCCTCTTATAAAGAAAAATCTAAATATTCGCATACAAATAAATGTGTAAATATTTATGTGTATAGATATATTTATAAATTTTAATGTTTTTATAATATCATAAAATTTAATGATATCTTAATTTAGTGAATTTGAAAAATAATTAGAATAAATTATTGACAAGAAAAAAAAACTAAAAAAAAAATAATGTGTCGATTTCTTTACAAAACATTAACATTTACAGTAGTATAATAAAATTGTATTATTTATGTAAAGTATGATTTGTTTGAATATAAAATTAGCCATGTACATTATTTAGACAGAAGTGTATACATATATATATATATATATGAAGGATGAACCATCGCGGCTATTCACTGATGGATTCAAGATTGGCTCGGCTGTTATTTATTTATTTTTTTCCTATTTGGTTATTCGTTTTTGCATGTGATTATCTCTTATCAATAAAAGTTGGAAGTCGCAATAAAATGTATATAATAAAATAGACCTATATAAGTAGATGTAATGAATAATTATACAATAGTATAAAAAAATTTTATATACTTAAACCAAAACAAAAATTCATAGAAAAATAAATAATTTTTTATATACATAAACCAAAACGAAAATGCATAAATCATTGAAATTATTCCTAATTCACAAAATAATAATAATAATAATGAATAGAGGGATCGGTAATCCGATTAGGAGATTAGGAGAACATCAACCTAGACTTCATCAGTTCGATCCTAGCAAGAAGCAAAGTGAATTTATTTGAAAATAATAAAAAACCGGCCCCTCGGCTCCAGAAACTGACAATCTCTGGTTCTACACAATCTCGCGTATGCGCAGGACAAAATTTAGTAACAAGCAACCATGAATCGTGAGAGGCAAAACAAGATTACTCCCAGGTGGTAACCAAACCACCCACCCTCGAGTGGCAACCGGGCATTCAGATTCTGGGGGACCCGGTCCATCACGAAATCAGGAAGAAACAATGGAAGAATAACGCCAAAAATCCATACATATCTTTACATCCGGCCAGGAAAATTACGTAGCTTGACCATGGAACTCGATAACACGTTCCGGAAAAAGATAGAGGCGTGGAAGGTCCAACCAGAAAGAGACATCAAGCTTTGCGTGATCCCAAGGGACTAGGTTAGTTTTTGAATTTCTAAACTTCTGAGGGGTCCACTGATTATGTATACAAAATTTGGTTGAGTTTGCTCAAATGGCCTAGATCCTAGATTATTAATTTTTAACCCCCTCCACGCCACTTTATTTTGGGTCGATATGCACCAAAATCTAATCAGCTCTTAATGTGCAGATAGTGTCAGAGCTTCTCGGACTGGGGGTTGCCCATAGAAACAAAATCAATTATTATAAGGGCAACTCTAGTCTGGTGAGCAACATTGCGGCAAGGTTTGGGGTGGGCTCGGGTTCTGTGAGAGTTGAAGCCATCATACTCTCGTGGAAGGGAGTGTGACCTTCAGGGCGATGAGGGGTTCTTTGATGAATTTTTACAGCTTCAACAGGAGGACTTATAGGGAAATCGCCATGCGCTAGGAATTGTATATAGAAAGAAAAAATAATTTTTTTTGTAAATATACTATGTAAATGTTCCTATAATTATGTAAATACTCCTATAATTAAATTCACCCGACTATGTAAATATTTCTTGTTAGTGGAGGCCTCCACCTGCGTGGCCCAATAAATGGACCAAAAACTACGTGTGAAATTTGGTTTCGATATTCACACTAGTTTTTGAGCTAGCTCGTCCACAAAAATTTGGTAACGCACAGACAACCAGACTAACAGACTAACAGACATTTTGACAAAACAGTTATTATCTCGAAAAATATAATTTTTTCAATGTTCACTTATTAGGGCATTTTTGTAGACCGAAATTCCATGGTTTTGGTCAATTTTTTTAATCAAAATAGTTTCAGCCGTTTTTGAGATATTTCGAAAAAAAGAAGCAAAAAAACACTTTTTTCATGCACTATTACAATACTTGACCATTCCCTGTATGGTAAAATAAAAATAAAATAATAACTTAAGACTTTTGGTACGGGTAAGTGAACCTACTGATTTCTGAGTGATTATATATAGTACTTACATACACTTTTCTCAGGTTTCATTTTTCTTTACAACACTTCTAAAAGGAAAAACAATAAAAATTTTAAACTTGCGTGGTTTATTTATTTAGAAATAAAAAAACTAACGTTTAAAATAGTAAATTCTCATTAAATGTATTTATATAATTTTGCCTGAGTTGCCGATGATCTTTGACAAGCGGCATTTCAGTAAATCTCTCGTTGATTGAACTAGAGATGAGTCGAGTCGCGTGGGTGGGTGCTGACAAACATTTCTGGTTTGTTTGTGGTTACTTAAGCAAACGATTGAACCTGAAAGAAGGTGACTAATTAGCTTATCAATAAATTAAATATAAATAACTTCAGCCCATTATTTTTCTCTAATGAAAATTAAAATTGTTAAGAACCCATAGTATGGCTTCCTGCATGATAGGCTGTACTCTAGGTTGCCTATATTACAGGCAAACTTGGTCTATCATTTTTTTTATTGATTGAAAATCAAAATTACTTTATATATATGGGGCTTTCTACAACAAATCGGACACTGTACTTTATAAAAAAGGCTTCTAGGTAAATTTTTAATCTTTTTCGACAAACCATTCAAGAGTTTTTTTTTTTATTTGCCAATAAATCTTTGAAAAATAGACCAAATTAGAGCATTTTATTTTTGTCAAAATTTGCCAGGTTGGATCGTGGAATCTTGACAATTATTATGTTTTATAATTTTTTAAATTTTTTTTAGCTATGATTTATAGAAAAAAAATTCCAATTTTTAAAAAATTAGTAATTGTCAAGATCCTGCGATAAAACCTGTCTTTAAAAAATGATCTAATTAGGTGCATTTTTCAAGAAGTTATGGGCAAACCCCCCCCCCCTAAAAAAAACGTTCTCATGAACGGTTTGTCGAAATTTTTTAAAATTGAACTTGCCTTTTTAATAAAGTGTAAAAAAAATCAAGAAATGAAGTAAATCCAAAATTGAAATTTTTTACATAGTTCGAATAGCTGTGGAATGCCCCATTTACATGCGGCCTATCATGCTGTGGATTCTGTGGATCCCTAAAATTTCACATTTCAAGTATTTTCATCCCGTGTCATAAAAAATCTAATAAAAAATTTGAAAAATAACGAACTGCGTTAATGGATGAATTTTACAAAAAAGACTGAAAAATTTATATATTTTTTTTTAAATGTATTTATTATCGGCAATCAGAAATTACATATTATTTCTATGACCCAATTTTCTAGCCAAAATTTTTTTGCATAGTTTCAAGGTGCAATTAAAATGAATGATTTTTCCGAAAAGGGTACTGATAGAAGGTTTGAATTCCCTGCCTGGTATAGCTTCCAGTTCAAGCAGGTCAAAGACAAGTCCAGACTAGTTAAAAATTGTTCTCGCTGAGGAACTATTAAAATAGTAAGAATACAAAAAAAGGAATAAATAAAGATGATTCGAGAATCTTTGGACTAATCCATTTCTAAGAACTGTCAATATATAAGATCGGAAATAACTAAGAGTGTGATAGACAAGTCATAGCTTCCTTTTATAGTAATAGAATTAGAAGAAAATATTCTTATAGGACAGGCTGATTCACTCCTACCCTGACTCACACAAAGTAGTATCCGTTTGGGGCGAAGGTCTCAAAATATATTTTTTAAAAATCTAATGCTAAATTTGGAAAATATCGAAAATGATGCCTTATTGCAAAAAAAGCGAAGAATAAAATAAAATTAAAAAAAATGAAGTGTACTTTTTTGGACAGCATCCCCTGGTTAAAAAGTCACCAACCACCAATGATATATATATATATGCAGGGTTGAAATATTGTTAAAGAAGATTTTTTAATTACGGTCATCTTCAACACAGATCTAACGGTCAACTGGTTTCTGCGCTAAAGCCCTTTCCGCACGACAAACGAACCCTTGCAAAGTTCTTTTCATAATTTACAGCACTCAGGGAGCATTCTCTGAAATTGAGTAAGTAAGGTAAAATCCCACTTGTTCAATTCCACCCTTAATTGATAATATTTGTCACGTGATGTTTTTCTCCCACCACCCTTACGAGATGAGGTCGACGAGAGCTTTGGCGACACTGGCATTCAGTCAAAGACGACACTAGCAAACGGACTGGCAAACTGGCTTGCGACCAGAACAGTCAGACACGAACAGATTCAACGATACACGATAGATTCAACCCCTTTACAAACTCTCTTAACTTTTACGATAATACTATTACGCCTTTCGAATGAAAGTTGTCATTCACCTGTATATAGAATACGAGCTTTTCGTGCGTGCCTTCGGCACGCCCTCGAAGCTCGGCCCTCCGGGCTGGTGCCTTGGCGGGCAGCGCCTCGGTCCAAAAATCTTATTCCTCTTAAAAACCACACTCCAAATGTATACCCGTAAACTACCGAAAATACATCGTCTCTTAAAAGTTTCGCCTCTTTAATTTTTGAGTGGCTAGGGGGGGGAATAATGATCAACATATTTAATGTTTCTTAATTTAAAATGAATTGGAGTCTTTCATTTCCAAATTCGAGTCCAAATTAGAATTATATTTCAAATTTGCCTGGTTAATGAAAATCGATTGGAGCCATCAGTTTAAAATCCGAGCTGATAATTATATTTCAAATTTGCCTCGTTAATTAATATATATTTAATTAATATTATCTCGACACAAAGACTAAATCAAAAATATATAGTTTTAGTAACAGAAATCAAGATATAAGTATTAATGTTACAAAATTTACTCTCTTTTGATTAGAGTATATTTCATGTATATGTGATTTCAATTTCGATATAAAGTTTTTAATTTGACCGGGCCATATTCGATCTTGTTTGAAATTGATCGCCGGAACATCTAGTGGCGGAAAAATGAAGCTAAGCGTTGTTGCAAATTAATCTAGACAAACATATATAGTATTATACTTGTTAATAAATATTTTATCTTAAGTGAATCTTTTATTTGATAAAACCCCTAGACACAAAACGCAACAAGCCACACGGAACCCACACGCAGGGATCAGTGAAGAGTCCAGTTCCCACATTTATATCAATTTATATTTCAGTTTCGTTGAGCGATGAGTCGAGTCGCGTGGGTGTGTTCAGACAAACATTCCTGGTTTGTTTGTGGTTACTTAAGCAAGCGATTGAACCTGAAGGGCTGAAGGGAAGAAAGGCGACTAATCAGCTTATCTTTGAGCCCGATCGCGGACTTAATTGGCGATGCCTGGCACCCGCCCATCAGCCTCGTAATTAGTGAGCCTGGCTGGATGAGACTCTGCGATTTGTGGAAGAACAAGCACACCCAATTGCATATTCAATGCCATCGATTCATTATCCACTCTGCTCGGTGAATTTTTACGGCTTTCTATCATTTCAAGATGTTATCTAAATTTTTAATGTAGCTACTTTAGTGTATCTTAATCTCCATAAACCGTTTTAAAAATTCAGCTCTCGATAGAGAAGAGAGAAGAGAGTCAGCCATCTATACAGGGCGGATCCTGGAAAAATGCTAATTTGTGAACAGGGCTTGATATTTTAATCTATATCAATGACGTCCAATGGATGTTTGATTGGTTTACGATTTTTAACGCTCAGGTGTTAACACTGGAGATCAGAGAATGCCATTACCTGTTTTTTTATTTTTTTATTCATTTGGATTAAAAAAATAGTGATTATTTTTAATCCTCTTAAAATTTTCTCCTTAGAGATTACTTTTATTTTAATAAACATGGTGCCTAATAAAGTATTTTATCAATTCGATAAAAATGCAAAAGTCAAATGATCTGAGGATTCCCTAGTAGCACAATGGGCTACTAGAGGCTCCTCTCTAGCCCAATTAACCCAAAATCATCTAGAATACAATATACTTTTCTAGATGTATACTTGATACATAAAAAGAAACAAAGAGGTTGTCCTCTGTTTGATGCAAATAAACATACACACATAAATATCGAAATTATATATCTGTATATATATATTACTTATTTGTTTGAGACTATAGTTTCGAAGACTTGGTCTTCATCATCAGTCCTTTCCAATTATAAATATTATTTTTCATGGGTCAATATTCATATGAATTCATAAATTAATTCCTGTGAATCCATTGTAATAGACTGATGAAGAGGGCAAAGCCCTCGAAACTATAGTCTCGTTATAAATAAATAAAATTTATAATTCCAGCAGAAGACACTCTTTTTATTGTCTCCTTCAATATTAATTTGTGTTTATAGGTGTTTTTATTTCTTCAATTTAAAGCAACTATTTCTTCAAATTTCCATTGATAAAGGGAGTATTTCTCTCGAAACGTATGGATTTCAAATGAACGTTTTCAGTTTTATATTTATTTATACACAAAACAATGAATAAAATTTTTTCAATATAAATTTAAAAGATATGAAAAATTGTATTTATCAATTATTATTAAGTAAATACCCAGAAAAGTTCTTTCGGGGAGTCAATAAAAGCAGTATGAAATTCTTTCCAAGAGGGAATTTTAGTATTTCAAGGGGGGAACAAATTTCAAAAGTTGTAAAGAACGTAGAACTGGCTAAAAAATCCTCACCTTTCTCATTAGATAAATATTGTATTTTCAATTTTAAAAACATATTATTTGAAATAAATATTTTGAGTTACGAAAATCCTGTCAAAGGGGGAATGGCATTCTTATAAAATTGCAAAATTGGAAGAAAAATGTTGAGAACCTCTGCAATAAAGAATCGGAATAAATGTATACACTGTAAAAATTTTCTTATTTAATTTTAGTATAAATAAAGTGAAAATAAATGGGAAGTCGGGCCTCAAAACTTTTTACTAATATAACAGTATTGTAATCTTACAACATTTTATTACTAAATGTATCTAATTAATACAAGAAAAAAGTTACAATTTATTTTTGTATTTTTGCAATGAGTTACTATTTTTTTTACTATACGCAATCTTGTAAATTTCCTATCTATTGATATTGTAAACATATAGTAAATTTACAATTCCTGTAAATTATTTAATCGAGGAGAAAGAATAATTTCATTGCTCTTAATTTGTGAACTCTATTTGGTTTTGCCTAAATCGGATATCACCTAATGAAGATAATGTCCATTTGTTTTATTATAATATTATTTCAAATCTTGGGAAATAATTATACGTGGAATAAATAAAGATTTTGGCTTAGGATATTTGAATTATGTCTAGTTTGACTAACAAATAACGTATCTGCTGGATGGCCGGCACCTCCTTTGTTTAGCTTTTTAATCCGCTTGGGGGTCTTGGCTTTGACCTTTCATTGCATATAGGTACAAGGCTTTTCTCTTTTTTCAAGACCAAATTTTCTTCTTAGTACCATCGATCTTCATTATTAAATTAAAACAGAATCTATACGTTAACGCAAAAAGTGGAAATTTTATTCAAAATAATATATTTAAAGAAAAAGTGAAATCTTTTCAAGACTAAGTACGTAATAATAAGTAAGTAATTTGTGATTTTTTTTATTTATTAGCGAAGTATTTAATCTTATAAATTGAAACAAAAAGTTTTTTAATAAGTTTTCGGCCGAATTTCAGTTGATTAACTAATTTTTTCATAAAAACCTGCATTTTTAACTGGATAAAGCTAGAAAACCCGAAATATAATTTTTCCTCAGGGTATCGTGGATGAAAAAAGTGTTTTTTTCCTTCTTATTTTGGATATATCTCAAAAACGGCTGAAAATATTTTGATTATAAAAATTGAGCGAAACCATGGCATTTCGCTCTACAAAAAAGCTCTAATAAGTGAACATCGAAAAAATTATATTTTTCGAGATAATAATTGTTTTGTCAAAATGTGCGTTATCAAATTTTTGTGGACGAGCTAGCTCATAAACTAGTTTGAATATCGAAACCAAATTTCACACTCAGTTTTGGTCCATTGAGATTAAGAGCTGATTAGACTTTGGTGCATATCGACCCTAAATTAAGGGGGTGGAGGGGGGGGGGGGTTAAAATTAAAAATCTAGGCCATTTGAGCAAACTCAACCAAATTTTGTATACATAATCACTGGGACCCCAGAGGTATAAAAATGCAAAAACTAACCCCCTCCCCCTACATGATTATAAATAATTTTAGGGGCCAGGTTGTATGGTAAAATCAAGTGGATGGCCACATCAGAACACGTCAGCTTATTTAGAAATATATACACTTTGTCATAAGAACGAACTTTCGACAATCATATGTTCTTTAATCATAATAGATCGGATTGAATATGATTTTTCTTCACTTTTCAGACAGTTCTATTTTGTTTTTGTTTTTTTTTATTAAAATCTGATCCGAATGGGGTTCGAACCAGCGCCCACTTTACCAATGACACGTTTTGCCCGTATGCTAGTACCTTCTTCACAATTTGATTTACAGAATCTTAAAAGCAATATCTCCTTTGGATTTAGTTCAATGTAATAACTTTCACTACATATCATATTCTGAATATGTTTTCACTGATAATTAACCTCAGATAGAAAAGTCTTATTTTATTATTAGATGATAGAATATAGCTAAACTAAAATAAGTGAAGATAGCTTTTATTTGTGTATAGTTAAGTTGATTACCTCTAAGGGGCTTATCTGAAGGCGTAGAAAATTTTTGAACAATATTATTTATAGAAATTTAAAAGAATTTTTGACATTTTTGATGTCTCGTCATCCAGGAGTAAAGATGTTTAATTGTTAAATTAAAAAATATATTCATATTTGTAATAACTGGTATTTCTCATTTCTTGAAGAAAAATGTAATTTCATACTTAAAATCATGTAGTCGTATTTGTGTTAATATGTATTTACATAAGACATTCTTAAAATAATAATCTCGAAGTAAACAAAACGTTTTTAGAATTTTTTCAATGGTAATTTTTGAAATCCAAAAATTTGTACTAATACCATATAATTATATTTGGTAAATAAATCAAAATTTGATTTATACAATATATGTATGAATGTATTATGAGTGCTTATATAATCTGCTAGATTTTTATTTATTCTGGTGTATTTGTTATATTTTCATTTTGATACTTTATCAATTTTACCAAAAATGTAAAAATGTTCAATTAGATTTGATAAAATTTTTCACTAGAAAATTGATAGAAATTGAAGTTTATTTCAGAGAAAATTCACTAAATACTTATATTATTATCAAGAAAAAAATTCTATAAAACGCCGCGTTCCCAACAGTATGTTTCTTTGTAATTTATTAGAAATTTAAATATTTTTTCTAAAAAATATTAATGTAACATTTGAGAATGAAAATTAAATTTAACAACTCGCAAGATAAGTTTCTTTGCACTTGAGGGTATTTTAATTTTTCCCCTTTGAATACTCATCGCCCCCAATCGCCCCCTACTCAATTATCGCCCCCCAATCGCCCTCACTCAATTATCGCCCTCTGATAATCCAAATCGCCCCCTTGGTTGGAAACCACTGGTTTAAAGCATTAATAAAGGGTCAAATCGAAAAAACGAAACTATTACTTCTTCAGCATCTAAAATGAATGGGTGAAATTTATAAGCTAAATTAACATATAGCGACAATTCAACGACCCTAGAATGCTAAAATTTTGAAGTTTTAGTTTAAATTGTTTAAATGTAACCAATTTGTAAAGGCCTCTTGCCGTCGAAAATAAAATAAAATAAAATAAAATAAATTATATTCCTGAAACTTGGCATTTATGCATCGTGATGTATGTCACGAATTTAGTTACAATATCATGAAATCCTAAGAGCGAGAAGATCAGAGGGCTAATAGGGAATTGATGGAGGCCCTAAAAAATGATTTAAGTAAAATTCCTTGCAGCTAAAATTCATCGAGAGAAGATTCAACGTATTTTCTTTTTCATAGTGAATTTTAAATATATTTACAATATATATAATACAATTTAATATTAATTATAATTTAAAATTTTATAACTTTTATTCCAATATTTGTTATAAAAAAATAAAGATTTGAGCATCTTCTTTTTGAAAATAGTTGGAATGTTTTTCAAAGAATCAGCTCGGGTTCAGATTAACAAATCAATTTTAAAAGAGAGAGAGAATTTAATTTTTAGGACAAATTCTAAGATTTTAGTAGAAATATTATTAAATTGCGATATCAGATATTGAAGTTTATTTCAGAGAAAATTCACTAAATAATAGTAGTAATCGGTAATAGTATGATCATATGATTTTTAATTCAAAAACTTGTACAAACAGTGCTTTTATAAGTTAGTCAACTTAAAAGCAGATAGACCTAAATGTTGCATACTCTACAGGCGTTATCATAGATATCTACTAAACATTCCCTTTTTATTTGAAGGATTTAAAGCTTTCAAAAAATTCTATTTGATACCTAACTCCCATTGAATTAATCATGGCCCAAATTTGTCCCTGTTAAAAATGTAACTCACAACTGTCCAAAATCCCAATTGGATACAATTCATAAAATACTAATTAAATTAATGTAAGTTTTAACCTTAGTCTTCTAATTATTCTTTGGGATTATGTAGAAATTTTGCCGGACTTTTCCTTTTTTGGCCTTTTCTAATAAAATAAAATAATTAATGAGCTGTGTTTTGTGAATTTTGGCACCTCTTTGTGGTGAAATTTAGTTGTTCACCTATGAATTCTAGAGATTGAAATTATTTTCCTATATCTTCAATCCTTCAAGATTCAAAGACTCTGAGGGCCGCTTGTATGTGGCAAAGTAAATGCTTTTTACCAGTAACACAGGGTAGATGGTAAATGGAGGGCCATCCCAATCCCTCCATTTACCATCTACCCTGTGTTACTGGTAAAAGCATTTACTTTGCGACATACAAGTGGCCCTAAAACTACCTTAAACTGTGATTCGACTCTTGACTATTATTTAAGTCCTCTCTTACAATACAACTGTCAATCTTCTTGACTTATAACTATTACATTTCCTTACATCCTTTGCTTAAAAAAATTCATTTGAGTGACGTTGAAATTATTTCTTCTTTATTCTCATCCCGACCATTAATAAAGCAACAGTCATTAATATATTTTTTAATATCGTCTTTATTAAATTATTATCCTAAATGACAGTTAAGTTGTTATTAAGGTAAATAATTATTTATTTAAGAAGATTATTAAAATCTTCAGGGAAAAAAAGAAAGATTAATTTACCGTTGAAATTTATACACTTTGAATAAATAAATAAACGAGATAATTATAAGCTAAAAACATCTTTCTCATTCCATGGATTTTGGATACGGAAATCGGTAGGTTGATTGATATCTAATACTAAAAGTTATTCGCGATATGAGGCATTGTTGTCACTATAGACAGGTACATTATTGCATTTGGATTAAATCACAGAAAAATCTACATTATAGGGAAAATTAACTTTGATAATGTTATTAACTCCTTTGTATTGTAGTAGACAGTATTCTTTTAAACGATGACTATTAACTTTAATTTAAATACCTATCGCTCATTTACTGCAACACTGTCGTAACTAAAACATTGTGATTTGTGAGGTGATTTTATATGAGTACTTATATATAGGGAATAGTAAGAACGTGTTTTTGAACTGTTAAAGTAACAAATCCCAGCTTGTAAAATTTGTTCCGATAGAGCAATTATGACGTCAGAGTTGCATAGAATTTGAAACTTCACAAGTGACTCTTGAAATGTCGTGATTTTTCACTCTAAAAATCTATAAAGAATAAAATAAATTGATCTACTTAAGTTATTTTTTTCTGAGATATGGTTAGGAATTATTTTCTTCAGTTGTGTTTTCAAATTTAGTTGAAGGGATGGTTTGAATACTTGAATTTTCTCATGGTTTCGATCTGCGCTAGTTGATTCAATACCAGAATGTGTATTCACTTTTCAAATTTTAGACATTAACGATGGTTTAGAATCGAAAAATTATCTTCTAAATGAAATATATCTTTGGTTACTTAACATTTTTTCTCTCTGTGTTGTTCTTTTCATGGGAAAATAAGAGAAATCTTCAGGTGGGATGTTAGAAACAATTATTTAATGTAGAAGGACATATTTATTTCTTTTTGAAACTTCCTATTTAGCTAGAGTTTTTGTACCTTCCAAGGTTCTCTTGAGACAATAATTTATTTGTTGGTAGCTGTTTCTCTACCAAATTTGGCAAAATAAATGGTTTGCTCGGGCGAAATTTTAATTAAAAGTCATATCTGGTTCCTTTCAACATAAATTCAGTAGAGATGATGTGATTTTGAAAATAGTCGAGAAGATTTAGAGGAAAAGTTGGTTGGGCTGAGGAATTCGGCCGGTCTTCGAAAGCGGACAGTCACCGGACTGGATGATTTATGTCCGGCCTCGTGAGAAAGAAGAAGGTTTCGTTGAATTCGAGAGGAGGACAATTCTTACCTTGCAAGTTAATTGGTATTATCCACTCGGGTGATTACAAGCGAGTTAACACTCGGTTCACAAGCACACAAATCATTAGCACTCTCACTGACGGAGGGGGACACGCGACTCGACGTCTTCAGGGGGGTCAAGGGGGGGCTGGCTGTTTAAATCGCAACTCAACTCAGGGAAATTGAGAGGTTCGACTGGAATGAAGACACACACTCGACTGGCCGTTTGGCTGTCTGGGCTATCCAGGGAGGGCGACGGCGGCGCTGCGGACCACCCAAGAAGATTTCGACCAATCGGCTGCTCGCTCGGCAAATGAACACGTCTCTTCACTCCGGATCCAAGAAGAGAGAACTCTTCAGGAGGAACAAGGATCTTCGCTGGTTCAGCCACGCGTGCACCTCACGAGGATCGAACCTTCCCCCGACGGAGAGGGTTGAGCCAATCAACTGCAGCCCGGAGGGGAAATAATCGCTGCAATTATCCTGGGGTCCGGAAAACAGAGAGAATCATGGCTGCATAAAAAGAGTGAGAGAGAGAGATAGAGACACCTGAGCCTGGGCACGATGACCCATCACGTCTCCCCGAAATCCCACAGCCTTAATTACTTTATTAGAATCGACTTTAAACAAAAACAAGCATCTCGCTCGGTTCTTCCATTTTAAAATTTGATTCAGAGTTTTTCAAACAAATTGTGGGAATGGATAAGGTTTTAGATTTTTTATGAACGTCAAAATCAAGATTGAAAGGCGTTGTCCGAAATCCAGAAAAAAAAAACAACAGCTCCTCCCCCTTTTACACCCAAAAGAATATAATTTATAACTTAATTTAAATTCACGAAAAACAATTGTATAAACTTTTCATCAACATAAAGAGAAACAGTCCTAAAATTAGTGTGATGAAATAATTAGTCTCTATTTGACTCTAAAATAGACCAGGTGTTAGTGCACACCTGGGTTTTGGAAGTTTTGAAGATTAAACTGTCGGGAAAGACGGAGACCGGAAGAGAGTTCCAGTTCGTCGAAGTCTTGCGAATTTGCGAATAAAGTGGTTCGGCACTTTTCCAATTTAACCTCAAAAGGGTGTCGGGAATCGGCAAAACGCGAAAAGCAACTTTTTGAGTTCTCTCTTATCCTTCATTATCTAGGGAAAATATTCTAATCTAAATTTCCCTTTGTCAATCCTACTTCCTCTAAAATATCCCTCAGCAATCAGGTCTCTCAATATATAGGTTTTACACTATGAATAATCTTAGGTAACTAGAGATCTCCTTGTAGTGCAGTTGATTAGAGGATTAGTGCACAATTGCATTTACTGAATACTGGACATTGGAGACAACAAGTGGTCGTTAGTATAATATCATTGATGTAAAAACTTACATATCAGAAGGGGTTCACTGGATTAAATAACTTCCTCAGCAAATTAAATTTAGATTTTAGGTTAAAAAATAAAATGAGAGATGGCGTCTTCTGTTTTTAAATAAAATAATTTTTAATTATTTCTAGAGACTATAGTTTCGAAGGCATTGCCTTCATCATCAGTCTATCACAAATATCTCAGTATTTAAGTAGTTACAAATTAAGATTTATGCATTGAAAATTTTTAAAAATATATGTTTTTTTTTCTTCTTTCCCAAAAAAAAACATTATATATTTTTCAAAATTTTCAATGCATAAATCTTAATTTGTAAACTAAATACTGAAATATTTGTGATAGACTGATGATGAAGGCAATGCCTTCGAAACTATAGTCTCTAGAAATAATTAAAAATTATTTTATTTAAAAACAGAAGACTCCATCTCTCATTTTATTTTTTAACCTAAAATAAAAACAATTCTGTTATCATCGACAGTGAAATCTTTTATTCAACTAATAGATTTAGATTCTAAGTTGCTGACAAAGTTGTACTTAAACAATAAAACGTTAAAAGAGGATTAAATCTTTAAAATTTAAAAATAATAATACCTTCTTAAATTATGTAAATATGGTAAATACTAATATAAAATATTTATTTAGTAGAAATTAACAAAAAGAGCATCTCGTTTCTCTTTTCTAACGAATTGTGGGAATCTTCAAGTCATTTTCTTTTTTTTTTCTTAAACGTCAAAAGTACGAAATGAAGAGTGAAAGGCGTTGTCCAAAATACAGGGGAAGAAAACAACTCCTCCCATTTAACACCCAAAAGAATAATATATAACTTAATTTCAAGTCACGAAAACCACAATATCTCAATTTAATTTTTTTTTTCTTTGAAGAAAATTATCAGTAATTTGGAAACTAGAGAAATTCAACCGAAACATATACGTGAGTTAATTATTATGATTATGACGGACCGAAAAACCACTTGTCTAAAATATAACATCTTGTATTTAATTCAATCATAAGAAGAGATAGAGAGAGAGAGTAGTAAAAAAATTATTTTATTTTAATTTTATATTAAGACTGGCTTGACTAGAAATAAGTATAACTTTTTTAAATTATAATAAATTCATAGGGATGTGGACAAAGGTTTTAAAAAACAAATTTTTTAACCCTCGTCGAACGTTTCGTTGTTTAATTACAACTACCTAGGGCAGTGATTCTCAACCTTTTTTTTCGTCACGGAACACTTTTAATAATTTAAAAATTTGACGGCACACTAACAATAAAATAAATTATATTTGGCTTATTGATTGATGTACCTATAAAATTATCATACGACATTCTGTATCCTGTAAAATGTTACAACCACTTTAGTTCAATTGATCAAATAAATATTTGGATTAAATGTAAAAAAATCGATAATTTTCAATTCGGGCCTAGCAGTGGCGGGACACTTAAAGAATCTCCCGCGGCACAGTGGTTGAGAATCACTGACCTAAGGAACTATTAGATTGTATATGTTTTCAGGCTATTGATATTATTTAATAAATTTGTCATTTTGAAGAGGGTAATTTGAAAAAATAAAATTGTCAGATTTATGAAAGAAAATTTTTGGTTGTATTTAAGATATAGAGGCGACTGGGGGTCAGTGGTCAGAGTGTCGGGCCGATGTCCTGAAGTATGCTGGTTCGAGATTGAGTCTAGATATTTGCAGTCGCCTCCTCTTGCAAAGCAATGGCAAACTACCAAGAGTAAATTGCCTAGCCAACTTCTCCAAACTAGCCGTTCGAAACCGGCTTTAAAAAGTAGGTCCCGTATATCTGCGTAACACACCCAGCACAGGTATATGTGGAGAGAAGCCGACTCCAGTTCGGGCATGGCACTATAAGAAGAATTTAAGATATGAAGGTCTTAAAAATAACGAATTTAAATTTATTAAATAACTAGATGCAAGACTCCCCTTCGGAGGCCCTCTTGCTAGCCAGGGGGCTACGCCTTGCATTTCTAGCCTTCTAGTGACCCATAGATTATGTATACAAAATTTGGTTGAGTTTGGTCCAAGTACAAGATTTTTTTAATTTTTCGACCCCCCCCCATTTTGGGTGGTTAGTTTTTACATTTCTAGCCTTCTAGTGACCCACAGATTATGTATACAAAATTTGGTTGAGTTTGGTCCAAGCTCAAGAATTTTCATTTTTTGACCCTCCCCAATTGTGGGTGGTTATGCAAAATTTGAATGAATTTGGTCCAAGAGCAAGAATTTTCATTTTTGACCCCCCCCCTCTTTTTGGGTGGTTTTTTAGTGGAATTTTTTTAAACAAAAGTTGTCAGAAATCACACCCCCTACAACTTTGCTCATAATAAAATATCAAAGGGTTGAAAACATACAAAATCTAAATTGCTGAGGAAGTTGTAATTAAAAACCAAAACATTCAACGACGATTAAAATTAGTTTTTTGAAATAATTGTTCACATCCCTAAGAATATAGAATTGAAAAATAATAATCATAGACACGAATCTTTTTAAATCAAAACCGAGTAAGTTTTATAATATGTATTAGGAGCACGAAAGTAGTTACAAGTTCTTCTCTTCAAATAAAAATAATTGAATAAACGAGCCGTTTGTGTTGAGAGGAAATTAATATTAATAAAGTAATCATAAATAAAATTGACATGACTGATGATATTATTTGGGGGGAATCGGCTGGCTTGTTTGGGGCCCATACATGCGATGATTAAGCCGCTGAACGAACAAGTAGCCGGAGCTGAATCCGTTCTACATTTCATTATTTATTTCTTTGGGCGGTGTTGGATGAAGAGAGCAGAATGCAGCATCTCTCTCTCTGAAGACACACACGTGCACACCTGACCTGGACCAGGGGCTCCGCCCCGGGGCCCCTTGGCCCTGACTAGTTCAAATGAATATTAATGGTGAAGAGATCTCCTCTCGGATACCAGAGAAGAGATTCAGACGTCCACCGACAGATATAGATGCTTAGATCCAGCCAACATCCACGGATCGCCATAAAGAAATTGATATATGCTCCGCCTGGAGCTTAGACAACACGTACCCAATGCATTTTTGTCCGATACGACAATGCTATTGTTTTCTTAAGAGTCAAACAACATCCGAATGGAATGTTATTGGCCGATCGAGGGTCTTTTTTATATATTTATTTATTTATATATATATATATATATATATAACAAAACGAACAAAAAAAATTTCATTGCAAATCAAGTGAAAATGCCTGTTGTTTGTTTGTTGTTTTTTTTGTTTCTTCTACTTCGTCTTCTTTTCCAACTTAATTAACCACGAGAGACAAAAATGAACAACAGGATTGAATTATAGAGGGAAAATTCCATTAGTTGATCAATGTGTGGTTGATTCTCTTTCTTTCCATGAGAAAATTAGCGGATTTATTTATATATTAATGTTCGAATCATTTTTTTTTTAATAGAATTAATTCAATTTGACACAATGGACAATATTGTTTATGTCTAGTCTCGTATAGAATAATAAACTGGTGTGTGTGTGCACCAAACGACTTTCAATTGTAGCTCGCCTTCTTTGAAATCATACTAATAATTTTCTAAAGATTAAATTCTTTCTCTTTTAAAATAAATCTTGGTTAATCTGAGCCCGATCTGATTTTTTGAAAAACATTCCAACTATTTTCGAAAAAAGATTCTCAAATCTTTAGTTTTATAATTTTTAAGAAAAAAATAAAAACCGACTTCAAAAAATTAAATGTAACAAATAAAATACACTAAAGGAATAAAATAATTATTATCTTATTTAGTTACAACTAAACGACGAAATATTAACATGAAATTACTTTTTGAAGTCGGTGCCAAACAAACTATACCTATAAGCGAGCGTACCCGCCAAACGTACTAAGTAAGATCCGTCGAGTGCGATTCATAAAAGGTATATATTTGGCACCAACTTCAAAAAGTAATTTCATGTTAATATTTCGTCGTTTAGTTGTAACTAAATAAGATAATAATTATTTTATACCTTTTAGTGTATTTTATTTGTTGCATTTAATTTTTTGAAGTCGGTTTTTATTTTTTTCTTAAAAATTATTTTTATTTTTCTCTTTTTAGTGATGTCATTAATAGTGATCATATCATCAGAACTTGACCAAATTAATATGACACCATCCCTAAGACACCCCCTTTCGGATAAAAAAAGAACCATCGAAATCGGTTCATAAACAAAGAGGTTAGGTCTAAACAAACCTAATAAAAAAGGTCTAATACCTATGGAAAAAAATCGAAAAAAAATGGGACCAATCGGAAGCTAGACTGGACCCAATGCAAAAAAAATTTCAAAATCGGTTGACAATTGGCGGAGATATGAGGTAACATAGGCACAAAAAAAAAAAAAAAAAAAAAAAAAATTCAGTTGAATAGAGAACCTCCTCCTTTTTTGAAGTCGGTTAATAAAATTCTAGGTAATTTTCACAGAAATAAAAGACAATATGCTTTTTTACTTATAGAAAGTGGTGTAGGTTTTAGGTGAAACATGATGTTAATTAATTGAGTAAAGGGTGTGTAGTTTCACAGTGAATGAAATAAAACTTAAAGAGGTTTATACAAACTCAATATATTTCGGATTATTAGTGCATCCAGCTAAGTATTAACTTGTAAACTCCTGATGATGGACTAATAATCCGAAATATATTGAGTTTGTATAAACCTCTTTGAGTTTTATTTCATTCACTGTGAAACTACACACCCTTTACTCTATTAATTGACAAGATGCTTGTTAGCATGAGCCTATATATTTATATTTCGGAGTTTGTGCCAATCTTTAGGAGTTCATAGAGAACTTCTGAAGATGGGCTCATACCCCGAAATATAAATATATAGGCTCATGCTAACAAGCATCTTGTCTTTTATTTCTGTGAAAACTACCTAGAATTTTAAATTTTTTAAATTTTTAAAAAATTTTAAATTTCCTTTACTTTATATTCTTATTTTCATACCCTTCTTGGGTGTGGGTTGTCTCGACGAAAAATAGACCGATTTTATGACAGGGTTCGGGGAAAGATCCAGTTCCCTACAAATGCGCAGATATTACTTGCCTGCATATCCGAAGGGGGAGAACTAGGGAAGCTGGTTCTTCAATTCCTTATATCACTGGGCTGTGATATTTTTAACCGACTTCAAAAAAGGAGGAGGTTCTCTATTCGACTGAATTTTTTTTTTGTGCCTATGTTACCTCATATTCTCCGCCAATTGTCAACCGATTTTGAAAATTTTTTTTGCATTGGGTCCAGTCTAGCTTCCGATTGGTCCCATTTTTTTCGATTTTTTTTCATAGGTATTAGACCTTTTTTATTAGGTTTGTTTAGACCTAACCTCTTTGTTTATGAACCGATTTCGATGGTTCTTTTTTTATCCGATAAGGGGTGTCTTAGGGATGGTGTCATATTAATTTGGTCAAGTTCTGATGATATGATCACTATTAATAACATCACTAAAAAGAGAAAAATAAAAATAATTTTTAAGAAAAAATAAAAACCGACTTCAAAAAATTAAATGCAACAAATAAAATACACTAAAAGGTATAAAATAATTATTATCTTATTTAGTTACAACTAAACGACGAAATATTAACACGAAATTACTTTTTGAAGTCGGTGCCAAACATATACCTTTTATGAATCGCACTCGACGGATCTTACTTAGTACGTTTGGCGGGTACGCTCGCTTATAGGTATAGTTTGTTTGGTACCGACTTCAAAAAGTAATTTCATGTTAATATTTCGTCGTTTAGTTGTAACTAAATAAGATAATAATTATTTTATACCTTTTAGTGTATTTTATTTGTTGCATTTAATTTTTGAAGTCGGTTTTTATTTTTTTCTTAAAAATTATTTTTTTTGATGAGTTTTTAGGTTGCTATTTATTATTTTTTTTTAATTTTATTTTTATTTTTTATTTTTTTTTTAAATTTGTTGTTTTGTTTTTTGTAGAGTTAATGTGAATATAGTGGCTGGCAAAATGGATTTGTGCCCGATGCCAATAAATAATATAAAAAATAAAAAAAAAATATTCTTATTCGTCGTTTGTGCGATTTTTTAAATCATTTTAAATTAAGCCCTAACTAAAAACCGACAGGTATAAATATCACCTAAAAATGGCCAATTTGGGACTCTTTCTCACCCTTATTTTAATGCCAAATAAATTTTCGCCTGTCCCCCGGGTATACCAAGTAGTATTCTCCAAGGTCTTTTTTTCTCAGTGTAAGCAATTGACTGGTAACGTTAACACAAACGAGCATTTCGATTCAGTTGCAAATCGCTTTTCGTTGCATTGTTTGCTTGTTGTCTGGTTGTCTGTGCTGGTCATAAGAAGAGAAGAAGAGAGAGCTTAGTTGTTGGATAGAGATGCGATCTGCCGATGATATATCGAGGGCCTGGCCGGCTGATTTAGTTGTCGGGGCCCTCGAGGGTGGCCCAGGCTCGCTGGTCTTATCGCCCATCTCGCAATAGGCACCTTTATTGGCAGATGCCTACATTTCCTTAAGATGGATGAGAAATCCATCCGCCACGCCCTCCTTCTATCCAATCCAAATGAAAAACCACCCAGCTCCCGCCTCTTCTCAAGCAACGTGATCGATAATCGATCGCTTAATTGTTTCCATCATAACATTCTAAATAAGTTATTAAAAAAACTCGCTTTTACAAATTATTAGTTATTATTTTACATTTTTTTTATACTCAATCAGATTATGAAATTTCAATCGTATAATAACTTAATTTTCTTTTTTTTTTTACTATATATAAATTAACTAATTATTTATAAATGCTTATTAAATAAATATCTGCGGCGTTTCTTAAGACATGTCTAATTAGATAAGATTAAAGCCAATTTGACGGTGACATCTGCATCATTCGTTTTCATATAACGGGACACAAATATATTTTTGAAAAATTACTTAACTGCTACTTAAGAAGGAGCAAACACAAAGCTAGTATAAATGCTAATAGGAATAGATTTTAAATTTCTAAGAAAATCACAAGAGATTGTCATATATTAGATTCGAGATGGAATAGATTAATTTTCATTATATATAAAAATGATTCTTTTTACCCCCTCGAGAATCGAATTCGAATGCCAAAATTACATCTCACAGAGTAGCCGATCTAAATTTGGTAGAACCAACCCTTCTGACATATCTCTGAGAATGTCTGAGTCATAAAATATTTTTAAGGCGAAATATTTATGTCTACTTGGTGGATCTTCAGAAAATAATGTTTTTATTTTTATTTTATTTTATCTTTTAATTTTTTTTTTAGTTTTTCAAATGTATATAGGACTTCATGAGTCTAACTACATCAGAGCATATTATTTGTTTATAGATAAATATAATTTAAAATATCCCATTTTCAGTTTAGAAATTTAAAGTCTATTTCTTTTGATAAAATTTGAACTATTATATTTAAAAGAGTAAACGGTATAAATTAATTATATAAAATTATACATACATATTGGTGCTAGCAAATTGAGCTCTCGAAATATTCGTTTTCAAAATTACCGCCGTGTCGAATGGAAAAATAGATGGAGCTGTGTACCTCGATTTTTTGTGGCACTATTTGCTATCTTCTATCTATTTCCTTGCTTTTTCTTCTAATCTAATCACCAATTTATCTTAAACTCACTTCTTGTTTTGATTTCGTTAGGAATGGTCCTAGCTCTTACAAATAGCCCTCGCAAAGTGGAAAATTGTTGAATTTTACCATGAAATCGCCTCTTGTTTCTCTCCCGATCAGGGAAAAGGTTTTTTATCTTCATCTCTGGATTATGTTTCTATATATTTGGTATCCTTAATTAATTGCATTTATTAATCTGTTTATTATGTTTCTCCCGATCAGATGACCAGAATAAGGAAAATCATCTCTTAACCTCAAATTTGCACATATGTTTGTGATAACCTTGAAGCAACAAAAAAACCCCTTTTATTTTGAACCTACGCAGAGAGCGTTAATATGAATTATTGAGAGTGCTCAAAATTCATGTTAATAGCAGATAGATCGCAAGCATATATTTATTTGTTTTTTCATCAATTGAGATTGATCTTGAGTTTTTTTCTATTTGTTTATTTGATTTACAACCAAATAGAAAATAGATTAAATTGTGTTGCACGCTTCGATCATCTGGCTATATATTTAGCAATTTGTGCTAAAAACGCGATTGTCGTTAATTAATTAATTTTTAATAAAATTGAACGAAAGCATACGTCCATTTTCTTCATCTTAAGTAGAATTAATTATATTATTACTTTAATTTATATATAATTTATTTATATATAAACTTTGCTTATATTTTTGTGCATATTTGTATTTTGAAATTAGCTGAATTTTTAACATTCAATTTTTAAACTTGTTATCTTTATTTAAATAGTTTTAAGTTATTCATAACCTCACTTATTTGTATTCAATTTAAAAATTCATATTTTATAATCCAAAAATTTATATTAAATTCTAATTAAACCTACATACATACAGTCCATTATTTTTATCGATAATTAATTTTTTATTTTATTAATATTTAAACTAATATTCCAAGCTGCTTTGAGCGGCACCACATAACCTTCAGTAGCGTGTGGTGACATTTCAACTAGAAGAAGCTGTCCAAAATATAACATTTCAATTTTTAAAATTTTATTTTATATTTCGCTTACGCATGGGGAATTTCGAAACGAACCAAAGAGAGGACAGTTTTGAATTGGTTGAATTAAATAAAATTATGATCGGACACCGATTATTTACAACCTAGTATACCCAGTCTTTTCAAGTTCCACGGTATATCTGCTGAAAAAAAGAAACCCTATCAACAATACCATACAACTTTCCAAGATAGACACCCGTATCAGCCAACTAGGATAATATGACTTGTACTATCAGTTTCCAAATGACTTGTAATTAATTATCTTTCGGCAAATATAGAAATCACATACACACTCACTTTTTTGTAAAATTCATCGATAAACGGAGAATTTTGTGGTATTTTTCAATTTTAACATTATATTTTTTTGTAACAAGGTACTTATGAACGTTTTGAAATTTTAGAGATGCGCAGCATCCACATCATCCATAGACCGCACGCCACTGATATCCATATATTTATAGATAAATGTATTTTTTTTAAACGCTGGTCTTAATTATACTAAGATTTTAGTAGAAATATTATCATTCCTTTTGATATCGCAATTTAATAATATTTCTACTAAAATCTTAGAATTTAAATTTCCTTCACTTTATTTAAATATTATGTTTCATCAACAAACCTACACCATTCTCCCTTAATAAAAATGAATAAGAATAGGTCAAATATTTTGAAAATTAATCATCATTGAGTACACAGTCTTGAGACTGGCTTGACGCAAACACCCACTAGGCTCAGCACTTGGCAGTTAATTGTTTTATACTGTATTAACAATGGTAACAAAATTTAATATCTGATCATCTGTAAATAGTATTTTATGGATTTTCAGCAAAAATTTATATCTGACCTCAGATTATTTATTTATTTTGAAAAAATTAGGTACTGGACATGAATGTATATTTTTTAAATATAAGTTGCATTTTAAGATCACTGTTCTGGGCTTGTATACTTACAATAGACATTGAAGATTAAAATGTAAGTAACACCGGTTAATTTTTGTAATAAAAAATGCATAATAAATTACGTGTTATTTTTCAAAGTCAGAAATAATTATCTTTTAATTAAAAATATAAACTTTTTTAAAACTCTACAAAAATATTAGAGACTTTAATGCTTACATTTACAATGAAGCGCATTCATTTATAATTCTTTTTAAATAAAATTATAAATAATGGAGGACTGGATCAATGGAATTGAAATAATTATCGGAAAAGAGGTTTTTTTCTTTAATTAGTTTTTTCTCTTATTAAAAACAAGGACTAAAAGATGATCAAGGACAGTCGATGGTGGAGAAGTAATCTCCGGAATCGAAGCTCAAAAACAATGTATGCATAAATTCAAGTAAAATAATTGGTTTAATAAATTTATATATTTAATTATAAATAATTTTTAAGAATAAATGTAATAATTTATAAGTAGTACTTTAATCTCCGTTCCACTCAAAGTTTTAATATATCATTTTTTTAAATGTCATAATTTTAAACATAATAGTAATTTTTCACATCAAATGTCGTGTGAAACAAAATGTCATAAGAATAGAAATGATATCATATTATACACACTTTGCAAATATATGTAGGTATGCTGAACTCTAATAAATGCAGGAATGTACATTTTTTATATTAAAAAATATTTTTTTAATTAAAATATAAATTAAAAAGAAATTTTATCACGATTTGGATCGTATTTCAAGATTTGCTTTTAAGTGATACTCTTTACGATAAGGAAACTACATCACACTCATAAAAAGCAATACCTATATATGACTAATTAAATGTGTGTGTTGTTTTTTTATAAAGCATAAAAATTTATCGCTTTAAGTTTAAATTTGTCAACTTTTTTCATTATCTATTTAAAAAGATTATATATATCTAGATATCTATACATATATATGTAGACAGAAGAGATATAGATATAAGTTCAAAAAATAATTTATGGTTATTATATTAAAAGAGCCATGAAGTTTGAAAATGAAACAAGAACCACTCAGGAAATGTGAAGAGTTGAAATGTGGTCGTAAAATAGGATATAAAAACGTAACAAACCCCCCTCACAGGTTAAAAAACAAATGAGTAAGAGATGGAGGAATGAAATACATTATTAGCAAAAAAAATAAAAGTATTTTCCAATTCCAAGTCGGACTCATAGAAAAGAATGATAGTAAAATTAGAAAGTATTTCGAATACAATTTTAAAATCGTTGATTAGCGGATGGGGGGCAATTAATTTACTTCTCTAACAAGCAAAAAAGATTATAATAAAATAAATGATGAGTAAAATTCCCTGAAGAGGCTTAAGGAGACATAAGAAGATGGTCAAAACGGTGGCCATCCTTCACATAACCAATCAACGTGAGTCAGAGGGCTTAATTGGCTTGTGGCTTTCAACCAATGAAGAAAGTACCTGAAGAAGACAAGCAAAAACTTCAACTCCCTTTATATAATAATTTGTATGTCAAATAAAATATGAAATATGGCCGCGCAGGGGCAGCCATTTTGGAAACCAAAAAGGGAACCTCTGTCTCTGTGATGTAGTTAGATAAATATAATATAAAGTTGCTTGTTATTTGTGTGTGAAGCCCCGGGGAGTCAGCTAGAACAGTTTTTTCTTTTTTTTTTCTTTCTTTAATAATAACTTGACTATTATATTGAAGCTACCTGCTGGCGCGCAACAGGTAGTATGATGGCCCCACGCAATGGTCCTTCTTTCTAAAGTGTTTTTTTTTTTTTTTTTTTTATTTTTGAAATAATCTCGATGGGAACGAAACTGAATTAAGAGAGAGAGAGAAGAAAAACAAGATAGAATTCAAAATTAATATTTTTTTCCTTTTCCTTTTAAAAGTCAAGGATATTTTTGAAATATAATATAATGGGTAATTATTCTGAAATTTATTTTCAGTAAAAATTCTAATAAGCAAAAAGTCTATATAGAAAATAAAATGTAGTAAGTATTAAGTATTTAAAACTAGATGAAAAAAAGGCTTTATTTGATGGTTATTAAATTTTTCTAATAAAATAATTTTTAATTATAAATTAGTCTGACGACGTTTATTTTTTATGGACAATCACACAACGAGGATATACCATATAAATAATTTCATAACTAATGTTTCTAATGACGGATATTTTGAGTCCAATTTTTATAAGTTTTTGAAAAAAATGATCTAGATTTAAAATAGTTTCAATCCTGAAATTATGAAATTGAACACTACATTGCAATTAGAGTTTAAATTTTGACGTCATATAGAGGCAAAAAATAAAAATTATTTTGGCCGTATAATTTTATTGAAATTTTAAAATGTCTTACACAAATGGAAAAACATGCGGTTTTTTTATTTTATCACCTAGATTTCAATTCTGGTATCACATGAATATTTTCCTCATTTCTTTATAAGAAAAAATTTATTAAATAAAGTGTCAGAAAAAATATTTATAAACTACCTACCATGAGAAAATAAAGAATTATGTTTTCTTTTTTCACATAACTAGAACCAATATGAGTAAATCGTTAATTGCTCGAGTATCTATAATTACTATATAATAGCAGGAAACAGTTAATCTAATATAGTATGCAGAAATGTAGGGAAAATATCATTTATATGATATAAAATAAAATATATTATTATAAAAAAAAAATATTTTGAAAATTTTTAAATTTTTATTACAATTTTAGAAGAAAAAAATCCTATTCAAAATAGTAAAGTAGAAATTATGTTAAATTATTAGGTACTAGTAAAAAATTGATTTAAATAATATGAAATGAAAAATAAAATCCTATTCATTTATATTTATTCTCTTTAAGTTCAGATTGTGTAACAGTTTCTCAACTTTTTTTTAGATCAAGGTCTAGTATATAAATATTTTTCGGACCATATAAAATGTTTTACTAGAACATTTCTATCTAAAATTTAAACTTATATAAACAAAGAGATAAAAGAATGTGGGGCTATTCAATGGGTTTATATCAGAATTAATTTTGAGCAAAAATGTTTTGATCCTATTATTAATTATCGATGGGGAATAGTCTTTGAACAGCGAATTACTTGAGCACATGAAAAATAATGGGATATATATAATTAATTAATTTAAGCTACCAGAGAAATCATATTCGATTTTGTGGTACATTTTGTAAATCACCCTGCGGTTTTTTAATAGCCAATATAAAAAATCCTGTCCCGCTAAATTCTAATGTATTGTGGGATTGAGTGAGCCAACGCCACTATTTTCGTAAAAGTATATATTGGTTTTGTTTAACCTTTAATATGTTTTTTATTCAGAGGATTCAAAACAAAAATATACTATATTTTAACTTATGAGGAGAATTTTCTAGGTTAGGTTTCACAAAAAGGAAATATTAAAACAAATGTATGTTTATTTGAGTTTGATTCACTCGATATATATTTCGGGTTATTAGCCCATCTTCAGGAGTTCAAATAAAAACTGAATACAAATTTGTAAAAACATTTAACAAGTAAAATTTTGAGAAAGAAGAGTACGTTCAGAAAATTTTGAGAAGAAGAGTAAGTTCAGAAAGTTTCATCAACAACCAGAAGTTAAAGTACGTTCAGAAAATACTTTCAATCTTTTTCTTTTTTTTTCTTAAATATAAACAAAATGTTATTATTTAAAACAAAAAAAAAACAAAATTAAAAACAAAAATAAAATCAAAATTAAAATAAAAACAAAAAACAAAATACAAACACAAAATATGTAATCAAATTTAGGAGCCGATTTTTAATTTATTAATTTTAGCCAAATTAGAAAAAAAAAATTGGCTCCTAAATTCGATTACATATTTTGTGTTTGTATTTTGTTTTTTGTTTTTATTTTTGTTTTTAATTTTGTTTTTTTTGTTTTAAATAATAAGATTTTGTTTATATTTACGAAAAAAAAAAGAAAAAGATTCAAAGTATTTTCTGAACGTACTTTAACTTCTGGTTGTTGATGAAACTTTCTGAACTTACCTTCTTTCTCAAAATTTTCTGAACGTACCTTCTTTCTCAAAATTTTACTTGTTAAATGTTTTTACAAATTTGTATTCAGTTTTTATTTGAACTCCTGAAGATGGGCTAATAACCCGAAATATATATCGAGTGAATCAAACTCAAATAAACATACATTTGTTTTAATATTTCCTTTTTGTGAAACCTAACCTAGAAAATTCTCCTCATAAGTTACTTATAATGTTTCACCTAGAACCGACACCTAAATCCTTAAAAATTACTATATTTTAGATAAATATGTATATAACTACAAAATTAATTCAAAATAATAAAAATCGAAATAGTTTCTCAACTGTAGGATTTCTCAATTAATTTAATAAGATTTACCCTAAAGGATTAATAATAAACTATGGTGTATAGAGAAATTTGTGAGAAGGGGTGTATTAGGAAAAAGTAGTTTTGAAAAATCATATTTATTAAAAACAAATTTGGGACCTTTATAAACCCTTTTATCCCGTTGTTAAATTTATTTATTTATCCATTGTACGTCTATTATTTATTTCCTTTAGATTCGTTTATCTTGCTTAATGCAATAATGATAATAATAATATAATAAATTTATTATAATATTAAATCGATATTTTAAATCGTTTTTTGAAATGATTGATGTTTATATTAAAATATTATATATAATCATGTAATTTAAGAAGAATCGAAAGTCTATTTGATAAAATAAGATATCTAATTTTCTCGATAAATCCTCTCCCGAATAAATTGAGCTCTTGAAGAAGAAAGTCACGACCGAGTGCGTGGGTGGTGAAGCTCATGGTGCGTGGGTGTGAGCATGCCCCGGGGACTTTTTAGATCATTTTATCGTAATCAATTCCAAGTCCGAAAATAAAAGTTCCTTTGATTCAATACAACGAAAGATATTACACTGAAGAGTGGAGACTTTAATGAGCGTGTCAGCGATGAATCGCTTTCCGAAATCCATACGGAGGGTGAATGAATCTCCCAAGGGCACAAATGACAAGTGTCACACCCACACTGATGACCTATTTATTTAAATTAGTTGATTCTGAGTCAGAGACCAAGTGACCATTACAGCTACAAGACACATTAATGTCACAGGCTTAGAAAGTCCGGTCCAAGCTGCTGCGCATAAATTAACGACTAGCTTGCTAATTGGATTAAAGAAAAATATATTATTGATATTTCGGAGATGAATATAAATACATAAAATAAATTTTGATTTAGGAATAGTGAAATAACTTTAAATATGTCACGATATTAAAATTATATAAAATAATTTGGCTTTCAAAGAAAAATAATTAGTTAATCTACGATTACCATATTTTCTTAGAGAAAATAAAGACAAAACAGAGACAGCGAAATGTTGAAATATTGTAAGGTATTTTTATTGAACGGTTATTGAACTTGTCATTCTGGCTTATTCTTGAGTTTCAAAATATTTCGAAAAAAGATCAACAAGTATTTTGAAAATAATTTGGTACGTTCAGTCACTGAAGCCCGGAGGACGGCCAGGATATTAACTTAACTCGGCAATTTTCAATTTTTTTTTTTTTTTATTTCATTCACGAGAAAAAACAACTAAATTATACAATACTAAGTTTTGAGTAAACGTGGACTAATATCGATTAATATTACTTAAACCATCTACAAATTATATTTATTAGAGATATTGCCAAAATTTCAAAAAAAAAAAAAAAATCTAAGAAATGTCGATACGTTTCTTCTCCCTATATTTTTTAAGCTGTTTGATTGAGACGAATCAAAATTTTAGAGGAGTTCTAGTCATATTTATAAGATGATGAATTACTATATTTTGTTGATTGATGGAAATTTAATTTCTCATAGTGATCAAATCTTACGCAGAAATTTCAACTTCTAGATATATATTAAAATACTATATAATTAATTCTTAAGAACTGATCTTCAAAGATATATTAAATAATTATATTAATAAATGATAAGATTAGCGTTAATTAAGATCGTGTAGTCAATCTCTTTAAAGGGGGTTTTCAGATGTACACTATTACTTAAGAGATTTATATTTAAAGATGCCATGAATATTTAAATAGGACCATAATGAATCTATTTAAAAATCAAATTTATTCTAACACCTTAATTTTGAAATTTTAATTTATTTAAATTAGATACATATTACAAAAAGGAAACTATTACTTTTAAGAATTATTAATAATATATATTATAATTTTAGTTATTTAAATATAATTGTAATCTCGTTAATTACAATATTTTATATATTATTCTTCATCATGGAAAGTTTTTATTACCATGAAATTATATAGGTTGAGCAAAAATTCAATAGTTTAATAGTATTTGATGTTTTGGAAATTACTTTACTTGAAGCGGAGCCATTCTACGGATGGTCTGTTATTTCAAAACGTTGTTCTTTAATTTTTTTATTTTTAACTCAATTATGTCGTTTATTTTTCGTGATTAATATGAGCGCGTAAAATTCAAATTATACTTATCTATGCCTAAGACATGAATGAATCTTAGCAAAGAATTAAAAAAAATTATATATGTATTTTAAAGCTGGAAGAAAACCAAAGTGAAATATACTTTAGTTTTCATTTCCAGAAAAATTGGAAGAAAAATTAATTTCATATTGAACTTGGCTAGGTACATATAAGTATTTATCTTCGTATTTTTAGTTAAAATTAAAAAAAACGTTGGTATGTACTAATCTGATACTTATATCTCCAAGAAGCAAATAGAGACTTTAATGAAAGAAACAGCAATGACTCCCATTCAAAAATCCACAATGTAGAGAAGACGCTTACCTGCAACAAAAACAAAAGAAAAAACAATTAAAAAAGTGAAATTTAATTATTATTATTCATAATTAAAATTAATATGAATTACGAAAATTAATTTAATATAATATAAATCATATATCAGATGTAATGTTAGTTCATTAATAAATCATAAATATAGCAAGGAAGACAAAAGATTGGACATAATTAATTGACCAGTAGAGTCATTTATTATTTCATGATTCTTAGAGAGTACGCCCAAGAAACTTGATGCAGTCGAGGAAGAGGGGAAGGAAGACCCACTAGATTTTATTTTTTCTTATTCTGATTTAAAAATGTATCAAATGTACAGAAAAATAAATTTTCAAAGATTACTATAAGCAAGATAATTCGTTAGAATGTTCGTTCTGATGCCAAAATTATTATATTTTCAAAACAAAAGAGGGATTAGATTTTGGGTTTTCTAGCGATAGAATTTGTAGAAGAAAAAGTTGGAAATCATAAAAAAATCGTCATAGCTGATGAGCTGAAATTCGGAATACAAGTTTGTTGTAATAAACTAAAAAGTCTAAAATTTATGGACTTGGCGCCTTTTGATTTTGATGATATGATAAGCAAACATGAACGCAGTTTTTGTAGAAGATCAAGCAGCAGAAAAACTAGAGAGAAGTATAATATCGAGAACCATCAAATATCATTATTAGGTTTTGAAAAATATTCTTATTTGCAAAAACTAAATAAATTAAGTATCCTTAAGATTTGTGAGTTGCTAAGTCCAATTTTTAGTTCTCTCTGTCTCATATATAAATGTACGTCCACGAAAACCTCTTTTAATAAGTCAGCTCGCACTTTTTAATTTTTCGAATAACCGTTGGAATTTTCTTATCCACTTGATCTATTTTTCGCCTTTCAAAAAAGAATAATTAATTTCAGGAGAAATGAAAACATCCGGCATACCTTCATTTTTGCTCATTTTTATTTTCTTGAGGACTATTTAAAATAATGTTACCATTATTAGCTGCTATCATATATTAGAAACGTGTTTATTAATAAATTTCTTCATTTGCTTCATTTGTGCGAAATAGACGAATTTTTTAAAATTTAAAAAACCGAAGAAACATATTCGGCAATTCGTTTATCTTTAGTGGAACTCGTTTTTCTGGATTCATATAACATTCAGGGCCAGTTGTATGTCGGTTTGTAAAGTCTTTGTTAAATTTAACAAAGGGTAAAACCTTAGAATTCACCTTGTGCCTGGTGGGATGGCCAATCAGATGAAAGTACGTGTCAAAAGTCTGTGTTAAAGTTAACAAAGGGTAAAACCTTAGAATTCACCTTGTCCCCGGTGGGATGGCCAATCAGATGAAAGTGCGTGTCATCTGATTGGCCATCCGGCAGGGCACAATGTGAATTCTAAGGTTTTGCTTAACTATAACAAAGATTTTACAAACCGACATACAACTGGCCCTCAGTCTTTCACAGATACCTTCAACTCGGACCTAATCGTTGAAATTTCTTCTTCTTTTCACGACACAAGGGTCCACTGGTGAACTGCTGGTGCGTTGTACCTTATTGGTGCAACTTCCTTTTGTATTATTATAATTATGAAAAAAAATACAGATAACAGTAAACTTATTTAGTCTTCAAAAAGTTTTCACTTTTTCTTTCAATTTCACATACATAAAAATAATAATAACAACTTTATCTAATTTGTAAAGTTAGGCTGATAAAATTTTAAAGTCCAGGGATAGATACAATACTTACAGAATTTTATTATTGATTCAGTCTGAATAGACTAAGTTTTATTTTAGTACTTTTTGAGTGATTTGAGCAAATAGCTCTTCCTTTTTTCCGTTTACTCTGCAAATAGACGTAATCCAATGATCTGGTGTCTATGTTTAAATAATGCCTGTTTCGATGTTACTACTAGCCAAGTAGCAGTTTGCATATGCGCACGCATATTTGAGTATTTAATATTGACGAATGTGTGGTGTGTGCCCTCGGCAGTGCCAAGCAGTCTAGCCAGCCAAAGAGATAATGAACTTGCAGACAAATATTTACACATGGATCGGCCTCTGTCTCTGTCTCTGTCCCACGACTGGACAGTGGAGGACCGCCTGGCTCGCAGCTATCGCCCTCAGGCATCTTGTTTATCAAAACATCGCGCACCACGCGGGAATGCCTGGCATTTACAAGATATCTCCCAAAAGCTAGTACTTACATTTAATGAAAACATAAACAAGCTGATTTATCGCCTGGAAACAGCGACAACCAACAACAAAAACAACACACCACACACAAAATACAATAAATACTTGTTGTTAGTTCTAATTCGATTTTAAATCATTAACCAAGAATATTGAGCTAGAGAGATAGAGAAACCAGATTTATATTCTAGTATAAATTTCTCAAAAGAAAAATTCTTCAGGGCAGTTCTTTTTTTTTTGGTTTTTATTAGTTTTTCTCCCTGCAAATGGCGGTGATAAGAAATCAGTGTTTTATGATTCATAAAATGAATTCTAATTGGAAGCGCAGAGAGATAAAATCAAATTAAGAATAAAAGTTGGAAAAGGAATTAATTGTATGTATATTTTTCCATCCCAAAATATATAAACGATTCTGCAATGGAGATAGATAGATAGTTGTTGAGAACTTGAAACATGATTTTAGAACACGAATTCTTCACGCTCCTATATATACATAAATATATAATTTAAGCTGTCTGTTTAATTTTCAAGAAAAGAAAGTGTCAAATCATTTCATGGGTGGGCTAAAATCGAAAAAAAAAGTGGGGGGGGGGTTTTCGCAAATTATTATTAATAATGTATATTTAAATATTGGATGAGAAAAATAAAATTGCTAAATATCGAATTTTTAATAAAAGCTTTCTATTTTATAGGTTATTTAGAATCTTTCCAAATTTTACCTTCATGAATATATGTGACCTTCTCCCGAGAAAACGACCTAGTGTGTGAAAATGAAATTTTGAGAAAAACGCATTTAAAGTTTCATAACGCATTATCACTTTGAACACACCTTCAGTTGGGAGATGCGATTTGGTATGGTTAGTTATGATTGGGTGCCGACTTTGGTGACGTCATGCCTATGTGGTGACGTATTTTTTGTAAAAATAACTATAAGAAAGGAAAAGAATAAAGTGACGCTTCAGTCTTCTGCCAACTGTATAACGAGTGTTATCAATATATCAAAAGTTGTTTCGCAATTTTGGTTCTTTTGTAATTTTGTTACTAAGCTGATGTTAATTTGAAGTAATTTTTATAATCTTATTCTACACCCTTTTAGGTACCAGAATCCACTCTTAAGTCCAAACCCGTTTTTTGACATACTAGGTCCCTTTTCTCGGAGAAGGTCACATATAATGATTTTAAAAAATTCTGATTTTTTTATAGTAGCCAGCCCGAAAGATCATTTGATTCTCTTCTGTTCCACTATATTAGCTGAACTGAAGAGTAACTTTTAAGGTGTTGGTTCTAGGTGAAACATTTTAATATAATAATAAAACTTGAGCAAGATGCGAGGTAGGTTTCAGAAAAAAAGAAATAAAACAAAATTGAGTTTTGAATTCGATGTATTTCAGGGGTGAGCCCATTATCAGGAGTCAAAGTAAACTGATTATACAATGAAAAAATAATTTTACAAATAATAATTTTTTTAATATTTTTTGAAATGTATGTGGTGAGCTGAAAGTAGGGGTAAGAGGAGAAGTTGTTCTAAGAATTATTATTTTTGACAAATGGAAAAATTGAGTTTTGAACCAGCTGAAGGGAAGATATACCTACTATTATAATAAAGAATGGGAAAGTACGTGACAGTTTACAACTGGAAAAGTGCTTGAGAGGGTACAATTACCTTAATATATTCAATGGGCAAACAATTGAAGGAATGTTTAGTTAATTTATTATAAATATAATCAATAATTGTATTTTTATGCACTTCAAATTGGTTATTTAAAATATTTGAATTATTTGATAGGGCTATTTTAATTTCCGTAGATTCTAAGAGATCCAATATAAGGCCTTTTCTTTCGAAATGAATGGGGATAGGGTTATTATTAGAGTTGGAATGATTATTTTTCCATTGTATAATCAGTTTACTTTGACTCCTGATGATGGGCTCACCCCCGAAATATATCGAATTCAAAACTAAATTTTGTTTTATTTCTTTTTTGTGAAACCTACCTCGCATCTTGCTCAAGTTTTATTATGAACTGAAGATGTTTACTAGAAAACATGAGATTTGAAGTAATTTCTCGGTGATGTTGTATATTGGCTAGAATGGAACATGAAAGCAACAATTTAATGTAGCCCATACCAGTCAATGTAGTGCATTGTAAGTAAGCACTACATCAGAAATGACAATGAACAGTTTACTCTAGAAAAAGTAATGAATTAGTAGAAGGACCAAACAAGATTGTCCTCTGCTTAACGTAAATAAACATAAATATACATACTTATATAATATACCAAATATAAATATGTATGTCTTGAGACAGTCTTATAATTCAAAAACAGTGTAATATATGAAAAAAGTTTCTAATAAAAGTTTGCTTATATCGAAGGGGAAACTAAACTATCCTATTGTTTGTAGACGTAGAACAAGCTTTCGAGGGTATTTTGAGGTCAAGTTCTGTTTTTTTAAATAGAAACCTATATTTTTCTTTAAATTGCCTACATTTACAAAAAAAAACTGAACAACTTTCATTGGAACTATTTTTTATAAGACATCAAATAAAAAAATATTAAATCAATTAGATCTTAAAAAAAACTCCAAATAATAATTATTCAACTTAATTATCAAATATTTAATTATTAAATAAATAATTTAATAATTTTCCGACTATGTTCTGTGACATTCCAGAGTGTATCGCAAGTTTTCTGGATGAATTCCAGTTCCAATTTCCTTATTTTTTTAAACAGATTTACGACACAATAAAATGAAGATTGTGAGGGTGTATTCCTATCAGGAAAACGCTCGGCATCCATTTCAATGGCAGCCCCATATAACTCTTCTTCCACATTCACTATAAATTAAGACCATTTCAATTCTGTCTTCAACAAAAAATACTCCACTTTTATTATAGTAATACAATATAACTATCTACAGGATTATCCCGAGAAAAAAACTTTGAAAACTCAAGAATTTTAACTAGTTATATTAAGTAGAAAATAATTTCTTAAATCTGTGTATAATGAAGTTTTAAGATCATTATAAACACTTATTTTCATTGTTGTGACTTTTCAATTTAATAATTATTTATTTAATAATTATTCATTTAATCATTATTATTTGATAATTAAGTTAAACAATTGTTAAAAATAATTATTAAGATTTTTTTTGATATCTAATTGATTTGTGTATTTTGCTTATTTGATGTCGTATAAGAAAATAGTTTTTATGAAAGCTGTTCAGTATTTTTTGTAGAATAAGGTGCCGTAAAGAAAAATATAGAATCCCATTTAAAAAACAGAACTTGATCTTGAAATACCCTTGAAAGCTTGTTCTCCGTCGACAAACAATAGCGTAGATTAGTTTCCCCTTCGATTTAAACAAACTTTTTTCCATATAATGAACTGTTTTTGAATTATAAGACTGTCCCAAGATAAAAACTCACCCGGTATATATAATAATTTATTTGTTTGAGGCTATACTTTCGAAGGTTTGAGCTTCATCATCAGTCTTTTTTAATTAAAAGTATTTTATCTGTTTTTCTCATGGGTTCAATTACCCGATTGGATAAAGAAACATTCCTTTTATTGTTATAGCTACATAGCAAACGATCCTGTGTATTGTATATGCTTATTTACATCAAGCAGAGGATAACCTCATTGATATCCATTTATGAATCAACAACTCTGCTACTCTAGGTAAAACAAAATCTTTTCAATTATATTTTTAGATGTTTGATTAAGATGTAGCAACCGAGAAAAATTCTTTCATTTCAACGAGAATGGAATTTAAAAAAAACAAAAAACAAAAAAAAACGCGGTAATTAATGGAATCGGAATTTAATTATATAGAAAATACATCATCGAGATTTGTTTTGGATTTGCGAATGCAAATGGCAATTAGCGATCTCGCTGCATTGCTTATCTTTATAGCCACTCTTGACTATACAAAAAGAAAGAAAAAAACGTTCGCGTCTCTGATTGCAAGCAAAAAGCGACGAGGCATGATGATGATGATGAGAATGATGATGATGATGATTCCCGGTGCCCACCCGCCGTATCGCTAATAAACTTGTTGCTGCAGATTCGGCAGACAAGCGGCCTCTTTGTGTCCCCGACATCGACAGTGACACCGCAAAACAGCCCCCAAACAAAAAACACTTCCCCTACGCTCCCTCTCGTCTTGTTTTCGTTAATCAAATTGTTTCGAGTAAAAAGTCTACTTAATTTATTAAATATCTTTGACGATAATAAACGAGCATGTTTTTTTTCTTTTAATGAGATCAAGAAGGAAATCTTTTACATAATTAAATAAATAGATACGCATAATTATAGAGACACTCAGTGCGGAAGAAGATTGACGCCCTCGAGCTAATTGCACTTCACTAAACTTATTTGCGAACAAATACCTAGATTTGAAATAAATTAAAATTGGTGAAAAAAAGTGAAACTTTTTAAAAACTCGGTACCTTCGATGTTTACAATTTCGGTGAATTAATCATTTTAAATGATAAATATTGATTTATATTTAATATTTCCTTACCTAGAGTCAAAAGGGTCTTCCTAGAATAATAATATATCACAGGGGTTGCCAAACGTGGCGCATTGGAAGATTACAAGTGGCGCATTTCATCATAAAATTTCTCAAATACCCAAATCCCATATTGCCGATTCTTTGGTTCTACAATCATGAATTTTATGGTTTTATTACCCAATCGAAACGTTTCGTTCGTTTATTCGGACATCCTCAGGCAACGTTATAATTGCATTGTTGAATAGCTTATAAAAAAGAAAAATTTCGCAAATGATAATAAAAGAAATATATGATATTTGGAGTAAATTTTGTAAAAAGATTAGAATCTTATGTTTATAATAGAATCCAAGAAGCCTGAGGAAGTCCGAATAAAAATAAGAAACGTTGAAATTTTTTTTTATTAATATGGAGTAAATTTAAGTCCTTTGATGTGGGGTAAATAGGCCAGAATATGAAGAAAAATCAATGAGGTTGTCCTCTGCATAATGCAAATAAACATAATTATACAATATTAAGTGTATATCGATGAGGCAGTCCAAAAAAAGAAGAAGATAATTTACACCTTCTTTTTATTCATAAAACCGACGTTTCGGGGGCTATTCCCTCCTTCTTCAGGGTTTTGAAAAGTCAGTGAAGGAAATCAAATACGAATTGGATTTCCTTCACTGACTTTTCAAAACCCTGAAGAAGGAGGAATAGCCCACGAAACGTCGATTTTATGAATAAAAAGATAGTATAAATTATCTTCTTCTTTTTTGGACTGCCTCATCGATATCCACTTAATTCACTTATCAGTCCGCCTCCAAAAATTACTCCAATCTTATTATACTATATAGATTAGTCCAGATTAATTTGTAACAACGCTGGCGTAGTGCTGCCGACAGGGAGCGCCGTCGGTATATTTGCGGCAAATTTGAAATATAATCGTAATTTGGACTCGAATTTTGAAATGAAACACTCCATTTGATTTTAAATTAAGAACCATTAAATATATTGATAATTATTCCTACTCCCTGCCCCCCTCACCACTCAAAAATTAAATATTCAATTTGCTTTTCTTTGCGCACAGAAAGAGCGCACACCCGAGTTTCTCATGGCAATACTGGATGGAGCAGCCTGTCATACAAACAACACCTGATCTCTTTTAAATATTTGGAGCCTTATATCGATTATCGATCCCAAATTTAAAAAAATGATATAATATAATTCTCCTCACCGCACTTATTTAAATAAATCTACACATTTCCACACAAAAAATATCACAATGCTGTAGATTATAGAAATAAGAAATACTCCCAGATTTATATCTAGATTCTCATTTCTGTAGCTGTGTCAGGACGAAAATGGGGCGAAACTTTTAAGAGAGTATGTATTTTCGGGAGTTTACATGTATACATTGTGGTTTTTTAAGAGGAATAAATTTTTGGACCGAGACGCTGCCCGCCAGGGCACCAGCCCGGAGGGCCGAGCTTCGAGGGTGTGCCAAAGGCACGCACGAAAAGCTCGTACAATATATTTATATATTTATAATTGATTATATAATTTATTTGTTTGAGGCTATAGTTTCGAAGGTTTGAGCTTCATCCTCAGTATTTTTAATTACAAACATTTTATCTGTTATTTCTCGAAATTCCGTTTGTTCAATGACCTGCTTAGTATTACGCCAAAACCAACTTACCTACATCCTTTGGGGTATTTGAACTCATGAGAAATAAAAGATAAACATATATAGGTATGTGTTTATTTGCACCAAACAGAGGACAACCTCAGTGATTTCTCTTCATGAATCAACAACTCTGCTATACTCTCGGCAAAACAAAATCATTTTAATCAGGCTAGAATATATTTAACTTAGAGAACTCTCCTTAAAGGGCCCAAAGGGGTAATAAAAGGTGTTGTCCTCCAAGCTGAGCTCTTGTTCAAGAGATAATAAAGGAAAAGTTCTCCGGTTCTCTCTCTAGAAGAAGAGTGAGCGCTGACATCTTTCGAGATTAAAACATTCTTAACGAGATTTGTCTAATTTAAAACATGCTAAGGAAACTTCTTAACGGACCTATTTATATATAAAAGGAAAATTGGAACGATAAGTGTCTGGCACCGCCTTACTTATCAGAAGTAATCCAAGCAAGACGGTCGGTCAGTCGCTCGACCATATGGTCCAATTTAAACATTTCTAATATATCGAAATGAGAACGATTTATAATTACTATTACTGATCTTGAACTAATATAATGGGATCAATTGATTTTTTTTTTTGTATAATGAAGAATTATATATCTAATCATCAAATTTAAACATCGGAGCGTGAAAACGTATAAGCATGTATTTCCGGACAGCACTTATTTCCGGACAAAGTAGATATTTTTTGTTAAGTAGCTTTAATATTACCTGTCGGTTAATTAAAATATTCTGAATTTGTTTTCATATTTAAACTCGAGAGGAAATTTCGCATTGATTTCATTATCACTCGTCTGATAATAATTTTATAAGAATTGAGTTTACTAGTAGAAACATAGAAACGTTATCGGGGTTTTTAAAAATGATATGGCATTTTTTTGGCTCGTTATTTAAATTTAATTCGCGTATACACTATATTTTATATTCGCTTACTTTTGTTCTAGAATAAATTCATTTCATAATTCACTGTATAATTTTCCTAATTATGATTAAATTATAGAAATTTTAATATGTATATTTAAATATTCTGTAACATTAGGCTTTAGGGAAGCTTTTTTTTAAGATTAAATTAATGACGTTGTCCTCTGTTGGATGCAAATAGACATATATATAACCCAAACGTATCGGGAGAATTTCTCCTTTTATAAAGAAAATTTTAAATTGTTTATAAAGAAAATGAATAAAAAACTACTTTGTTCTTTTTTAACTATTAATTCCATTGATAAAGGGAAAAATTCTCCAGAAACGTTTAGGTTTTCTTAAACCCCTGAAAGATTGGGATTTGTATTTGTATTTTTTTTTAACTTTTTTTTAACTATTAATTCGATTGATAAAGGGGAAAAATCTCCCGAAACGTTTAGGTTTTCTTAAACCCCTGAAGATTAGGATTTGTATTTATTTATTTATTTTTTTAACTTTTTTTTAACTATTAATTCGATTGATAAAGGGGAAAAATCTCCCGAAACGTTTAGGTTTTCTTAAACCCCTGAAGATTGGGATTTGTATTTATTTATTTTTTTAACTTTTTTTTAACTATTAATTTGATTGATAAAGGGGGAAATTCTCCCAAAACTTTTAGGTTTTCTTAAACCCCTGAAGATTGGGATTTGTATTTTTTTAAACTATTAATTCTATTGATAAAGGGGGAAATTCTCTCGAAACGTTTAGGTTTTTTTTTAACTATTAATTCGATTTATAAAGGGGAAATTCTCCCGAAACGTTTAGGTTTTCTTAACCCTCTGAAGATTGGGATTTGTATTTATTTATTTTATTTTTTAACTTTATTTTAACTATTAATTCGATTGATGAAAGGGGAAAATTCTCCCGAAACGTTTAGGTTATCTTAAACCCCTGAAGATTGGGATTTGTATTTATTTATTTTTGGTGAACCACACCCTGATAGGTATATAAAGCATACAAAAAAAAATTTTTATTCAAAGAATCAATCTTAATCATTAAAAAATTTCGCGGCCACTTGATTCTACCATAAAGCTTAGCATACCATATATTTTGATTAGAATATTTTGAGAATTTCGATTTTTGAAAATAGTATACTTTAGTTTCGAAGGAGTGATAATGGGGTCAAATCTTCGAAGCTATAGTCTTAAATAAATAAATTATATATATGTATGTATGTATGTATAATATGTTTATTCCATCAAGCAGAGAAACCCTCATTGATTTCTCTTTATGAATCAACAACTCTGTTACTCTAGGCAGAATAAAATTTTTTATGTTGAAGATAATTCTCTTAAATAAAAGACCGATTTGTGGGCTACCACTGAAATAAATAATGCTAACACAGGTGAATAAATCTTGTGGTAAGAAAAAGAAGAAGATAAAAACATCTTTAAAGAGTTAAAGCAAAAGAACACGAACCCCTTGAGATTACAAGACTACTCATGTAGAAATACCTAATGTCACCTTTAAGTATAAAATGTGAAAATTTTATTTTTTTATTTTAATTATACATAATAAAGAAGAAAACTTGTTATCTTCATGTAGATTTATTTATTTATTTACATTTAGCGAGTAAGTAAATCAATTGACACTATCACTTTCAAAATTGTTGTGAAATATAAATTTTAATCTTAGCGCGGATTTATCAATGAGGCAAACATCAAATAACTTCATTTTATATTTTTGTTGTTGTTTTCTTCAATCTTCTCCGTTCTTGATAGTAATATACCAGAGAGAGAAACACGACTCGATTATTTATTACTTAATTTAAAAAGAAATGTTGAAAAGATAGAGAAATTGAGAATTTGATTGTAAGCAATTAAATAACGAGAATTGATTGCAATTTCGTGAAATTATTAATAAATATCTGTAAAATCCCTCCAACTGAACAGAGGTGATATAGAATAGGCCGTTAAAGTTTCCTAGAGCCTCATACTTGAGAATTTTCGCAAATTAAGCGATAAAAACGTCGTACTTATATTATAGTGTTATTTATTGTTACCCAATAAATATTTATAAGCTACAATTATGTGTGATTTAAATAAAAGTTTAACCTTTAGTTTTTATGAATAATTATTTTGATTATTTATGTCAATCGATTAAATTAATAAGTTGTTGTAGGGAAATAAGGACAATAGCTTATGCAAATTATTTTATTTTTTGCCAACGTTTCGTCAAATTTGTTGACTTCCTCAGGGCTCAAACAAATAGCTTCTTTGCATGTTTGTCAATATTATTATTCTTAGCAAACACATAAGGCCAGTCAGTTCTGAGAGAACAAAGAAAGATATTTTAAGATTTAAATAGGAAAATATTTTCAATCTGTGTGATGACTGGCCTTATGTGTTTGCTAAGAATGAATATTAATAAAATGACAAATATGCAAAGAAGTTAATTTGTTTGAGCCCTGAGGAAGTCGACAAAGTTGATGAAACGTTGGCAAAAAAATAAAAATTATTTGCATAAGCTATTGTCCTTATTTCCCTACAACAACTTATTAATTTATGAATAATTTAATAAAATTTCAAACAATTTTTCGATATAATAAAGACGGCTCTAGAAATATTTAAGGCTGCATTCTATATTGTGTTTTGATTAAAAAAATTTTTGTTAATAATAATAATATTAAAAATATATCTATTGTTTTATTATATATAGGCTGAAATTGATTTTATGGACTGTGACGTCATAAGCAAACATGGCCGCCGCTCAACGCCTGTAGGCGTAGGGTATTCCTATTCTGTGCTTAAGAATACATATGGTTGAATAAGCGCTAGGCGCAAAATGTAATATGGTTAAAATTAATCGAATGTTTTCTACATTTGATTCAATCGCGAATCAAATGTAAGGAATTTTTGTCAAATATTGAGTGAAAATAATATCTGAACTTATATATTTCTAACTTGAAATAATGATGTTAAATAAATTTTATAATTTTTCTCATTAATATATCAAAGAATAATTGATATGTCAACGAGAATTGTTTTTGACCGCGCTTATTTGAAAAAGATATTTATCGCGAGATTACTGCGGATTACGCTATTGGAGTCTGCGGAGTCTTAAGTCTGGACCAAAAGAGAAAAAGATGTGATCCACTTAGCTATAATCCAACGTCCTTTCGCGTATAGCCCGCTAGACATTCGGATGGATCACCAAGTGAATTTGAAATCTCAGATGTTATATATTCAATCTCCCAGTCCAGAGCCCTTGATCTATTAGCATGTATGTTAGATCCTTGCAATTAATTAATCGAATGTTTTCTACATCTCTTTAATACGTTAATTGTTCTTTAATATATTAAGTACCTGGCCACCGAGCGATGCTCGGTAAATTTTGCTTCAGTTAATAGCTATAAATTAATCCCCGAAACCCCCCGGACCCCCAACGCTTCACCCCACCTCCCACATCCTCCCACCCCACCCCACACCCCCCACTCCGCCCCCGAAACCCCGTACCCCTCACCACTGAAACCCACCTCCTGCACCCCCACATCTTCCCCGCCCACGCCCACGCACCCAGTTTTTGCATTTCTAGCCTTCAGTGGCCCACAGATTATGTGTATATAGGTATATAAATAAATACGGTATAATTATTTTTTTTAATTAAATAACAATTTTTGAGTTCATCAATTAAATTGTCAAATTAATATTTGTGGGATTTAAAACTCGATTTTTAATCAATTAAATTGCCCAATTTTTAATATATAATAATAATTGTAATAATCTTATTGTGGGATATAAAATTAAAAAACCAATTATTTATTAAAGGAAATTGAATAAAAATGTAGATAAACATTTTTATCTAGACAACCACCTGTGAATAATTATTTCAATTAACAAAAACCCATCAAAAACAACTTAGCCGAAGATGAGACCGTGACAGATCTAATGTCCAACACAAAACCCTCCTAACCCGTGAATTTCATCCAAATCGTTAGAGCCGTTTTCGAGAACCCGATCGGATATATATATATATATATATACAATTTCTTAAATACATATAATACGTACTTAACGAATAAAAAAATTATTTTCCCTACTGAGAAATGTTAAAATGTTGAAGAAATATATCTATCTATTAGGCATTCTATTTGAATATCGTTCTATGTTTTCCTTATTAGACCTCGTATATATTTCTAGACTGAAATATAATCCTTTTAAAAAAGGAAGTTTCCTGTGTGAGGGCGGCTCGTAATTCTCCTTGTGCGATTAACTCATTACACTTTCAAGATACAAGTAACTGATTCATAAGATTTAATTAGCCTATTGAATGTCCTGGAAGGAAGGCGTGTGGAGATACACGCACGAATGCCAGCCAGCCAGCCCCCTCTGCTTCTTCTTAATTCTCAATCAATACTCTCTGTAATTTACCCACCTCCCCCCAACCCGATCCTCTATCAAAATTTCTTTCTTCTTTTTCCAGACACCGCCAATTGTTTTCCCATTACGATCGGAGATAGAGATGCTGCTTGGACTGCCATTGCATCCGCCATTACCAACTCAACAAAGTAATTATGGATTCATATTTTCGTAATTGAGACATTTATACATGCGTCTTACTCTTCTTTTTTTTTTCTATGTCGAATTTATATAATTATTATTTCAAATATGGAAACGTGATCAAGTATTAGAAAGTACTTTTTCGGGTGTTAACCTATTTATTTTTGAAAAATTTACGGAAACAGAAAAAAATATATTAAAATATATACCTATAATTTACCTAAATAACGATTTATATTCATTTTGAAACTTTCCTTTTAAATGTCGATATTATTCCAAATTTATATGAGAACTTTCAAAAATTCTTGGTTTCCTCACATTCTCAGTATTATATTAAAATAAAATAAATAAAATTTATTTGAAAAGATTTTATTTTGCCGAGAGTAGCAGAGTTGTTGATTCATAAAGAGAAATCAATGAAGTTGTTCTATGCTTGATGCAAATATCTCTTAACATTGAAATTTTCAACATAATAGTATATAGAAAAAATTAAATATTTACAAATTTAAATTTAGGGAACGAAGAAAAGTTTATTTTTATTACAGACAAAAGGATCAGCCGGGGCTCGAACCCGCGTGGTCGCGCCCTCAGGTGAAGAGAAAAATTATTTTCGATCTTTGGGGTCTGCGATCGATTGGGAGGCGCTGGAATATTTAATTGTTTAATTAATGAATCAAGGCTTAGGCTGCGAAAAATGAACGAGGAGAGGATTAAAAAGAAATTCCATAATTCATATAGACAAAAGGTATTAGTTTGGGTTCAGGGATCAGTAGCTTAGTGGATATGGGAGTTAAAACTCTTATGACAAAGCATTGCAGTACACATGCAAAGATCCCGGGTTCGAGCCCCGGCTGATCCTTTTTGTCTGTAATAAAAATAAACTTTTCTTCGTTCCCTAAATTTAAATTTGTTATTAATTGTCTTTACACGGCCTCGTTGTGGTCGCGCCCCCAGGTGAAGAGAAAATTATTTTCGATCTTTGGGGTCTGCGATCGATTGGGAGGCGCTGGAATATTTAATTGTTAAATATTTACTTTTTGTCCTATAAAAAAATTAAACTTAAACTCAATATCATTTTTCAAATCGTTCATTTAAATTAAATTGAATGGCAATCAAATATTTTTTTATCAACAGCAACAATATTAAACTATTTTCATAAAATTTTTCATATTTCTAATTCCAAGAGTTGCAAAATAAAAATAGAAACATATTACATACTTACTCCCTATTAAATTACAGTGAAACCCCTCAAATCCGAGCTAATGGTTCGGATTTCAATTTGTTCGGATCAGCCGAAAGGAGATTCGAGAATTGAAGATAAATGATATCAAGTGAAAGATTAAGTGATACTTTGTGTGTTTCTATTATTATTTCATTGTTTTTGCAAAGTGATTATCCTAAAGAATTTCAATTTTCAACTTTTATCGTTTTTCTGGATGACATAAGTTTGTAGACACATTTACACTTTGTTAGGTATGCTAACTGTAATTCTTTGTTAATTTTTCAACTAATTATGTAAAATAACGTTATAATGTAGAATATATACATAATTGTTTTATGTCTAAATAAATAAGTTTATCTTTTTTTGCGTTCGGATTTCAGGATTCGGATTTCCGGGTGTCAGATTTGAGGTTTCACTATAAGCTCATAGCAAACAAGTGGGGTATAAAAATACAAACTACAAAATTTAATATTTATTATAGTTTTAAAAGACTATTTACCAATGGTTTCCTAACTATGGTGTGCGAAATATTTTTATTTATTTTTTGGATAGAGGTTTCAAACAATTATTTTTTTCACTATTCTTGTGACATTACTAATATTAAAACCTAAACCTATGTTTATATAGCTATAAAATTTCGTCTTAATTGATGGGACACAGTAAGAACTACGAGGATGTGCCAAAGAGACATGACAAAACTATAAGATTTCCAGGTCAGTAAAGAACCCTAAAAATTAATTAAAAAATATCTATAATATTCATTGAATTTTAATTTGAAAATATATTTTTTATTTGAAAACAAAGATATTAAGTTAAACGACAAGTAGTGTAGCTTTCTTAAATCCAAAAATCGACAAGCGATTTCCTTAATGCCTATTTCCAGAAATAGGCAATTTCATAAATTAGATGTAACATATATGAATTAAAAAAAAATAGTAGAAAAAAAGTAGAGATATTGACATTTTAAAAATCACTTGTTAACAAAGGTATTGGGTCAAAGGGCATAATAGAATACCTATTTGGGAGTTCAAATTATTATTATTTTTAATCATAATTTTTTTAAAATAATGTCAGTGTATAAAAATCTGGTAATAAAAGTATTTTAAATAATATAAGAATATTAAGAGAAATTGTATGAATTGTAAATATATCCTTCAAAATATGAAGAGTGTTTGTTTAAAATCATTTAAGCATTAGGTAGGTGGGAGTTGACACAAAGATGTGTTAAATAAACTTGAGAAGGTGTCGTATATATCTACTTTGCAATTTGATCTTCTTTACTCAAAGGGAAAGTTTGACAGAAGATACGCGAACACATAAGAGCAGTGACATTTGTATAAACATCGCAAGTGATTTTACAAACATAACATCACTTTCCTTGTAAATGTATGTTATTGAAAAAGTTTCATTTGTAGAATGTAACATGAAAGGTTTCATATTAAAAGTGTAAATTATTTATTCCTGTTATTTCTTCAAATTACTCGTTTTTCGAAAGGAAATAAGGGCTAAAGTGACAAATTGAGCTCATAGCATCAGATGAGAAATGAGAAAGCCGTCTAGCTTGCAAATTTTCACTTATTGAATTTATCACAGGTTTGGTCCAAGATCTCGGTTTTATTAGATAAAAACATATTCCCAAACAAGTCCTATTAGGTTCGGTTAGGATGTGTTTTGTTTGACTCGATTCTGCAGTTAGGAGACCTTGACTTGGGGCTGCTTTGCTTTGGCGTTAATCAACCTAACCGTTTAAAAAACTAGCCCGAAGTCGAGGTGTCCTAACCGCGGAACCGAGCCTAACTGAATATATAGGTTTTAACTTCTAATTCGGACATTTTCATATCAAATTCAGGATTTTAAAAATCAAGTGCGGACTTTTCCATATGAAATTGAGGATTTAAAAATCAAGAGCGGACTTTTCCATATGAAATTGAGGATTTAAAAAATCAAGTGCGGACTTTTCCATGTGAAATTGAGAATTTAAAAATCAAGTTCAGACTTTTCCATATGAAATTGAGGATTTAAAAATCAAGTGCGGACTTTCCATATGAAATTGGGGATTTAAATTAAATTAGCCCTTATTTTTCGAAAACTTTTTGGTAGATTTCTTATTTTTAGAGAAACAAAATTATCTGTCCAAATTGTTATATCTTTTCAAGGAACTACATATAAATCTCAATGATTTAAGGCAGTTTATAAATTTATGTTGGACCGCATTTATTGCAGTGCGTGGGCCGCGGGTTGGACAGCCCTGCTTTATTTGTTACTTTTACAGGAAGGAATATTTACAAGTATCTACATTCAGATAGTATCCTTTAATTTTTTTTGGGGGGGAATGCAAGTGACATTAAAAGCGGCTTTAAAAAGTCTAAAAGACTCCGGTGCTTAAGTGTCATCAGTTCCCTAACTAACCTCTCGCCACATAATTCTTAATTTTCGAAATTTAATGGGAGCAGGTGTTTTCAAACAAGAATGTTGGCACTTATTATACTTCCGCTAATTAATAAAGATATCAATTTAATTTTGTTATTTTTAACAAGACAGGGGAAAAAATTAGGAGACTATTATAGAAATAATATTTTTCGTGGGGTCTTGATTTGAGATTTCAAATTGGTTGGTTCCTATAATTTGAGGATGTTCAAACAAAAACACAATGAGGTGGGATTTTAAAAGAGGTTTTAGGTTGAAGGAGGATGTGCAGGAAGATGATGATGAGGAGGAGGCTTTGTGCTCGGGATTTAATTGGTTCTTGGTGCTGGGACAGGAGAGGACACAGGACAGGACAGAGGACAGACAGACAGGTAGCCGGCAGATTCTAATTAAGTTTTTCACAGTGGTGAACAAATAAGTTGTTGCGGGGAGCCGTGTTAATTTGAGGCCGGGGCCATTGCCCCTGGGTTTAGGCCTAAGCCCTCTGAACCGTCCGTCTTAACATATCAAGACACGGCTCGCATTCCAACATGGTCGCTTTTATTGCCCGGATTAAATATTTCACCGTTTATTGCTTGACCGCCTGCGGAATCTTGTCCCTATATTGTCGGGACGACGCGAGTGTTCGCTTCCATGTTCAATTATGCCCAGAAAGAAAAAAGAAAATGCTTTAATTGCGAAATCCATAAAACGGACGTAATTAAAAACAAATTGCTCCGCATCATGTTTTGAAAGAACATTTTTTTTTTTTTTTAATTCTCTTTAAATAATTTAATTAAAATTATTTATTTTTTTTTTTTGTGTGTGTGTGTGTGCATTTCCACCAATGTTGTTTGTGTAAGTAAGTACACTCAAAAGCAAAATAAATTGAACACTATTTAATTTTCAAAAATTCTTACTTTTTTTATTAACCGACTTCAAAAAAAGGAGGAGGTTCTCTATTCGACTGAATTTTTTTTTTTTTTTTTTTTGTGCCTATGTTACCTCATATCTCCGCCAATTGTGAACAGATTTTGAAATTTTTTTTGCATTGGGTCCAGTCTACGTTTCCGATTGGTCCCATTTTTTTCGTAGGTATTAGACCTTTTTTGTTAGGTTTGTTCAGGACTAACTTCTTTGTTTATGAACCGATTTCGATGATTCTTTTTTGATCGGAAAGGGGGTATCTTAGGGATGGTGCAAAATTAATTTGGTCAAGTTCTGATGATAGGATCATTATTAACAACATCACTAAAAAGAGAAAAATAAAAAATTTTAAGAAAAAAATGAAACCGACTTCAAAAAGATTAAATGCAACAAATAAAATACACTAAAAGGTATAAAATAATTATTATCTTATTTAGTTACAACTAAACGACGAAATATTAACATGAAATTACTTTTTAAGTCGGTGCCAAACATATACCTTTTATGAATCGCACTCGACGGACCTTACTTAGTACGTTTGGTGGGTACGCTCGCTTATATGTATAGTTTGTTTGGCACCGACTTCAAAAAATAATTTCATGTTAATATTTCGTCGTTTAGTTGTAACTAAATAAGATAATAATTATTTTATACCTTTTAGTGTATTTTATTTGTTGCATTTAATTTTTTTTGAAGTAGGTTTCATTTTTTTCTTAAAAATTTTTATTATATTTTAATGAATTTTGTGATATTCTCTCTATAACAACAAGCACTGAAAGAGGATACATGAAGAATACCATATGCTTCCTTCATTGATCCTTTTGAACCCTGAAGAAGGAGTGAAGATCCTACGAAACATCAGTTTCAAAAAGAAAACATTCCGATAAACCCTTCTTTATTGGAAATAATATTTTTTATTTATTTCTGGACTGCCCTCCATCCAATCCTCAGAAATAAATCTACCAGTTCGTCTCCAAAGAAAAACTTCCAATGTATAATATATTTGTATTAATGAGAGAATCTCAACAGAATGCAAGACGTTTCTCAACATATTTCTGGAGTAGTTTTCAATTTTTTTTAAATTTTAGAATATCACGTTTATTCTATCAAGGTACTACTGATCGAGCGTAATATTGAATTCACGAAAAAATTTAAAAATGTTTGATCATTCTGTTGAAAAATATCTGAAAAGTGGAGAAAAATCATTTTAAAATATTATTAATTTGTATGTCTGTGTGTCTGGATTCAGATACTCACGATAACTTAAATAAATAAATTTATTCCTCGATCCGCTTAGAGACCCAAGTCCTCGGAGACTAGGTCAACCAATCATCAAAACAAATTCAATTACAACAAATTAATAATAATAATATAATGTATGCTCATTAACAAATATCATAACCATAGATTTCCTTCAAAAGACAAAAAGTAATTTAAAAAATTCCGCGTAAAACCCCGATACCAGGAGCAAACGACGCATTTGTCATAAGTTGATAAGGAAACTTGGTCAAAATCTTAGTAGAAATATATGCAGGGTTGAAATATTATTATAGAAATTTTTAATTGCGCTCATCTTCAACAGAGATGTAATGGTCAGTCCACAGGCTTCCACGACCTAAGGCCCATTCAACCGACAAACGAACCCTTGCAAAGGTATTTCATTATTTTCAGTACAAAAGGACGATTCTCTGAAATTTGAGAAAGTGAGTCATGAATAAGGTGAAATCCCACTACGTGCCTGTTTCAATTCCACCCGTAAATGATCATATTTGACACATGATGTTTTTCCCCTCCACCCTCGACAAGAACTCTAGCTACACTTGCTAACGACACTTCCAAGCAGTCACAAGACACTCGCATTACGATATAGGATAAATTCAACCCCTTTACTCTCTCAAACGATTTACAATTACAATTACGTCTTTATAATAACACCCTTCGAATGAAAGTTGACATTCACCTGTATATAGAATATTATACTGGTTAATAAATATTTTATCTTAAGTGAATCTTTTATTTGATAAAACCCCTACCCTAGACATAAAAACGCAACAAGCCAGACGCAGGGATTAGTGAAGACTTCAGTTCCCAAATATATATAATATTTGAATGTGTATTTGCATCAAGCAGAGGACAACCTCGATTTCTGTTTATGAATCAACAACTCTGCAACTCTAGGTAAAACAAAATCTTTTCAATTAAGAAAAAATTCTAGTCCATTTTATTTTTAAAATTATTGAGAGTGTGTTTTTATTTTTTTGCTATTAAGTGTATATTCGTTCGTATTAGAGATTATTTTAAATTTTTATTCGTTTTTTTCTTTTTTTTTTTTAATCTCTTCTTCTTTTTCTACTTCTTCTTCTCCCTTCCTCATTAAATGGTTCTTTAAATTAACAACCGGTTATTGTTCACAAATATCATCATTATCAATGACCTTAGGATTTTTTTTTACCGGTCATTCCAGCTAGGCATTCCGCCGTAAACAAGCGACTTTTAATTCTCTTGGAACATTTGTCATCTCTCTGCCAGATCGGCTTCTGGTCTTGCCATCATATTCGATGCTTCTAATTTGAAAACAACAGAAGAAGATAACAAAAAAAAACAAATGAAGCCGAAAGAGACAAAAGAAAATCATTTTTTTATTTTTAAATAATCACCATTTAAGTAAAATTGTTTTTGATTAGTTAATTAGAAAAATTACTAGAAATTTTAAAAATTTGATACTAAAAAGTGTGTACAACACAATACTTTTACTTATTAGTATTTATAATTGAAATAGTTTTAATGATTTTGTGAATTAACTAATAGAAATCTTTAATAAAAAATAATTTGAAAATAACTAGTCTAAATCAAGTCCAAACGTTTCGGGAAAAATTCTCCGCGACCGCCCCCAGGTTGGGAACCACTGATCTATATCATTGTCTATTTTCAAAATAATCATTTGTTTATAGTTGCTTTATATTCCTTTCTCAAAGCAGCTATTTTTAACAAATTTGTTAAAATTTCCATTGTTAAAGGAAGAATTTCTCCAGAAACTTTTGGACTTTATAAAAGGTTTGTATTTATTGATATTCATAAATGTTTAAATTTATTAGAAAAAAAATAAAATAAAATAATAATAATAAATCATAAAAATCTTAAAAATTTATATTTTAATTTTCAAGTCCTTTTGGGGGACGTGACTTGGGGGTTAAAATCTTTATATAGGCATATATATATTTTTTCAAATTTGATTTATAACGCTGTTCAAAAACCGAATAGATTTTCACAGAATTCCTAAATAAATAATAAAAATCTTCATGTTTAATTCATGATTTATTTATCCCTCATAGAGAGAGATCTCTCTGGGGTTTTTTCTTCTTTTTTTTGTTGTTGTTCAGCTCAAGATGTGCTGAAGTATATTGTCAGGCGATGAAGTAGCCAGCGGGCCTCTCCTCTCGTTCTTTGCCTCCTCGTGCTCGTCTTCAGACTGCGAGGCCAAATTTCCTTTTTCTCAGCTTAGGGCTTAATCGAACAATCGGATTTGTAAAAAAGTGCGGAACGAATTACAGATAGATTCGGGTTCTTCTTAAAAAAAAAGTATACTCTCTTTGAGTGGATTTGAGCTGGTTTCAGTTGCTGTCTCTCTTCCTGTCTGCGAGTTGAAAAATCACCAAACTGTGACCTAAACTTAATTTGCCTCCAGAATAGACTCGTTTAGAGAAGCAACGCTTTTTTTGACCAGCGGCTGCGTCTTTGATAACATGGTCCATCTAATTTGGATTATGCTTGCCTCTACGGCAATGTGTGAGCACCTATACTCTACTCTACAACTATGACAAGGCAAATATTCCTGTTTTAGTCAGAAGGAAGTGGCTATAAAAGACCAATGCCGATATTAGTACCTTTAAAATTACTATAAAGACATGGTCAACTATCTAGATCCGAGATGTTATGAATTATTCTACTCTTATTAAACGAGCAAAAATTGTTTATATATATATATTTTGTTTGTATCTTAGTTCTATTTTGAAAACGGCCCTACCGATTTTGACAAGTTTTGAGGATGAGAAAACGATCTGGCTAGGTCTGGACCTCGACAAATTTAATCTTAATTGATCTTTTCTTAATTTAGTAATTATTGATAGATGAAAATTTCAATAAAAAAGTTTGTTTACATTTTTTTCAATTATCTTTTATTTTTAATTGGTTTTTTAATTTTAAAACCCAATAATAGGTTATAGCAAATATTATATATATATTAAAATTAGGAATTTTATGAATGGAAGGAGAGACAACCAATCGACTTGATTGGGGAATAATGGAATTGAAATAATTATCGGAAAAGAGGTTTTTTTATCTAATTAGATTTTTTCCTCTTATTAAAAATAAGGATTATTGGATAAAAATACTTGGTAGGTTTCACATTAAGATATAAAAAAATAAAACGAATTTATTTTTAGAGAATCTTTAATCTCGATATATATATTTCGGGTGACTAACCCATCTTCAGGAGATACAGGAAGTAACTGATCTGAATAAGTCGAAATTAAATACAAGTCAATGGTAAAATTTATTTTTTTAAGAAAACAAAAGAGTAAATATTTAAAATTAGTGGAGGGAGAAAAGGTAGGAGGTCTACTTTGGATTAATTTTGAATGGCCTTTTGAGAAAAGAGGATTTCAAATTTGAATACAACTCAATGCTAAAATTTATTTTTAAGATAACAAAGGGGTAAATATTTAAAATTACTGGAGGGAGAAAAGGTAGGAGGTCTACTTTGGATTAATTTTGAATAGCCTTTTGAGAAAAGAGGATTTCGAATTTGAATACAACTCAATGGTAAGATTAATTTTTAAGATGACAAAAGAGTAAATATTTAAAATTCGTGGAGGGAGAAGTCTATTTTGTTTAATTTTGAATGGTCTTCTGAGAAATGAGAATTTACACACAAAACAAATTTGCAAATATTTAAAGAATGTAATCAATGATTGTACTTTTTTTAACTTCTAATTGATTATTTAGTATATTCGTTTTATTTGAGAGAGCTAATTTTATTTCAGTTGACTCTAAAAAATCTAAACGTAAGCCCTTTCTTTCGAAATGTAACGGAACTAGGTGGCTAATAGAAGAGGTGTGTTTATTCAAATGTAGATGATTGGCGAAGGTAGAAGTTGATTCCATATTAATATCATCTGATCTGCTGAGACTATTAAAGGCTCTTTCATGTTCCGAGTAGCGAGTTCTAAAAGAGCGTCCAGTTTGTCCTATGTAGATTGCGTCGCAATTATCACAAGTCAATTTATATACCCCTGATTTATCTAATTTATGAATTTTGTCTAATTTATTATTAATTAGCTGTGAACCTAAAGTGTTTTTATTATATAAAGCAGGAGTTATACCAGACGTTCTAAGATTTGAAGCTATAGGGTTTGTAACATGGTTCGAAATGAAGGGGAGTCTTTTAAATATTTTAACAGTTCCGGAATTTAGTGAGTGTGTATGAGAGATACTTATTTTTTGATTAATTTTTTTGTAAATTTTATTAATTATCAGTTTGTTGTAGCCATTATTCATAGCTATATTATAAATTATATTTAGTTCATTGTTAAAATCTAAAGTGTCTACAGACTTATTTCAATACCAATGGACACTTTAGATTTTAACAATGAACTAAATATAATTTATAATATAGCTCTGAATAATAACGCTGATAATTAATAAAATTTACAAAGAATTAACCAAAATAAGTATCTCTCATACACACTCACTAAATTCCGGAACTGTTAAAATATTTAAAAGACTCCCTTCATTTCGAACCATGTTACAAACCCTATAGCTTCAAATCTTTAGAACGTTCTGGTATAACTCCTGCTTTATATAACAAAAACACACTTTAGAGTTCACAGCTAATTAATAATGAAATTAGACAAAATTCATAAATTAGATAGATCAGGGTATATAAATTGATCGGTGGTATTGGACGCAACTCTGGACAAATGCCTTACAGTGCATGAAACAGACGCAGATCGATGTTTAATATGGATCAGCTACCTTCGCCGCACACATTGAATAAACACACCTTTTATTAGCACTAGTTCCGTTACATTTCGAAGAAAGGGCTTACGTTTAGATTTTTTAGAGTCAACTGAATAAAAATTAGCTCTCTCAAATAAAACGAATATACTAAATAATCAATTAGAAGTTAAAAAAGTACAATCATTGATTACATTCTTTAAATATTTGCAAATTTGTTTTGTGTGTAAATTCTCGATTTCTCAGAAGACCATTCAAAATTAAACAAAATAGACTTCTCCCTCCACGAATTTTAAATATTTACTCTTTGTCATGCTAAAAATTAATCTTACCATTGAGTTGTATTCAAATTCGAATATCCTCTTTCTCAAAAGGCTATTCAAAATTAGTCCAAAGTAGACATCCTACCTTTTCTCCCTCAGTAATTTCAAATATTTACCTCTTTGTTATCTTAAAAATAAATTTTAGCATTGAGTTGTATTCAAATTTGAAATCCTCTTTCTCAAAAGGCCATTTCAAAATTAATCCGAAAGTAGACCTCCTACCTTTTCTCCCTCCACTAATTTTAAATATTTACTCTTTTGTTTTCTTAAAAAATAAATTTTACCATTGACTTGTATTTAATTTCGACTTATTCAGATCAGTTACTTCCTGTATCTCCTGAAGATGGGTTAGTCACCCGAAATATATATATCGAGATTAAAGATTCTCTAAAAATAAATTCGTTTTATTTTTTTATATCTTAATGTGAAACCTACCAAGTATTTTTATCCAATAATTTTAAAAAATGTTTCACCAAGTACCAACACCAAATTCCTTAAAAACTATTAAAAATAAGGACACTCGATGGTGGAGAAGTTATCTCCGGAATCGAAGCAAAAAATACAATGTATACATTAATTAATGTAAAATAATTGGTTTAATAAAATTTATAAAAAAATTAAGAATAATTTATGGTGAAGAGGGAGAATGAATAGAGGGAGGTATAAACCAATCGACTTGATTGGGGAATAATGGAATTGAAATAATTATCGGAAAAGAGGTTTTTTTATCTAATTAGATTTTTCCTCTTATTAAAAACAAGGTCTAAAGATGAATAAGGACACTCGATGGTGGAGAAGTAATCTCCGGAATCGAAGCAAAATACAATGTATACATTAATTAATGTAAAATAATTGGTTTAATAAAATTTATAAAAAAAAAAAATATATATTAAAATTAGAATTTTATGTTTGGAATAATTATCGGAAAAGAGGTTTTTTTCTTTAATTAGTTTTTTCCTCTTATTAAAAACAAGGACTAAAAAGATGATCAAGGACAGTCGATGGTGGAGAAGTAATCTCCGGAATCGAAGCTCAAATTCAATGTATACATTGATTCATGTAAAATAATTGGTTTAATAAAATTAAAAAAAAATAATTTATGTTTGTTTTTAATTAGCAGGTGTCTAAATCATAACAAAACAGGTGTGTTTACCGCACGTCGGTGGCTCCAAGTACTTGTTATTATGTTAGTGCGTTCATTCACTTGAATGCCAAAAATGCAATCCGAGCACTTGGCTTTGAAACCCCATCTGCTATATATAGCATGCGGATATTTGAAATTGATAGTGACCCACAAGAGGGGCCCCTCAAAACAATTTAAAATAATAAAATTTCCAAACAAAAATCAAATAAAGCTAATATTTACATGATAATTATCTGATTTATAAGGAAACCAGCTGCGAAGCCCGCCTTCAGCGGGCATCTTTCTGAACTACGGTGTCTCCCACTCTTCGGTACGCCACTAGTCTAAAATTTTTAAATATTGACCATTCTTTCGGATAGTAGTTCTACTTTATTATTATAAAAAAAATAATAATAATAATTTAAGCCTAATTTTAATAAATTTTATTTGTCATGAGGCATTTTTTGGGTTGTAAAATAATAATTTAAATTTACCAATTTTATTTGACCTGAATTATTAGTGGGTTTTAAAATTAAGAAAAATCACGTCGGCGTCAGAGATTGAGCAAGCCGATTATTATAAGTATAGGTAGATATAGATATTATAAATTTCTAATGAGTCCAAAATTCAGAGGGGGAGGGTTCTATTGTAAAAGATTATTTGAGTTAGATAAATATGTATATCAACTGAAGGTTTTCTACATTTGATTCAATCGCGAATCTAATGTAGGAAATTTTTGTCAAATATTGAGTGAAAATAATATTTGAACTTATATATTTCTAACTTGAAATAATGATATTAAATAAATTCCAGACTTAATACTCCGCAGACTCCAATAGCGTAATCCGCAGTAATCTCGCGAGATAAAAATATCTTTTTTCAAATCAGCGCGGTCAAAATAATCCTCGTTGACGTATCAATTATTCTTTGATATATTAATGAGGAAAATTAAAAATTTATTAAATATGTATATGTTGCAGTAAAAACCTCGTTTTTAGTAAGAACCGGTTCTTACTAGTTAAAACGCGCTTAACGCGAATACCTTTGTGGCAACTAAAATTTACTGATATTGGTTGAGTTTGGTCCAAAGGTCTAGAATATTCATTTTTGACCTTCCGCTTCATTTTGGGTGTTTATTTTCAAAATCTTTTAAACGAAAATATCAAAAATTACATCCTCTACAACGTAGCTTCTAATTTTTGACATTTTCGCTTAAAAAATTTTGAAAATGAGGCGGAAGGTCAAAAATGAAGATTCTAGACCTTTGTAGCAAACTCAACCAACATCAGTAAACTCTAGTTGCCACAAAAGGTATTCAGTGAAACGTGTTTTAACTAGTAAGAACGCGTTTTTACTATGCATATGTTTATTTGCATCATGCAGATGACAACCTGATTGATTTCTCTTTATGAACAAATTATTGTTAGAGATTAGGTATGTACCATAAAATATATAAAATGTTAAAAATGTTTTCTGTAATGAAAATTCGTCCCTTGCTGTGTACCTTTTTATTTTAAACCACGATTGAAAGATTAATCCTGACTGACAGAAGGGGCTTGATTAATTTAATGATATGTTATTGGAATATCGAATGTGGGACGTAATAAGGGGATATTTTGTGAAAATGACTTGATCGGAGGCAGGCACGAGTGGCCATGGCTCTGATCGAAGGCCAAGGCTCTTCAGTTCTCTCTTCTAGCCAGCGAATAATGAAGCCATTAAGGCAGCCAGGCACAGCCGAAACAGACAAATTAATCAGAAAAGCTGCTATTGGTTGGCCATCAGCCCCAGCGGAAGTTGCCCACGGCCTTGCTGTTTAAAAACTTACACGCATTCATGTCATCAACACCTTGCACAGTTTAACACTTAGGTATACCAGGAAATTTTAAACTGGTAGCTAAACCACAACACCATTGTTATGTACAAAAGAGAAATAATACTAGATGAAGGAGGAGGTATCAGCCAAAAGATGGAATCACTGATTCAATAAACACCTTTAATAGACGTTTCGCCTAAATTTATTTGGCCATTTTCAGTCAATTAGGAGTTATACACAAAATGCGGTACACATATGTGATCGAACCAAGCCTTGTCAAAATAAAAATTTCTTTTAGCTTCATAATTTTAACGTGCCTGGACCCAAAAGTTTCAATATGAAGTTCATTCTGAAACTTTTGGGTCCAGGCACGTTAAAAATTCGCATGAAGCTAAAAGAAATTTTTATTTTTGACAAGGCTTGGTTCGATCACATATGTGTACCGCATTTTGTGTATAACTCCTAATTGACTGAAGATGGCCAAATAAAATTTAGGCCGAAACGTCTCATTAAAGGTGTTTTATTGAACCCAGTGATTCCATCTTTGGCTGATATCTCCTCCTTCATCTAGTATAGTTTCATCACAGCCACGAACTCTTACAATATTCATACAAAAGAGAAATAATACAAGTTCAATAAATTGATGGCTAGAATACATCGTATTCACTAACTTCTTTTTATAATAACAAACTAATTTAAAAGATTTAGTTTAAGAGTTGATTAAACTATTAGCTAAGTTTCACATAAATAAAATATTATATATTTCGGGTTATCAACCCAACTTCAGGATAAACAAGAAGTAAATGCAGTTACAGTTACTTCTTGTATTGTTGAATCTCAAGCAGATGGGTTGATAGCCCGAATCTACTCTTATTAAACGAGCAAAAATTGTATATTTATTTATTTGTATATATATTTGTATCTTGGTTCTATTTTGAAAACGACTCTACCGATTTTGATGGAATTCACGGGTTAGGGGGTTTTTGGGGTGACAATTCGATCTGTCACGGTCTCACTTCGACAAAATTGTTTTTGATGGGGTTTTTTCGTAATCAAATTAATTATTCTCAGGTAGACAGATCCTAATCTTGGAGTTTAAAAAGGTTTCTCTTCGTTTACTTTTGTACCCAGACAGACAATGGGTCGGGTTAATCGATTGTTCATAAAGGCATTGAAGAAGTATTGTGATTGTGGATTTTAACATATTTTGTTCTCCCTAAACGTTAGAAATATTAATAAACGTTTTATAATTGTTTTTATAAAGAACTTTATTTATTTAATAGAATAAAAAATAATCAATAATTTATTTAAAAATATATTTCGCATAAGCAGGTCTCAATTTTCTGAAAAAACAACACATTGGGTCGGGTTAGGTTTTATTTATTAACAATTGGATGAATAAAAATGAATCATATGGTTGAAACAAAACAGGTGCAGTGGTGGTGGGATCCGGGGGTAGGGCGTGGTTTCGGGGGTGGGGTCGAGCGGGGGTGGGGGTACAGTGGGCGAATACTATATATATTTGTATTTTTTTTTTAATTTGAAAACGGCTCTCAAATAAAAATCGACCTTTTTTATCAGAATTTTAAATTAAAAATAATATTAAAATAAAGGAAGAAGTTACCGAGCATCGCTCGGTGCCTCCAGGTACTATATATAATACTAGCTGCAAGGACCCCCTTTGTTTGAGTTGGCTCCAATATCAAGAAATTACATTTTTTGACCCCCCCCCAATTTGGGTGGTTAGTTTTTGCATTTCTAGCTCTCTAGAGGCCCACAGATTATGTATACAAAATTTGGTTGAGTTTGCTCCAAGGGAAAGAATTTACACCCCCCTCCCCTCTTTTTGGGGGTAATTTTTGAACAAAAGTTGTCAGAAATCAAATCCCCTACAACTTTGCTCACAATACAACCAGCTAGAAACGTAGTAGAATTAAAACACAAGCTTCAAAATATTTGTGATACTTTCACTCAAGATGAGTGTCAAAACTTAATAAGTACGTTGCCCAAAAGAATTCAAGCCGTAATTAAAAATAAAGGCGACGTCACACAGTGGTAAAGGTTTTGTATTTTCAAAGAGAAACAAAGCAGGTCACTCTGCTTGATGCAAATAAACATACACACATATATATATCGAGATGATATATCTGTATATATATTACTTATTTGTTTGAGACTATAGTTTCGAAAACTTGGTCTTCATCATCAGTCTTCTTCAATTATAAATGTTTTCATGGAGTCAATATCATATGGATATTGAAAACTTGGTGTTCCTTCGTCACTGCTGGCTAGGAATTAATCCAGTGACGAAGGAACACTAAGTTTTCAATATCCATATGATATTGACTCCATGAAAAACATTTATAATTGAAGAAAGACTGATGATGAAGACCAAGTCTTCGAAACTATAGTCTCAAACAAATAAAATAATATATATACAGATATATCATCTCGATATATATATGTGTGTCTGTTTATTTGCATCAAGCAGAGGACAACCTCTTTAATTCTCTTGTGAATCAACAACTCTGCTACTCTCGGCAAAACAAAAACTTTTCAATTAAAGTTTTGTATTTTGTATAGTTTTCCTTTGTTTTTTAACAATTAAAAATAATTTTAATTTAAATGTTACAATAAAATGTTTTAAATTGTTTAAAATGTTGTTCCAAATGATAATAATAAAAATAAATATTTAAATTAAATTTACCGTGAATTAGCATAATTTTATTTAAAAAGAAAAAATATTGATGAGGCCAATTGAGATGGGACGGGGCTCGTAGTTGCGCTTGATTTCAGGCAATAATTATTATTTTATCAAATTTTTAGATTAAAATGTTGGTAACTTGGTATGTAATTAAAATGAATATGAAATTAAGTCGTGTGTTGCATACACCCCAGTTTAATTTTTTTTTTTTTTTTTTCAAAATTTTGTCTTTTTTTTTTAATGATAAATTGATACCAATTTATTTTATTCCAACGAAAAAAAAGCCGAAACGAAACAAGATACGTAAGTAAACAAGTTCAGAACCTTCTCTAATTAGTGGCGAGTTCGGAATAAAAAACTTCCTTTCATACAATTGGAAGAGAATTTATAATCGAAATGTCAAGTGTTTTTTATTTTTTTTATTTTTATTAATAATATTCCTTTATATTTATTGAGTTTTTAGTTTTTTGAAAGACTTGTTTGTTCTTGGTGTTGCCGCGCTCAGGCGTTTTTCTTGAGAGAGTTCGAAACTTGGTTTTTTTTACTCGACGACTCTGAATGCATAGGAGTTGTCAGAAATTAAATTAGGGAAACTGGAGGGGGCAAATAACATAATAATTTAGTTATGTTTATTTTTTCTTTTAATTAAAATGTCGAAGACTCACAAGACGTCCACAATTTTAAACATTGTGGGATTTATTATTAAGATTATTGATCTCAGTTCCAATAGTACCAAGAGATTTATTTTTACTTCTTTCTAATATTTATTAACCGACTTCAAAAAAGGAGGAGGTTCTCTATTCGACTGATTTTTTTTGGATCTATGTTACCTGATATTTCCGCCAATTGAGAACAGATTTTTATGATTTTTTTGAATTGGGTTCAGTCTAGCATCCGATTGGTCCCGTTTTTTTTCATTGGTATTGGACCTTTTTTGATATGTTTGTTCAGGCATAACTTCTTTGTTTATGAACCGATTTTTATGATTCTTTTTTTATTGGAAAGAGGGTAGCTTAAGGGTGGTAATATATTAATTTGGTCAAGTTCTGAAGATATGATCAATGAGGAAATAACGTAAAATTCCAATTCTTATGACCAAATAATAGAAATTATAATAAATAAAATCTTTTATAAAAAAAAATCTTAAAACATTCATTTAAAACCCGCAAACGTTTCGAGAGAATTTCTATATTTATGAATTGAATTTTATTATCATTTTCTGATTTATTCGCCCGACGCTTTCTCTTACGGTATTATATTAAGTCACTATTAATAACATCACTATAAAGAGAAAAATGAAAAATAATTTTTATATAAAAAACAAAAAACCGACTCGCGCATAAAAAAGTGGTTTTTTTGCTTCTTTTTTTTGAAATATCTCAAAAACGGCTGAAACTATTTTGATAAAAAAAAATTGGGCGAAACCATGGCATTTTGGTCTACAAAAAAGCTCCAATAAGTGAAAATTATATTTTATATATTTTTCGAGATAATAACAGTTTTGACAAAATGTCTGTTAGTCTGTTCGTCTGTGGGTTACCAAATTTTGTGGACGAGCTATCTCAAAAACTAGTGTGAATATCAAAACTAAATTTCACACGTAGTTTTGGTGCATCGAGATTAAGAGCTGTTTAGATTTTGGTGCATATCGACCCTAAACACTAAAATGAAAAACAAACCCCCAAAATGGGGGGGGCAGAGGTTCAAAAAATTCTAGGCCCTTGTACCAAACTCAACCAGTAGTGTATGGTAAACTCAAGTGGATGGCCACACCAAAACGTGTCAATTTATTTCAGATGTTTTTGATTTAATACAAATAATTTGCACTATACCTTCCACAGGACGTTCATTTTCAACGATAAAAATGATTAAAACATTCAGCAGAAGAAGCCATTGTGAAGATAGAATATTCGCTCTCGCTTTATTATCATTTGAAAAAAAATCTAATCTTAAATTTTTATATGCTACAAACAAATTGAGCGACACGCAGGCTTGCCTAGGAAGAATCACCAAACATAATCATGTTCAAACCTGTTGCAGCACGATTGCTGTTTGCCTGTAGCAGCATCAGTCAGGTCATTTGATAGCAGAGCCCCTGCTATATAGGCAACACATTTACCAGATCATTCAACTGTTTGATAGCGTTTTTTATAACAATTAAATTTTTATTTTAAATTCTGCATTTTTTAACACGAATATTGGAAGTTAAAATAATGAGATACAATCTTCGTAGGTATTCATTTTAGAAATATAAACATTTTGACACTAATAAACGAACTCTCTACAAGCTATTGTCTTAATTATCATAGGTATCAATATCCAAAAAATAGAAAAATTATGATTAATAATGGATCTCTTTCAATTTGAAAAAATTATAAAGATGAAAATAATTTTTTTCAATTTTCGAGTGTACGTACCGAAATACAAGTAATTATTTATTACTGCTGTACAAATAATAATTTACACTAAGCTGTGTTTAAAGAAAACGTAAATAACATTTTAAAATTATTTAATTGATATTATAGATAAGTGTAAAAGATAGAAGGAAATTTAAAACTGAATTTTGAATTACACATAGGTATGTAGTATACGAACAGTAATATTACTTACAAATATTGATGAGTCAGAAAGATATCGAGAAGCGACTTACCTGTAACAAAGAAAAAAATAACATTAGTATAAATATAAAAATCACAATAATTTATTTAAAATTAAAATTATACCTAAAAATTGAAGGGAAAAAATTATACCTAATTACTACTTTGATGAGTCGCAAAAAGTTATTTAGGAATTTTCAGTAGGTATATAGAATACATATAAATACTAAATATACAGAAGAAGAAGCCAGTGTGAAGATAGAATATTCGTTCACGCTTTATCATTTGAAAAAAAATCTAATCTTAAATTTGAAAAATAACCAAAAATTAATGGATTTTGCAAAAAGGAGCAAAGAAAAAAATAAAAATTAAGGTTATTTTTTGGACAGCAACCTCTGACTGAAAATTCACCGTCAGCCACTTATACAAGTAAATTTACAAAAGAATAAAAAATCTTAGCATTCAAATAGAATTGTTAAATAAGTTTGTCATTTTGGAGAGTTCTTAAAATAAAGTTTTGATTTGATGATGGAATTGATAATTTTATGAAAATTCCATTCTATGTTTAAATGCCTGACAGTATCATACGCAACGGGTCCCAAACCTGAATTCCAAATTTTTATTTCGGGGAAAAATCCCGCTCAGCGATAGCCTGATATGCATCTCTCTGCTGCTGCATTTCTCTTTCTCTATAACATTTATTTAAAAGAGCTCTCATATAAGGAATTTATAGCAGTCGTCCCTTGACGGTCTCAGGTATCTAGAAATTTTTTTATTTTAGATATCAGGTGTTAAAATTCTCGTAGCATTGAAAAAAACCTCTTTCGAGTTAAAATAACTTTTATGATACAAGTAAAGTGCATAAATGTTAACAGGGGTGAGCGAAACTGTAATAAACATTCAACCGTAGATACAATTAGAAAAGTATTTTATTCCATCCTTTATCTTTTAATCTTATGGTCTTAACATTTTAAAAAATGCTAGAAATTTTATTTCAATTACAACGGGGGGGGGGAGATTTAAACGTAACATTATCTTATTCGTTTTAAGATTCATCTAAATTGTACTTTCCTTGATATTTGCTTATCAAGATCACACAAGTTTCGGTTTATGAAAATCACTGGAATAAATATCAATAGCTTTTTATTTTTATTTTCAATGAACATTAATTGCACACTCATGGCTTTCCCGGAGGAAGAGCTAGCTGTCAAGATCAATTTAGAAAGGGAATAAGGCCTAATCTATAATCTTAATAATGATTATTATGTTTCAAGATTTTATGTCGTAGATTTGGTGGATTTATTTAAAAATATTCTAGTAAAGAAGAAGAAGAATTGATACAGGTATTAGAAATTCCGCTAATTCAAATACAAAAGGCTTCTTTCTTCTAGGAGGGCATTAAACTCTTGATGACAACTTCTTCAAAGTCGGTGATTTCTAAACACCCTGTACCGATCTATCCATTTTCGAAAAAGTTAATCACTGGAATCAAATTATTATTATTATTATTTATTTGTTGCGTTTGGACCCTTGGGATCACGCAAAGCTTGATGTTTCTTTCTGGTTGGACCTTCCACGCCTCTATCTTTTTCCGGAACGTGTTATCGAGTTCCATGGTCAGGCTATGTAATTTTTCTTGGCCGGATGAGTGTGTTGATGTTAAAGGTGCCCAGGTATGTATGGATTTTTGGCGTTATTCTTCCATTGTTTCTTCCTTGAATTCGTGATGGTCCGGGTCCCCCAGAATCTGAATGCCCGGTTGCCACTCTAGGGTGGGTGGATTGGTTACCACCTGGGGTAATCTTGTTTTGCCTCTCACGATTCATGGTTGCTTGTTACGAAATTTTTGTCCTGCGCATGCGCGAGGTTTTATAGAACCAGAGATTGTCAGTTTCTGGAGCCGAGGGGCCTGTTTTTTATTATTTTCAAATAAATTCACTTTGCTTCTTGCTGGGAGTCTAGGTTAATGTTTAGTTGTTTTTACACAGATATACGGGACCTACTTTTTAAAGCCGGTTCCGAACGGCTAGCTTGGAGAGGTTACTAGGCAATTATACTCTTGGTATGTTGCCATTGCTTTCAAAGAGGCGGAGGCTGCAAATATCTGCTGAGACTCAGTCTCGAACCAGCGCACTTTAGGCCAGCGGCCCGACACTCTAAACACTGACCCACCGTCGACTCTGAATTCTAAATATCTGAATTATTTTGATATTTCGGTAAGCAGACAATTTTGATCAGTTTGAGGATAAATAATTATTTAGATTTTCAAATTTATAATTTTCACTTTCACAGAAGACAAAAGTTCTGGCCGTTGTTCATAACTAAAATGAACATTTAATATTCAATTCCAGAGGGGCGGACTGTCCCTTGTTTTCCCTGAAGATGTTTGTCAATGATTCCACTCTAGGGCCAAGAAGTGCCGTATAGTAAACTCTTTTTAACCGTTGGCAAGGTAAATGGCTGGATGGCCAATCAGATGAAATGCCTCTCATCTGATTTGCGGGGACTTTCATCTGATTGGCCATCCCAGCCATTTACCCTTTGCCAACGGTTAAAAAGAGTTTACCAATCCTGACATAGAACTCGGCTCTTAGGCCGGTTGTATGTCGGAAATTAAATGCTTTTTACACTAACCAAGAGGCTGGCAATGGTGGGGGCCGGGATGGCCAATCAGAGCGAGAGGAACTTTCAGTGCTCTGCCATCTGATGGCCATCCCAGCCCTCCATTTACCAGCTACCCTTGGTTAGTGGTAAAAAGCATTTATTTACTTTGCGACATACAACTGGCCCTTAGTATCCCATTATGAATTGACCTCCATATGCCTATAGAGACAAAGAAGTTGAGTTGTGAGTGTTATAATATCATCATTTAATTATTTTAAGAGATAAAAAAGTAACCACAAAAGGTATGAAATTTGAGAAGAGACAAGAATAACGATCTTCATTCATCCATGAAGAAATATTAATAATAAGTTAATCTGATCTCAAGTAGCACACGAATAACGTTTAATAGAGACGAAAGAAAGACAGAATGTGTGTTAAGAACAAATATCCTATCGTTAAAGTCACGTGACTAAGAAAGTATTCTTTGACAGGACATTTCTTTAGTATTTAATTTAAGTAATTTACTGTATAAGATATCTAACTATCTATCTACATACAAACACACACACACTTGGACAAATATATATGTATAATTTGAAAACAGAATTAATATGGTTGTCATCTGCAGGTATTCAAGACTGGATGGTACAATGTGAATTAATATATAAGCGTTTTCCCTGTTGATCAGATAATTCCTCCCAAGTAAGAGGGATCAGAATAAAAAGAATGTCTAATATATATTCTGTCCGGCTGGACAGAGAGGTTCTCTTCTGAGCCATAATGCTCGGGTGGCCATTTGCATAATGAACGGAGGCAAGGTCTTCGCTCAGGCGATAAGTGTCACCTGAAGAATTAAAGGCGCAGTGGTTGCTGCCTGCTTACAATCTGCAAATCGGCAACCAAATGGCTGCTGGTGTCACCTGGCCTTATTCAAATCCTCTCATAAAGAGAAAATTAAGAAAATAAATGTTGGATTGAAAAAGTTCTTGGCTTTACGTCCAAGGAAATAATCCCAAATTATTATATCCGATCAAGGATATAGGATATGCAAAGTTCATTCCAAAACCAATGTATACATATTGGTAAAATATACCCTTGAAATATTATAGAAGTAAGGTATGTTTTATACAGAATGAAAAATAAAGTAAAAAGATAAAAATAAATATATAACAGGAATAGTAGGGAATTGGATAAAATTAAAAACACAGAGTTTTTAATAAATGGGAGACTGAGGGGTGAACCGCGATTGGAATTAGGTGTACACCGTCTTTGGAATTATTTGGAAATACTTTGGAATTCATTAGATAATCTATTGTCATCTATTGTCTTCTACTTGGAAATGAAAGTGGAAGTAGGTGTACACGATTTTAAGTCGCGGTTCACCCTCGGGGCAGACCTTTCGTCAATTTATTTTGAGTTCCTCAGTGGCTCATCTTTATACAGAATGAAAAATAAATTAAAAAGATAAAAAATAAATATATAACAGGAATAGTAAGGAATTGGATAAAATTAAAAACACCGAGTTTTTATTAAATGTGCCAGACGTTTCGTGAATTTATTTTGACTTCCTCAGTGGCTCATTTATCACTCTTTGTCAAAAACAATCTTCTATTATAAAGCGCTTATGCTGTCCGTCGCGATCCACTCATTTAAAACCCACAAATAGTTTATGTCAAATTTATTAAAATTAGAAAATTTAAATTATTTTAAAACCCACGGACGTTCAGAAACAAAAAATCAAGAAAGGTTATGGACAGTAAGATGCCCGCCAAAGGCGGGGTTCGCAGATGGTTTTTCTATAAGACAAAACACAATGTTAGTAAAATTGTTTTTGACAAAGAGTGATAAAATGAATCACTGAGGAAATCAAAATAAATTGGCGAAACGTCTGGACCATTTAATAAAAATTCTGTGATTTTAATTTTATCCAATTTCTTACTACTCCTGTTATAAATTTACCTATGGATACGAATGATGTAACATGATAAAAATAAAATTAAGTTAAAGATAATGACTTTAGCTGTCGATAAGCTCTAAACTTTAAATTTAATAATTGTTTGGACTCTTAAGCAAAAATATTATTTTTTCGGGCAGGTCGTAATTTTAAAATCACTCAAAAATTTTTGTTTTTAGCTTAGCCGTGTGCTTAGAAATACTCATTATGAAATGTGGAGAAAATCTTTTAAAAGTGATTTTAGCTCTGTGTGTATTTATATGAATTTCATCCTTGGATTCCGGTGGCCATTATGACTTAAGAATGGAAAGTCATGGAAAGTTCATTTTGGTGCCAAAATATTTGTATTTCCAAATCAAAAAATTTCTATACATTTTTGGCTTTCTAACTTGAAAAATACACAAAATAAGAAAAAAAATCGGATTATTAAAAGGGATTTTTCAAATGGTTGTAGCTGATCTGAAATTTGGCAACCAAGATTGTATTAATAAATTGGAGAGAGGAAAAAGTGAAAATTTTTCAAGACTCAGTACACTGTTTGCAGTTTTGGTGAATAACAAGAAAGACAACTGTTCAATTGATGATTATTTTTTACTATAGATACGGATTTAAATCTTAAAAAATATAATTTTACATTTTTCAACCGGAAGATCTGGAGCTAGAATGTTTTCCGCATTGAAAATAAACTGCTGTGCAAAATTATCGTGTCATAACTAAAAAAAAGAAGTAAAAAAAAGACTTTTTTCATGCACGATTACAATATTTGACCATACCCTGTATGGTAAATTAAAAATGAAAACTGATCTAATTGATTTTAACATTGAAAATTATTTCATTTATTTTAAATACTTGTTGCAATAAATGTATGAGTTTTTGTAATTAATTTATATATTTATAATGATTTATTTGTATTTGTTAAAATAATATGAAATTCAATACAACAAAGTTAGATTTATAAAAGGGATGCGATAATTTTGCACATCAGTTTACAAATATTTTAGTAAAAGAACGAACTTTCTACGACTTTTCGAATCCAGACACATGGACAGAAAAAAATCACATCTGATGATTTTTCTCCACGTTCAAGATATTTCTCAACATTATGAGCAGAAAAGAAATTGTTTCCGTGAATTCAATTTCAGGCTCGTCTGCCTCCCGGGCGTACCGAATAAGAATTATTATGTGCCAAGTTTCGACTATCCAGTCTAAATGTCACTTCACTGACAATAAATTCGCCAAATCACTAAAAGTACAGAGTCTTTAAAAAGTTTTCACTTGCTCCTTTAATTATTAGTACCTGGCCACCGAGCGATGCTCGGTAAATTTTTGCTTCAGTTAATAGCTATATATTAATCCCCAAAACCCCCTTCGACCCCCTAGACCCCCACCACTTCACCCCACCTCCTGCACCATCATACCCACCCCACACCTACACCCCACTCCGCCCCCGAAACCCTGTACCTCCCCCTCCGGTCACCCAACCACTGCACCCCCACATCTACCGCCGCCCCCTCCCACGCACCCAGTTTTTGCATTCCTAACCTTCAGTGGCCCACAGATTATGTGTATTTAGGTATATAAATAAATACGGTATAATTATTTTTTTTTACTTTTATTTTAATTAAATAACAATTTTTGAGTTCATCAATTAAATTGTCAAATTAACATTTGTGGGATTTATGACTCGATTTTTAATCAATTAATTTTTTTTTTTTTTTTTATAAATTTTATTAAACCAATTATTTTACATTAATTAATGTATACATTGTATTTTTTGCTTCGATTCCGGAGATTACTTCTCCACCATCGAGTGTCCTTATTCATCTTTAGTCCTTGTTTTTAATAAGAGGAAAAATCTAATTAGATAAAAAACCTCTTTTCCGATAATTATTTCAATTCCATTATTCCCCAATCAAGTCGATTGGTTTTAATTAATCAATCCTATCTTTAATTTCAATCAATCAATCAATTAAATTTTTTTTTTTTTTTTTTATAAATTTTATTAAACCAATTATTTTACATTAATTAATGTATACCATGTATTTTAGCTTCGATTCCGAGATTGCTTCTCCACCATCGAGTGTCCTTATTTATCTTTAGTCCTTGTTTTTAATAAGAGGAAAAATCTAATTAGATAAAAAAACCTCTTTTCCGATAATTATTTCAATTCCATTATTCCCCAATCAAGTCGATTGGATCTCACCTCCTCTCACTCTCTCCAATCAATTAAATTGCCCAATTTGTAATATATAATAATAATTGTAATAATCTTAATTGTGGGATATAAAATTAAAAACCAATTATTTATTAAAAGGAAATTGAATAAAAATGTAAATAAACATTTTTATCGAGACAACCACCTGTGAATAATTATTTCAATTAACCAAAAACCCATCAAAAACAACTTAGCCGAAGATGAGACCGTGACAGATCGAATGTCCAACATGAAAACCCTCCTAACCCGTGAATTTCATCCAAATCGTTAGAGCAGTTTTCGAGAAATCGACCGGATATATTGTATATATATATAATATATATATACAAACTTTGCTCGTTTAATATAATAAGATAAGATGAGTTGCGAAGATATAAGTATACCATAAGAGTGGATTTCTCGTCACTTCAAGAGCCATATATTTGACATTAAAATTGTCATTGTGTGGTTTTTATTTGAAATCAAGCCAAGGCTGGATTAATTTGAAATCTCCAAAAATGAATGAATTAATGAATGCCGTTTGATGATTGGCCTGTGTGAGTGACCGACCAATAGACAATAATAAAAATGTACAAATTTATTGCGTCAATCAACGAGAATGAACAACAACTTGATTGAGAAAAGGATAAGATGTGGCGATGCCTAAGCTTCATCAGCCCCCCCCCCCCCCATTTTAACTTAATTCTTTCAATCAAGATAATTACTATTTTAACTGGACATGACAGTAGAAAAAAAACAAGATTCTCAATTAATTCGATTAACGTTAAATCTAAAAAAAAAATACATAAGTCTCAAGTACATGCGTAGATTCAAACTGTGTTCTTTCGACAATCCAAGAGGTTATTTATTCCAGAGAAATGTCAATCAAAATGTCAAATTCAATTTTTTTTTCATAATAATATTTTTCCTCTTTATTCATATACTTTCTAAATTACTTAATGAAAAGTACTAACAAATCAATATTTTGTGGTGTTTACCTCACACTACTAGACTTGTAATCAGTCCTCCTTAATAACCAGCAAACAAAATATAATAAAGGCACATACTTTAGTCTATTGATGATGGAAAGACTAAAAATATTTTCTCTTCTGCTAGAATTATAAATTTTATTTATAACGAGACTAGTAGTTTCGAGGGCTTTGTCCTCTTCATCAGTCTATTACAATTGATTCACAGGAATTAAAGCTTTCCATTTATACATTAATCCCTGTGAATCAATTGTAATAGACTGATGAAGAGGGCAAAGCCCTCGAAACTGTAGTCTCATTATAAATAAAATTTATAATTCCAGCAGAAGACACACTCTTTTATTGACCTTCAATATAATTTATTTGTTTGAGACTGTAATTTCGAAGGTTTGACCTTCATCATCAGTCATTTGAAATATAAATATATTATCTGTCACCTTTCATGGGGTCAATAATTAATTATCCGAAAATTCGTCTTTTTATATAAGCAATCCAGCCACGCACACGAATGTGTATGTTTAATTGTATCAAGAAGAGGACAACCTCAGTGATTTCTATTCATGAATCAACAACTACTACACTCGGCAAAACAAAATCTTTTCAATTAAAAGTCAATTTCTAGAATTTTCATTTCAATACGTCACAATTAAGTGAAAGTAAAGATATTCGCTATTACGTGAAAAGAATAAATAAATAAATAACCAGGAGAAGGTGAAGAAGGGAATTTCTCGCTTTGGCTGCGTGTGAGTGAGGGTGCTAGGGTACTAACTCTGATGCTGGTCGAATCTGGAATCGAAGTGGTCGCTCGTTCGGACAGGTTTTGTTTTTATTTCTCTTTTTCGTGTGCATGTAAATGAGCGGTCCATCACCTCTTAAAATGGACTGTACCGACCGGTCCGTTTACGAGTCAACAAACAAGGTAATGAGACGATAAAATAAGGTGTGGACTTTTCCAATACCTACCTAGCTATCCCTATATATATAGATATATATACAAATATCCAAAAAATCAAATTAACAATATTGGTTTTGTTTGTGTTAATCAATTAAGTTTTATGAGCACAAATATTTGGAGAACTGAATTAATTTTAATTAGGAAATAGTGATTTTATGCTTTTAAATAAATACAAATCTTTTATAAAAAAATCTGAAAACGTTTAATTGAAACCCAAACGTTTCGGGAGAAATTCTTTCTTTTCCAATTAGTTGCTTTATACGTTATTACTAGTTTCTTAATGCAATTATTTTTTCAAATTTCATAAAATATTCATTGATAAAAAGAGAATTTCTCCTGAAACGCTTGGGTTTCATAAAGAGAAATCAATGAGGTTGTCCTCTGCTTGATGCAAATAAACATATACTTCATCTTCTTAGGGACGGTTTTTTTTTTTTTTTAATGCAATCGAATGCAAGAAGGGGTGCACCAGTAAAGATGTAGCCCCTATGGATCTCGAAAGACCCTTGCATTACCGAAGAGAAAGGAAAGTTGATTAAGAGAGAGGGTGTAGACGTAGGTGTCTATGCACCCTGGTTTTGAAGGTTTGAAGATCATAGGTGCTGGGAAAGATAGAGGCTGGGAGAGAGTTCCAGTTCCTTGAAGTCATGGGGATATATGTATTCGCGAATGAAGTGGTCCGGCACTTTTCCAATTTGACCGCAGAAAGAGTGTTGGGAGTCGGCAAAACGTGTGCTGCGTGCAAAGCATGCTGAAAGTGTAACTGAAAGTGCCTGTCATCTGATTGGCCACCCCAGTCCCTCCATTTACCATCTACCCTTTGTTAGTTGTAAAAGAATTTACTTTGCGACAGGCACTTTCATCTGATTGGCCATCCCATCGGGCACAAGGTGAATTCTAAAGTTTAAAAAGAGTTTACCAACCGACATATGAGCCGTTTATTTTGAAAGTGGCCTAAGTCCAATTTTGAAAAAAAAAATGAGTTAATGACAGTTTAGTTGGACATAGATGTCTTCTTTTCAAATTTATAATATCATAGCCAAAGGAGTACAATATCATCATGAATTCGTCAAAATAAATACATCAAAATATATATAAACGAGCTTCGAGGGCGTGCCAAAGGCACGCACCTCGCAGCTCCGCCCTCGGGACTGGGTGCCTGACTGGGCAGCGTCTCGGTCCAAAAATTGTATTCCTCTTAAAAACCACACTCCAAATGTATAGGTACCGTAAACTACCGAAAATACATCGTCTCTTAAAAGTTTCGCCTCTTTAATTTTTGAGTGGCGAGGGGGGGGAGGAATAATTATCAATATATTTAATGTTTCTTAATTTAAAATGTATTGGAGTCTTTCATTTCAAAATTCGAGTCCAAATTACAATTATATTTCAAATTTTCCTGGTTAATGAAAATCGATTGGAGCCATCAGTTTAAAATCCGAGCTGACAATTATATTTAAAATTTGCCTCGTTAATTAACATATATTTAATGTTTTTTAATTTAAAATCTATTGGTGTTTTTTTCATTTTCATTCGAGTTCAAATGAATACAATATTATCTCGACACAAAGTCTAAATCAAAAATATATAGTTTTAGTAACAGAAATCAAGGTATAAATATTAATGTTGCAATGGTGTAATGGCTAGAGCTGATGCCCTTAGTTCAAGAGTTCGTCGGTTCGATTCTAGGCAAGAGGGTAATTTTTTTAAGAAAATTCTCTCAGCGTTGTTACAAATTAATCTAGGCTTTTATATGTACTATATATGTATTTATAAAAATATAAATACAAATATCTCAAAATAACAATGGAGTTAGGCCACATTCAAAATAAACGGCTCATATAACTGGCCCTTAGTAGGTTGCCATTGATTTCCAAGAGGAGGCGACTGTAAATATCTGCCGAGACTCGGTCTCGAACCAGCGTACTTCGAGTCAGCGACCCGACACTCTATCCACTTACCCACAGTCGCCAAACATATACACCAAATATATATAAGCTTTTTGATTTTTAAAGGAAGAAAATTAGAATAAGATTGTATTGTAATATAAGGAAGTACCAAAGTGTTATAGATAATGAGCTTAAGTTTGGAACATAAGCTTGTTTTGATAAACTACAACTCTGTATCTAGTTTGACCTTTAGGTATAACTCAAATTGTTCTCTGACAAAAACTTTGCCCAGAGTTTTCACTTTGTAGTTATCAAAATTATTTCGTAAATGTGTATACATAGAAAGAATACATTACACCACAGAGTATATAGTAAATTCTGGCTACCATTGACTCTGTCCCACGTTAATAAGCAAAAATTTGTAACACATTATTATATTAATAAACTACACCTCTGTACCAAGTTTCAGCTTTCTTGTTTGAACCGTTCGCTTACAACAATAAAATACCAAATATTTAAAAATTGTAGAAATTGTACCTAGACTTGAAAAAATAATCACCTTTTCTTTCAATTTTTTATTTGAAATAGACCATTATTTATTTATTTATTTTAATGATATTGATGCAAAAGGAGTAACACCGAGAAGGTGCAACTCGAATAGGCTTGGATTAGCTCCTGCATCGTGAACAGTTATATGTCGCCGGAAAGTCATTGACAAGAAGAAAGTTCCAGTTTCTAGAAGTCATAGGGACAAACGATTTGGCGATAGAATTGGTTTGATTCTTATCCGATTTGACAATGAAGCGTTCGAAAATCGCGTGCTTCTAATAAATTATTATATTATGTAAGACCCATAGAGAGAAATTTTATGGCTGGAGTAAAAATTAAATTCAAAATCTTTTTCTCTATACTATATTAAAAATAGAACATAAATAAATGCGGGATCACGTGACCATGTCGCTTTAGGTTATTTGAAAGATGACATTGAAACAGAAGTGAAGATACTAAACTAAACAGTCTAAAACTGGATCCTATTTCGGATTCAAGATATGGTTACCAAATTTGTGATCAAATTTCATCGTATATCTTCAAATAACAAAGACGAAATCAGGAACGGATATCAAACTTTTTTTTTTTATTTCAATGACCTCACATAAAATTATTAGATATATAAAACATTTACCTTGAAATTTTATCATTAGTGTTAATCCAAAAAATTTTATAGCTTTATTTATTTATTTTTTCATTTCGTCCTTGAATTATTATTTCACTGTTTTTCTCATATTTTTCACTGTCAAAAGCATCTGTTTTTTTTTTTCTTTCTTTTGATGTCGGCATTCGGCCGCGGCGTTTCAGAAATATGAAAATAGCTCCTTCTATTGTCCGGCTGTTGGACCCGGGATGGTTTTGTCTACTGGTTCAGGTAATCCTGGTCAAACGCTCTGGACCTGAACTTGGAATTCTCCTTTTATATAATATCATGTTTCGCTTCTTTTTTTCTCTCCTTCTCTTTTTAAAATTGTGCGCTCAAGATACAACTTCATTCAAAAGATGATAATTTATAAGAAACAGTAACAACCTCTTTCGGTTTTTCAAGGGAATGTTGTTTGTTTGTTTGTTTGTGTGTTGGGAGATTAAATCAAAAACGTAAGAAATCTATTGTCTCGGGGGAGAAAAGGAGAGAAATTTTGGACCAATTATTTTTGATCTCTGGTTCTCAATTTTTTCCTTTATTGCAGGTTTGAATGGTGGGGTAACAAACATCGAGAATAGTGATAAAATATATTATTATTATTGATATTTAAAAGTCCGATCCCATTAGTATACTAGTTATATTAATGGAACAGATGGTATTATGCTAACAGCAGGGACGCGCCAAATCCCTTTTGCGCCGTCATGTTAAATACTGTCGCCTTTTTATACACTGAGTCCAAATTACTGCGGCCATAACATTTTTTTCACTTTTCAAGGTTTTTTTTTACAAAAATAACTAATAGGGCGATAAAGTTTGAGCCGTTTTTGAGATATTTCGAAAATTCAAAGGAAAAAAAAACTTTTTAATGCTCGGCTACAACATTTCATCATATATTATGTAGTAACGTATTAAGAGTGGATTAAAAAGAGGTTAAAAATGTGGATCTTTTCAAATAAGAGTAGGGGAATTAAAATTTTCTTAATTTTAAAAATAAATTTGTTCCTTATTTCTTTTAGTTTAAAATTGTTATGGTTCTTAAGAAAAATTATTTTGAAATTTTTTCCCATCTCGCCCTCGTGAGGTTACTTGGCAATTTTCCGACGCGTCGGTTGCTGCGGATGATTGGTACAGATATAGCGGCTTATCTAGCAAGCAGAGGGTGGGGGAAGCACCACCAGACACAATCATGTTCAAACCTGTCGCGACAGGCTTGCTTTTTGCCAGTCAGGTCATTTAATAGATATATCTTGTATAATGGGAGCCCCTAGCATTTAGACAACTAAATTGGCATATCAGTTAAGGGTATGCCTACCCTGCGAATAACAGGCGCAAGCCATTTCTCCATTTTTACTTTATCCATGGGAAGCAGATAAAGTATTCCGCAGAGCTTCGCGGCTGGTATTTGATTATTTTAATAATAAACAATTTGTTTATGATTTTACCTAAGTTTATTTTTGTTCCTATTGGTTTTCGTAAACTAAGAAACGTTTTTATTTTTCATTTTTGTTTTGTAAAAACTGAATATTTGTCTGATGACTAAACAAATTTTAGAAACCCCTTTGGTTTATTAAAAAAAACTATATCTAGTCTGAAACTTGCATGGATTATAAATAGAACTCAATTTATAATTTATATTATGTTTCGCTTCATTTTTTCCTCTCTCTTTATATAATTCTGCACTAAAGATACAACTTCATTCAAAAGATGATAATTTATATATAAGAAACCTCTTTGGATTTTTTCAAACGGAATGTTGTTTGTTTGTTTGTTTGTTTGTTGCGAGATTAAATCAAAAACGTATTGTCTTGCTGAAGAAAAGGAGAGAAGTCTGGACCAATTATTTCGATCTCTGGTTCCCAATTATTTCCTTTTTGCAGTTTGAAGGGTGGGTTAACAAGCACCGAGAACAGAGCGATCATCGGTTCTCCGGCGATTTATTCACCTGCCCGGATTGGCGGACGGATACGAATTTATTAGCGATTGTCCATGGAGAATTGAATGCGCGTGTAAGCAAACAAGTGTCCGCAATGCGTGCACTCGCGTGTGTACATGTCTGTAAGCTCTTTGTGGCGGAAGATGATATCAGAGGAAGAGATGAGCTATCTTGGAGAGGCTGCAAGACATCTCAATCGGCTTAATGGAAAATGGAAAGGGTGCCCTGGGCTGGGTCTGTCCGTCTGTCCGTCCGTCACTCAGCTGTCTGCTCTCCAACAAGACAGTCTCCGTCCAATCTACATTCCCAATGTTATAAATCACAGGTTCAGCACAATTCCATCCTGCTTACAATCAAATACCCTTCTGTATTTTTAGTTATTTTTAAGAATCCGACGTTTTTTTTTCTCTCTCTCTTTTCCTCTTTTTTTTTCTTTTGGAACGTCTGTCGTGTTTCAACTGCCTGGAAAAACAAGTCATCTGGCGTTCATCAAATTATACAAATTTCGGGTCCTGTCATAAAACAAGATAATTTTCATAAGATAAAAATATTCAAGAATTGTATAATGATTTCAAAATTGGTTGAAAATTGAGGCAAGTTCAAGTAGATACATTTCTCTAACATGATTATTTACATTAAAAATAATGTGTGTATATATTGAATTTTCTAAAATTAGTATTTATTTATTAATTTTTATTTTTATTTTTTTCAAATTTTTAACGACATATTATTATCTTTTTTTCTTTCTCTCCTCTATTTAAGTACTAAATTTTTAATTAGAGTTTCTAAGTTTAAGAGTTTCTTGTTGTTGTTTTTTTTTTGTTTTAACGGCCTAAATATTCCTTCAAAACTTGTTATCTTCATGTTCGTTTGGATAACTTACTCAACCATGAGAGAGAAACTCTGATCAATTATATATTTTTAGAGATTTAAAACCTTTAATGCACTATATACAAATTCAAATCTTGTTTTTAATACATAAGTTTAGGAAAAGGTGAAAATTAATTTGGCATGTTTTCCGCAAATCTTAGGGCCGTTGTATGTCGCAAAGTAAATGCTTTATCACTAACAAACGGTAGATGGCAAATGGGGATGAGGAATCAGATGACAGGCAATTTCAGTACCTGTCATCTGATTGGCCATCCCAGTCCCTCCATTTACCATCTACCGTTTGTTAGTGGTAAAAAGCATTTACTTTCGACGTACAAATCAGCCTTAGAGTGTTCGTAGAAGGATTTAACCATAGGTGTTAAGTATACTGTTTTTGTATCAACAATCTAGCAATAAATAAATTTTATTATTATTATGGGACCAGGTAGGATTAGAGACCTAGGCTTCTAATATATCTATCTACTACTATTAAACGAGCAAAAATTGTATATTTATATATTTGTATCTTTTTTCTATTTTGAAAACGGCTATAACGATTTTGATGAAATAAACTCTATTAAGAAGTTTTGAGGATGAGAAAGCGATCTGGCTAGGTTTGGACCTCATCAAAATTCATCTTAATTGACTTTTTCTTAATTAAAGTAATTATTGACAGATGAAAATGTCAATAAAAAAGTTTGTTTACATTTTTTTCAATTATCTTTTATTTATTAATTGGCTTTTCAATTAATTTTAAAACCCACTAATATTTTATAACAAATATTATTATATGTTAAAATTAGGAAATTTTAATTATTTTTTTTATTTTTTTTTATTTAATTGTTTTCGGGAAGATGCCCAATTAGCCAGTCCAGTGTTCTATCTCCTCGGTTTTTAAAGTTTTACCTTTTTACCTGAATTTTAAATTAAAAATAATATAAATATACAGCTTTTGACTGAAGCAAAAAGGTACCGAGCATCGCTCGGTGCTCCAGGTACTTATATTTAAATATAATAAAGTATTAAAAATATATTTTTTGATTCAAAATTATCTTGTCATAATTTTAATATCTTGAATTCAATATTTTAAGTATTTGTAATGAATCTGTTATACCAATACATATAATTAATTAAAAATATTTGTATCTTTTATTATTAATTAAAAATAATGATGATGAAGGTCAAACCTTACAACCTCATATCTTTTATATGTAAATTCGTTGTATATACCTATACCTATGCATATGTTTATTTCCATCAAGCAAAGGACAACCTCATTACTTTTTCTTCATCCGCTACTTATCGGCAAAATTAATATCCTGAAACACCTGTTTGTTTATGATTTTATCATAACAAAGCCTTAAAATATCAATAAAAACATCCTCTAGCTTTGAACCGGAAGTTCTGAAGATAGAAAAAAAACCCCATAATCTAATAATGTTCTTCTTTTTTTAAGTGCCATATCAGGTCTCCCTGACGTTTTCGGCTCCTCTCCACAAATACTTGTGCTGAGTGTGTTTAGATGTTTTTACACAGATATGCGGACCTACTTTTTAAAGCCGGTTCCGAACGCCTAGTTTGGAGAGGTTACTAGGTAATTATACTCTTCGTAGGTTGCCATTGCGTTCAAAGAGGAGGCGACTGCAAATATCTGATCTGCCGGGACTCAGTCTTGAACCAGTGAACTTCGAGTCAGCGACCCATCACTCTAGCCACTGACCCTCAGTGGCCTCAATAATGTTCTAAGTAGTGTAAATACAAAAGTTTGACACCAAAACAAACTTTCAACACTAGTAGCTATTTCTACTATTTGATTTAATTTCTTCCCCTACGTTAAATGCAAATTTTTTAGACAATCAAAATTTGACCCCATTTTGATTTTCATAAAATATTGCACACATACACTGACCGGCAAAAAAACGCAACACCTAATTTTTTTAATTTTTAATATTTTAATTTTATAATATTTATCTTTGAACAAATAAAAATCATTAATATAATTTCTAGGATAATTTTAAATATAAAAATTTTAATTAAAGTTTAAAAATGTCACTTTAAAGTTTATTTTTTCAAAAAAGTTCTAATATAAGTGTAAATTGTCACACTTAATTATCACAAATAATCACCAAGCGGCTCATCTTTTAATGATTTTTCGCAACTGAAAATCACAAAATTTAATTTTCTGGAAAAATGTATATTGATTAATCTAATTTAACAAAATTTGATATTTTGAAACAATGTTAGCGATTTGTAATTAAATTATTAATAATATAGATTAAAAGTGTTTAAAAGTTATATAAAATGACTTTAAAAATGATATAAATGTTCTTAACTTTGTTAAAAATAAATTTTATTCAAGTAGTTTGTAAATTTAAAATGATTTTCTGAACGAGAATTTTATGAAAAAATCGAAGATTGTCTAAATCGGTTTGACTGACGATAGTTGAACGTGACAACGTCATAAGAGAATACTGATGGAATGGTATTTTCTTATGACGTTGTCACGTTCAACTATCGTCAGTAAACCGACTTTTACAGACAACCGATTTTTTTTCATAAAATTCTTCGTTCAGAAAATCATTTTAAATTTACAAAATACTTGAATAAAATTTGTTGTTTAAATTTCTACTCGACTGTTAAAATTTAATTTTTGATTTTATTATTTTATAATAATAAATTTTGAATTGACATTATTTCTTTCAGCAAGTAAACTGAATAAAAGTTGTTGTTCAATAAGTTACTTAATTATCTTTGCAAATTTAATTGTAATTTGTTGTAAAAAAGTAATAATTTTGAATAATTTATTATAAGAATAAACTGTGATTAAATTATTGTTCATAAATCTTAAATTTAAAATTTGGAAACATCATTAAAATTTTTGTAACTGTAGCTTTTAAAAAGCCCGCCTCAATCTTTGTCGCTCGTTCCGCGCTCTCGCTTGCACTTCAAGCCTTAAATGGAACGCCTCAGAGCGAGGTAACGCCGCATGAGTCATGTTTTTTTCAGTGCTTGCAGCTGGCTCCATCGAATTATAAGACGTTGTCACGTCAAAAATTGATTTTATAAAAGTAAAACATTAAAAATACAAAAAAAATTAGGTGTTGCGTTTTTTTTGCCGGTGAGTGTATTTGCAATGATAACAGAATATTTTATCAGAGCTAGTTATTAAAGAGAAAAAATATAATATATCCATTTAGTATAATAAAATAGATTAATGGTTTGAGCAGATCCTTGTTTGTCTTCGATAAAATAAAAAAAGAAACTGCGCATGCGCTTGATAATATGAAAGAGTTAGCAACTGCTTAAGAAACAAGACTGTTAGTTGGTTGTCTTTCATATCAAGTAATCAAATTGCATTTGGCTCTTTTCCTCTCTACTCTATTCCTAATGGCTTACATTCATCTTCAAATGAATATGCATGAATGCATTAAATAGAAATTGAAATGCATTCTTCGTGAGTGCTCGTCATTGATAAACCTAAATCAAATTATATTTTTATCAATACTAAATAAACAAGACGAGTATTTAGTAGAGAGAAGTTTACCAATCATCAAGTATTTTACTGATAAAAAATAAAAAATTGGTTCCCAACAAAAGACGAATTTTCGTTAAAGAAATCATTTTAGACTAGATATTTATCATCTTTCTTAGTTCTTCTTAGGGCCGGTTGTATGTCGCAAAGTAAATGCTTTTTACCACTAACAAGATGGTACTTTCAGTGCCTGTCAGTTGATTGGCCATCCCAGTGCCTCCATTTACCATCTACCGTTTGTTAGTTGTAAAAAGCATTTACTTTGCGACATACAACCGCCCTTAAACTGCCATACCCGAAACAGGTGTCGGCGCCTCGCCATATATACCTGAGCTGAGTGTGTTTAGTTGTTTTACACAGATATACGGGACCTACTTTTTTTAACACCGGATTTGGAGAGGTTACTTGGCAATTATACTCTTGGTAGGTTGCCATTACTTTCCAAGAGGAGGCGACTCCAAATATCCATCTGCCGAGACTCGGTCTCGAACAAGCGATCTTCGAGTCAGCGACCCAACACTCTAGCCACTGACCCATAGTCGCCTCTTATAATCTTTATTTCTTTATAAATATTAAATATTTAAAAATTACTAATAAATCATTTTACGGAAATTATCATCAAAAGCTATTTCCTAGTACTTGTGGCTTTGAATCGAGGGATAAAATAGTTTTTTAAGAAAAGTTGAAAAAAATAAAACAGCCCTGAGGAATTAGGTATATTATAAAAACAAATAATTTTAAAAATCGACCTCATTACTTATTTATTTTTTAGTCAAAGCTACTAAAATTCAAGGCTTTAAGAATCAAGCCAGAATATTATTACATATTCAGGATAATTTATTCAAGTAAGTACTTTTTTGATACTTTCAAAAATAGCTCAGAAGATTTTGATATATAAAATTGAGGGGATGGGAGGGGGCCTACAAAATCTACAAAAATATTTTTACAAAAAATGCCATATAGGTATGATTTTTCTAAGCCTTATAGTCTTGTGTTAGAGTTAAATTTTTTCATCGGAATTGATTACTAAAAAAAATACTTTGAGTTCATTATTTGGTTTTAGTAAAAACCGTTAAATTTAAAATTTCATAATTATCGGTTTTCACCGAAAGAATTAGTAAAATATACACAAAAATATCATTTTCGAAAAACCATATTTTTCGACTCAAGGGATCTGAAAATGTAAAGATCAATAAAAAAACTCAATTGAAAAGATTTTCTTTTGTAGAGAGTAGCAGAGTTGGTGATTAATTTATAAACAGAAATCAATGAGGTTGTCCACTGATTAAGATGATAATGTGACATCTGACCTGCTTACTAATATCACCAAGCAAATTTACCTAGATTCTTTCGGGCATTTGAACCCATGAAAAATAACAGAAAAAATAATTCTGATTAAAACAGGGAGATAGGGATAGTGCCTGTAAGCTTAGAACTTAGGCGAGGAAATTGTCTCCTGAAGCGGGGGAAAAAGAAGCTCGGCCGCCATCTTGCATAGTTCAAAACATTGCCAAACATAAAGTTATCAAATGAGAAATACATTTTATTTTTATTCGATTCGATATACGAGAGTTATCGCAGTTATAATATACATTTTTATACAATAAATTAACAATTTAACAAAACTAAAATACTAATTTATATAATTTATAGTCTTAATTATTTTTATAGAAGAAAGTTTGCGGAATTTAACATAATGTTATCGTATTTATTTTTATTATATTTATATTATTTCATTTAAATTGAGTAGGTAAACAATTATTTTTATAGAGAAATGATTGCGGAATCTTGAGAGAACATAAAGTCACATTAATAAATAGTTAAATAGTACTCAGATAGATACATACAATTGAACTAATATGTTTAACAAAGAGCTATAATACTCTCATATAAGCACGTTTTTCTTTAATATAAAATACAGTATATGTTCCTATGACTATTTTGTGTATATTCATCTTATTTTAATGTGAAATAATTTTAATAATTATTAATTTTAATTAATTTCAATTTTCTCTAGATATCTATAAAAATCAAAAAACTATAATTTAAAATAGTTCTTTTATTAGTTTTTTTATTTAGGTGACCTTATAATTTTGAAAATCGAAGATAAAATGATATATATTTTAGTATAGGACCATATGGAAATCTCAATGTTTTGAAAGATCCAAGATGGCGGAGTGTGAGTCGAGCGATGACGTAGGCAGGCGACACTTTTCTAGCCATATGCTCTCTCCATATCTCCCCGGATTAAAATGACTGATGATCACTATGCCTACTAATAAATAAATTATATACATATTTATATTTGGTAAGTATATGTTTATTTACATCAAGCAGAGGTCAACCTCAGTGATTTCTGTTTATAAATCAACAACTCTGTTACTCACGGCAAAACAAGATCTTTTAAATTAAACCTAGCCTTGGTTATAATTTATGTTCTAGTTCTTTGACGTGTCAAAGGGCCCATAGTAACTTATTCTGAATATATTTTATTCAATGTTGAACTGTAGAATAAAATATCCGAAATGTCCGTTGTTGATGTTGTTGTTGTTGTGGTTAAAGGAATTCTTTAATTTGTTGGCCCCAGTTAGTTTAGCTCTCTTTCAAAGGTCTACGATTTCGATTAGGATCTTTCCCCTGGTTGAGTTGATTGTTCGAAACAACGAACACTCTAGTGAGGTCGGTGGTAATAAAGTTCGGTTGTTTATGGTCGCGATCCGGATTGGAAGGCTGCAGGGGCAAGAGGCTGCGTTCGAGGTGCCGGAGGAAACTTGTCCCAGATGTAATAAACCTGGATGGAAATGAATCACTTGTTAACACAACCCGAGAGAGTTCTCCGGGATGGCAATTTTGCGCTCGCTGGGTGTCAACTTGGAACGGGAATTCCAAACAACTGCCACTTGATATTGGTATTTACATGGGTCAGTCATGGCGCCGATTACGACATAAAATCCCAACACACCGATAAAGCGATAAACCCAAATTATTTCGATAGATATATAACCTACACATAAGATTAGCATTTCTAAAGCCTTCCCAAATCATAGCTGAATACTTGATTCATAAAATTGAGAATTATTAAGAGATTATAAGAAAATTTTCCGTTTCTTAAAAAAAAAAATGATTGAATTCAACTCAACCTGAAACCAGATTCTAATACGAATTCGTTGACCTTTAGAAAACAACTTAATAGAAACAAATTCGCGAGAATTAAATTTTCATTTCCATTACTATACCTACCTATATAGGAATAGTGTAATAGAAACCTAATCCCCGGCCAAAAAAAATTACAACTTTTTAGTTTTTTTCAGAAAGGGATATCAATGAGGTTCTTTTCTGCTTGATGTTTATATACATACGAGCAGTACCCGGCGTGCCTACGGCACGCCCGGCCTTTCCGGGATGGTTTCGAGATGTGATTATTAGCTGTCCGTAATTATATGTTTTGAAAAAAATATTTTTTAATTATATAATATATATTTTAAATTAATTTATCTACTAAAATTTAAAGAATTTATATATTTGTCTACTAATATTTTTCGACTTTTTTAATAATACATTTCAATATTTAAATTTATCTAAGAAGTGTCTCTAAATTAAGTATATATAATAATTTTAAAATTAATTTATCTACTAAAATTTCAAATGAGCCGCGCAGTAATAAATTAAGAATTAATCTCATTTTCCAATTGAATCATATCTCATTAAAACTTATATTATAAATTAAGTATATATAATATATATAAATATTTTAAAATTAATTTCTCTACTAAAATTTCAAGAATTTATATTTTTCTTAAATAAAAAAAAAATAATAATTTTCGCGGTATGAATTATTTCCAAAAATTAAATATATATTAATATATAATATATTTTAAAATTAATAAATTTGTCTACTAAAATTTCAAACGAGACACGCCGTAAATCTAATATTCTAAGTTATATAGAGGAATACATTAATATATAGAGATTATAGATATAATAAAGAAAATGTTTTATTTGAAAAATTTGACAATCTAACAACTATCATTGAATATTAGTTGCTTTTTCTCCCACATGTTCTCCTTGCTGCGCCACGGGTACTGTCTGACAATGGCTTTTATATATATAGATGTTGCAGTAAAAATTAGTAAGAACGGGTTCTTACTAGTTAAAACGGGTTTCACTGAATACCTTTGTGGCACCTAGAATTTACTTATGTTAGTTGTGTTTGCTCCAAAGGTCTAGAATCTTCATTTTTGATCTTCCAGTTTATTTTTGAAAATAAACAGCCAAAATGAGGCGGAAGGTCAAAAATGAAGATTTGGACCAAACACAACTAAGATAATGAAATTCTAGTTGCCACAAAGGTATTCAGTGAAACGCGTTTTAACTAGTAAGTAATCTGTTCTTACTAAAATACGGGTTTTTACTGCAACTCATATACATATTAAAAAGCATTTGTCTACATATATATATATATATATATAATTTATATGTTAGTGAATAAAGTTTTGAAAGTTCGAACTTCATCATCATTATTTTTAATTAGAAATATTATATCTGTTATTTGTCATGGGTTCAAATACCCGATTGGATGTTTTGGTTTTCTTAAAACACCGAGCTGGTCATGCTAAAAAAGAAAACATCCAGTCGGGTAATTGAACCCATAAGGAATATCAGATAGAATATTTCTAATTAAAAATAGGGATGATGGTGATCAATCCTTCGAAACTATATTCTCTAATAAATAAATTTTATAGATATGTTGCAGTAAAACCCCGTTTTTAGTAAGAACGGGTTCTTACTAGTTAAAACGCGTTTCACTGAATATCTTTGTAGCAACTAGAATTTGCTGATGCTGGTTGAGTTTGGTCCAAAAGTCTAGAATCTTCATTTTTGACCTTCCACCTCATTTTGGATGTTTATTTTAAAAAATTTTAAACGAAAATGTCAAAAATTAGAAGCAAAGTTGTTGAGGATGTAATTTTTGACATTTTGTTTAAAATTTTTGAAAATAAACACCCAAAATGAGGCAGAAGGTCAAAAATGAAGATTATAGACCTTTGGACCAAACTCAACCAACATCAGTAAATTCTAGTTGCCACAAAGATATTCAATGAAACGGGTTTTAACTGCGACATATACATATTTATATTTGTTATATATATGTAATATGTATATATGTTTATTTGCATCAAGCAGAGGACAATCTCATTGATATCTCTTTATGAATCAACAACTTTTTTTAATAAATTTTCGGTTATTATTCATGCTAGAATTTTTCGACATGTAATAGGATCTATGAATTAAGATATTCCAAAAATTTATGAGCAATTTTTAAAGTTTTTTCAATTTTAAAAATGCTGATTATATCTTCACCCAGAAAAGAGTTAGGGTTTCCTAGATAGCATCTGCATATTTAAGGCTTATCAGTCCTTGATATAAGATTTTTTTTAGCTATGAAAGGGGCGTAATGGAATGCTTTAGTTGGATGAACCACTCCTTTTTAAAAACACTTGCGGTTGTTGGGTGTCAACGAAAAAGCACTTAATGGCCCGTGATATGGAAATTCGCCACCCTCATTTTAGAGCATTCAATTAGTTCAGAGCTATAAAAAACTTTCTCAAGCTATTAGCTTATCAAAGGAGAAGTCTAACAGAGAAAAGTTTTCATCGCAAGCCCTAAATCTCAAAGACCAAAACTTAATCATTGGAAAATATTAAATCCAAAATTGCTATTATAAGGAGTATTGATGGAAAGGCAGCCCAAAAATAATGAAACACAACATTTCGAATAAAACAATTTATTAGAACGTCATTTACATCCTCTTAAAAAATCGACGTTTTGAAGGATGTTCTTTTCTTCTTCTTCAGGGTTTAAAAGGGTCATGGATGGAAACATAAAAGAAAAATGAATTGACTGTGAAATTTGAATTTTTAAGGATATATCGAATAATACCTTAATCGTTTATTTTGAAGCTTTCTATCGATTGTGAATTTGACGCTTGTCAGCTTTAAATTCATGATAAAAGAGGGTTGGTTGGTTTGCAGTTGAGGTTTCTTTAGACTTGGATCATTAAGAAATGAATCTTTTCAATGAAAGTAATGAAATACAACTTTCTGGTTTCTAGAAGTAATAGAAATGGCAAACAAGGTGGTTTGATGTATATATGTATACGGTCGGGTTCTCGAAAACGGCTATAACGATTTGGATGAAATTCACGGGTTAGGAGGGTTTTGTGTTTGACATTCGATCTGTCACGGTCTCATCTTCGGCTAAGTTGTTTTTGATGGGTTTTTTGTTAATTGAAATAATTATTCACAGGTGGTTGTCACGATAAAAATGTTTATTTACATTTTTATTCAATTTCCTTTTAATAAATAATTGGTTTTTTAATTTTATATCCCACAATAAGATCATTATAATTATTATTATATATTAAAAGCTGGGCAATTTAATTGATTGGAGGATGAGAGGAGGATCGGAAATTATTGGGAGAGAATAATGGAATTGAAATAATTATCGGAAAAGAGGTTTTTTCTTTAATTAGTTTTTTCCTCTTATTAAAAACAAGGACTAAAAGATGATCAAGGACACTCGACTCGATGGTGGAGAAGTAATCTCCGGAATCGAAGCTCAAAAACAATGTATGCATAAATTCATGTAAAATAATTGGTCGAATTGTCAAAGCAGGGAGGGGGGGGGTCAGGGCGCCCCCACACGCAACGCACACACATAGAACTTTATTTTCGATATTAAAATTTTTTTACAAATTTCATATCTCATATTTTAAGTTCATTAAAATAAAAGATAAAAATTGTTATAAATTCCCTGTCGATTTGGCCGCCGTTTTTTGGCCTCTGCGTGCGACGCACGTGTTGCACTCTCGCCAGGCAGGGGCCTGCATGGGGGGCGACCCCCCCACCCGTTGATCCGCTCCTTGAAATAAAATAGTTATAATACATAAGGTCTGGATAAATAGACTCTAGAAACCAAACAAGTGATAATTTACTTTTTTTAAATCTTTATTTATTTAATATTTAGTTACCTTTTCTTTATGTAGTTCTTCACTGTTGCATTTCGTGAGTGCAATGGACGACACAATTATTATTATTATTTTATTATTGCTTGTACAAACGTCAGTATTTTTTTAATGTCTAGCTGTTAATTTTTATTTATGTATTTATTGATATTTTTATTATTTATTTATTGATATTTTTTATTATTTATTTATTTGATTTTAGTATTTTAAACAAAATGTTTATTTAATTTAAAAAAATATGTATTCTGCAAAAATTTCGAAAAAAATAACCTGACGTGTTCTGATGTGGCCATCCACTTGACTTTAGCATACAAACTGGCACCTAAAATTATTTATAATCATGTAGGGGAGGGGGTTAGTTTTTGCATTTCTATACTTCTGGCGTCCCACTGACTATGTATACAAAATTTGGTTGAGTTTGGTAAATGGCCAAGATTTTCATTTTTTGACCCTACAACCCCCCCCCCCACTCCCGCCAATTTGGGCGTTTAGTTTTGCATTTTTAGACTTCTGGGGGTCCACCGATTATGTTTACAAAATTTGGTTGAGCTTGTTACAAGAGCCTAGATTTTTTATTTTTAACGCCCCCTCCACCCCCTTAATTATGCACCAGAATCTAATCAACTCTTAATCTCATTGGAGCAAAACTAATTTGTCAAATTTGGTTTCGATATTCCCACTAGTTTTTGAGCTTGCTCGTCGACAAAAATTTGGTAACGCACAGACTAACGGACAGACAACCAGACAGACTAACTAACAGACAATTTGACAAAACAATTATTATCTCGAAAAATATAATTTTTTCGATGTTCACTTATTAGAGTTTTTTTGTAGAGAGAAATGCCATAGTTTCGCTCATTTTTTTTAATCAAAATAGTTTCAGCCGTTTTTGAGATATTTCGAAAAAAAGAAGGAAAAAAAACACTTTTTTCATGCACGATTACAATACTTGAACAATGAACATACCCTGTATAGTAAAGTAAAAATAAATGATTAAGTATGATTTAAATTATTAAAACTTTAAATAAAATTTTTTTCAAAGATTAGAGCTACTAATAGTTAAGCTAGAAATAATCAGACATTTAATTTATCTAATAGTTGTGATGTATGTATAGTGAGTGAGTTGGTAAATTTTTTAAATTACAGACAATGTTAACAAAAAAAATCCAAAAATCCCAAGTAACAATTGAACAATTCGTCAAACAAATGAGAGTAAAATATACATTATATTCTCGTTTAGTGTTTTCTGTTTCGAATTGCATTTTAACGATGCATGTTTTTATCTTTTTTTCTTTTCTATTTCATATATGAACAAGTATTCACGTAAGTTTGATGAATTAATCCGTCTACAGTGGATAATTAATTATTTAAAGAAAAAAATTCCTTTTAAATCACCTGAACAAGGTGCACGCGCATGTTTCACGGCGCTAATGCGATTATAATTAGCTGAATTATATATTCCGTGTTGACACAAGGGAGCGTTTTTGTCCATTTCTCAGTTAGAATCACCTGGGAGGCTGTAAGAGGACCATCAGGGACCATAAGCACAGCACAAGGGTGCATATGCAAACAAACTAACACACTTCACAGATTAATATATAATAATCGAAAAAGAAAATTCTAATTTTCTATTAATTTATATGATAAATTGAGGATGAGCTGTGATTCTAGGAGTCAGAACAATTAACAAACTCCATTTTTATTATGGTAATACAACATAACATTCTACTCAATTGAGACGAGAAATAAACTCTTTTTTAAAATCAAGAATATATATATATATATATATATATATATATATATAATATATATCATAGATATAATACAATATATATATATATATATATATATATATATATATATTTATCTAGATTAATTTGCCGCAACGCTGACGTAATGCCGCCGTCAGGAGCGCTGATGCCGTCTTTGCGGCAAATTTGAAATATAATTGTAATTGAAACTCGAATTTTGGAATGAAAGACTCCAATTGATTTTAAATTAAGAAACATTAAATTTATTGATAATTATTCCCCCCCCCCCCCTCACCACTCAAAAATCAAATATTCAATTCGCTTTTCTTTTGCGCACAGAAAAAGAAATTAATCACATCTTATTTGATTTATATTTTATATATTATTTGTTTATTTTTTAAAAATTTGCCACTTTTTTATAATTTATTAAAAATCTAAATTTTGTTATTCTTATTTTTTGATTTTTACAAAATTGACACGACTTAAGACACGCATGCCCGAGTTTCTCATGGCAATACTGGAGGGAGCAGCCTGTCATATCATACAAACAACACCTGATCTCTTTTAAATATTTGGAGCCTTATATCGATTATCGATCCCAAATTTAAAAAAAATGATATAATATAATTCTCCTCCTCACACGATCCCACTTATTTAAATAAATCTACATATTTCCACACAAAAAATATCACAATGCTGTAGATTATAGAAAAAAATACTACAAGATTCATATCTAGAGCCTCATTTCTGTAGCTGTGTCAGGACGAAAATGAGGTGAAACTTTTAAGAGACTATGTATTTTCGGGAGTTTACAGGTATACATTTGGAGTGTGGTTTTTTAAGAGGAATAAAATTTTTGGACCGAGACGCTGCCCGCCAGGGCACCAGCCCGGAGGGCCGAGCTTCGAGGGCGTGCCGAAGGCATGCACGAAAAACTCGTTTTAAATAAATCTATTAAGAAGAAAATAATCTCTTAAATCTGTGTATAATGAAGTTTTAATATCATTATAAAGACTTATTTTCATTGTTGTGATTTTTGATTTAATAAATATTTATTTAATAATTAATTATTTAATCATAATTAAGTTAAATAATTGTTAAAAATATTTATTAAGATTTTTATTTATTTATTTATTTGTTAAGGAAGAATGGTGTGCTTCTTGGAGAAACATTTTAAATAAAGTAAAAAAATTTTTGAATAATTTTAGAAACTATTCAAAATTTAAAATATAAAATACTAGGGAGGTTTCACAAAAATAAAAGATCAGATGCTTGTTTAACATGACTCTTTATATATTTAAGGGGTATAAGGCCATCTTCAGGACACTGAGGGCCGGTTGTATGTCGCAAAGTAAATGTTTTTTACAACTAACAGTGCCTGTAATCTGATTGGCCATCCCAGTCCTTCCATTTACCATCTACCCTTTGTTAGTTGTAAAAAGCATTTACTTTGCGACATACAACCGGCCCTCAGTGTCCTTTGTGAACTCCTGAAGATAGGCTTATAATCCGAAATATATATAGAGTCGTGATAAAACATCTGATCTTTTATTGAAGTGAAACCTACATAGTATTTTTAAATTTTAAAAAAGTTTCTAAAATTTTTCAAAATTTTCTTTACTTAAGGTAGTTGTTCCCCCAAATGGGTTTTCTTAGGATTTTTTGAAATTTAGATAGATTATTAGTTAAATACTTCTGCATCGATTGGTGACAAAACGAAATTTATGAACAATATAGTTCCGGAGATATTAAATTTCAAAAATAGAGTTTTTCAGACACTTATACATTGGATTATACGAGATATAGGAAAATTTACATACATATTTAATTATAATTAAGAAACCCTTCTAACATTTTTTATAAAAAACTAAACCAACATTAAACAATAACCAATACATATTTTAAGACAATTTTGATTCATAGTTACAACATAGTTTCTGAGATAATAATGAAAAATGTATAAAAAAATTTTACAATAAAAACAATTTGGCAACAGCGCATTTATTTAACCAGCGAAAGATGTATAAAGCGCACATGCGCTAGATTTTTTCAAAATTATAATTTTCATAAGGTGTAACGACGTTGATTACATTTGTTAAAAAATAACAAAACGATTTTTATAGAAATTTAAAATGTATTTTATCTGTCATTTTAATATAAAAATATTCAATCTCTTACAATGGTGCCAGATTTGTCAAACGGGCACGGGATTGGCTAGAATTGGTACATAAACATCAAAAAGTTTTGAGCTTATGAATTATGAATCCTTATTGTCCGTTCTATATACTCTAGCATTAACTTTTGCTAGTATTGTCGCGAAACAACTACCTTAATTTTTATTTTATTAAATTAAAGCCCTCCTGGCTTACGTTTCGTCTCCAGGTCTAGGCCATCCTCAGAGCTAGATATATTTGTGATTGATTTAAAAAAATTAACAGATATGACAAACGTCCAGCTTCACGTGACATGATATATATTGTATATATACATAGAAGAATTCAAAGTGTGCCATATATAGAGAAAAAATAAATAAAATTTTACAAAATAATTAACTCGTAAAGTATTAATTTTTAAAATATTGGATGATTTTTTAAAAAAAAAACGACATTAAATAGATACCGTTATTAAATGAAGTTAAGTTCACGTGCTAGCGTGGTGGTATGATATATAATTATAGTAACCAGATGCGAAGCCTGCCTTCGGCGAGCATATTTCTGGCGTCACCCCCTGACTTCGCAGTGGGTCTTAAAATAATACAGGAATTATTTGACGGATTATAGTGGTATTTCACAAAGTGGAAATAAAATTTTAAAAATTAAAATTTTTTTTAAATTATATTTTGGAGATTATTTTATTTTATCTCTATACATATTTCGGGGTATGAACCCCTCATCAGGAAGTTTAACAAAAGACTTTAATATATAATTTGTCTGTCACGGTCTCATCTTCGGTTAAGTTGTTTTTGATGGGTTTTTTGTTAATTGAAATAATTATTCACAGGTGGTTGTCTCATAAAAATGTTTATTTACATTTTTATTCAATTTCCTTTTAATAAATAATTGTTTTTTTAATTTTATATCCCACAATAAGATTATTACAATTATTATTATATATTAAAAATTGGGCAATTTAATTGATTAAAAATCGAGTTTTAAATTCCACAAATATTAATTTTGACAATTTAATTGATGAACTCAAAAATTGTTATTTAATTAAAAAAAATAATTATACCGTATTTATTTATATACCATACCTATATACACATAGTCTGTATGTATGTATTTATCTAAGTATCTATGTAACTTTTGTTCTGTTAAATTCCGCAAACATTTCTCTATAAAAAATAATTAAGAGTAAAAATAAAAAAAAAAATTATATTGAAAATTAGGAAACGAGCAAACCAATCGACTTGATTGGGGAATAATGGAATTGAAATAATTATCGGAAAAGAGGTTTTTTTATCTAATTAGATTTTTCCTCTTATTAAAAACAAGGACTAAAGATGAATAAGGACACTCGATGGTGGAGAAGTAATCTCCGGAATCGAAGCAAAAAATACAATGTATACATTAATTAATGTAAATAATTGGTTGATAAAAAATTATATATTGATGAAGAGTGGAAATGGAATAGGGACAACCAATCGACTTGATTGGGGAATAATGGAATTGAAATAATTATCGGAAAAGAGGATTTTTTATCTAATTAGATTTTTCCTCTTATTAAAAACAAGGACTAAAGATGAATAAGGACACTCGATGGTGGAGAAGTAATCTCCGGAATCGAAGCAAAAAATACAATGTATACATTAACTAATGTAAGATAATTGGTTTAATAAAATATATAAAAAAAATTATATTAAAAAAAAACGCTTCTAAAAAGTACAGAATAATGTATATAATCAAAAAGCGTGGGGCACTTTTATCGAAATTAATTAAAAGTACATGTTTCTGAACCCCACACTTTTTGATTATATTACATTATTTTGTACTTTTTAGAAGAGTGTTTTTTAGTTTTTTGAAAATATAATTTTTCTGTTTTATACTTGTGTATTGAATGCATTCTGGTCTAATTGTAGATATAATATATCAGTGCATAAAAGATACTTATATGATATATAAAAAACTACATAATAACTGTGGAGGATGAAATTAAGATACCATCAGAAGATAGAGAGAGTAGATCCTCCGCATCAATTATACATCCTCCTTTTGTGTACCAGTTTTATTACCTAATAATATATTTTACGATTAGGTTTTAAATATAATTTTCTTATATTTTTACAACTTCTTTAAACAAGATGAGGCCATTGTCCGAATGCAAATCCAAAGATAATTAAGTCATTTTTTTGAAGAAAAATATTACGTTCATAAAAAAATAATAAATAAACGTCGGGGGGAAGAAAATTGAAGCCGATGGGAGTTTCAAGAAGATTATGCAAAATGTAGATTTCATGGTTGTGTAGCCGATGGCTTGGTTGAGCGGCCGGCGATCGCATTAATAAAGTCATTCACTCTGGTATCTCTCGATAAATTACCCGATTGGAGGCGTTGTGGTTTCCATGTTGTTGTTGCTGTTTTGTTTTTATTATTTCTGGAGGTTGGACCTTCGAATTTGATCCAGTGCTAGCTAATTCCGTCAACGCCCCAAGAGAGATCACTTTGGGCTGGATTGAATCGCGAACCGGACGTTTATCTCTTCATCGGGCATCACACTGACACAAGTTATGGAGTTCCTTGTGACCTATGGACTGGCTGTTCATAAAAATGATATTTTCCATCCGAGTTCTAGGATAAGAAAAAAAATCTCCTTGAAGAGATACATGTCAGATGAGGCTATGTTTGGTCGTCGTATTTATTGGTTTTATTCATAGATAAAACAACGGTCTTAGGGTTTATGGACATTTTAAAATACTAACTATACAAAAAATCAAATAAGTAAAAATAAAAATCCTCTCTTAGGGAAATGATTTATGAGCTAGCTTAATAAGATGGTCTGACATTTGATGTCCAGCAAGGCGCTCTTGCTGGGAAACGTTCAGCTTCACAATGGTAAAAAGAAGATAGTAATTTATGTCCATTCACTGGTCGCAGCAAAATCGAAAGTCACTTGCGAATATGAGTTCATTATTTAATCCAAGGGTCAGAATCTCTGTAGATAAACTGTGAACTTTTGATTCAAGGTTTTGAATAAAAACATAGACATTACTGTCACTTTTTTTTATAAATAATAAATATTTCAAAATCATCTAGTTCATTAAGCTGTTGGTTCTATTTCTATTCAGCAAGACATTCAATACTCCCGAGTAAATGGAAAAGTACTAGAATTTTTTCAAAAAATTCAATTTAGATATAAAAAATTTCCTTTCGGGATTTGCAGAATTGTTGATTTTATTAAAGTATGGTAAATCAATGAGGATATCTTCTGCATAAATATAATAATATATAATATAAAGTTTCGACTTTAAATTTCTTAAAAAATTGAAGGTTAATGGAATTACTTTTCCCAATTTTAATCTAATAGTTCAAATTCCCGATAGTAGTGTAGAATTAAATCGAAGGAGTACCGCGACATTTCAGCCCCCGACAAAATATCCTCGACATAATATCTTCTGACAAAATATTCCCAGTATGAGGGAGAATACAAAAGAGATTAAGTGAGAAGCTTATAATCATAGTTTTGAATAATATAAACAGACTTTCATATTTTAGCGGCTAATTAGCCGTTTGAAAGAGCTGCTATCTGTCGTTAGATTTTCTAGCTAACAATTTAGTATTTTTACTATCTATAATATAGTATTTATCATCTATGTTTACATTGCACAATTATTCATTGTTTGTTAAAAGTGTTATTAATCATTATCGTTATTAATTATTATTATAAAATTGGTCGAAAATATAGCGCCCCAAACACACCCCGCCCGACGATTGGCTGGTTCGGTTTTCAACGTGTGTTTGATTAGAAAAAAATGGGAGCCCGAAACACAATTCCGCCCGGACTAATTTCGGAGGTTCGGTTAATATATATAACCGAACCGGAGTCGATTTGTATTACTCATAAGATTCACGAGGAGAAGTATTATTTTGCCATGAGATATTTTGTCTGAAGGATATTTTGTCGGGGGATGTTTTGTCGGGACTATTTTGTCGGGGGCTGAAATGTCGCGGAATCAAATCGAAGTGCTATTTTTGGCATTTGGGTTTGATTTTCGAGTGGATGGACACTATAGGCCCAAGATGAAATGGATAATTTTTAATCATATGTCAGAAGGGTTGTGTTCACTCCTCGTGAATCAAGCCGGATTGACAAACTATATTGGTAATTTGAACGCTTATATTCAATTTGGGAAAAGTCACTCGATTACTTTTTGAATTTGAAGATATTTGAAATTAGAAACCCTCAGCCATCTTTATTTAAAATCTTACAAATGAAGATTAAATCTTTGAGTGAAATATTTAGCACGATACATATATCCGAGTGGTTTGCATCATTCAAGGTAGCCAAATGGCGCATATTGCTGTTTTTGTCACTTGGGTTCCAATCCCGAGAGGATTAACACAACCCTTCTGACATACAACCAAAATATCCATTCCATTGCAAGTCTATCCCTTTCGACAATATGAATTCTTATATGAATACCTACTGTCTTAGGGTATTTATAATCTGTGTGATTTTCATTTATATATTGGTATATTTACAAATTTTTATATAAAAAAAAACAATTTGAAAAACGTTTATTTAAAAATCAAAACGTTTCGTGAGAAATTTCCCATTTATCAATGGAAATTTAAAAAATAATTGCTTTAAGAAAAGAAGTTAAAGCAACCTTAGACCATGAAATATATAGACACGCCCTCTGCTACTCTCCACACAGAGTGAAGTGAGGCCAACATCGCCTACAGATGACGTCACGTTCTACGCATAAATATTTAGGTTATATTAATCTCAATATTAATTTGCGATTATTGGAATCCAAAATAAATAATCTAAACTACGATAAATTTATCTCAATGTATAATAATTCCTATAGTGGCCATGCGTATTTCTGGGTGTTCCTACCTACAGATGACGTCACATTCTCTAGATGTTGGCATCACCAAATCGACACCGGGGCGTATCTAAATATTTCATGGTCTAAGAAAGCAACTATAAACAAATACATATTATGAAAATAGACAATGAAACAGATTGTCTTGGAGATGAAATTACCTTGAATGAAAATAAAGAATAAAAATATTTATGAGGAATTATTTTTTTCTAAAAATTTTTGATAAATTTTCGAAAAAGTGTCCATATCAGACTTTTTGTTAATTGAACTTTTGTTGTTTAAAATTTCGATTATTTTCATTTTCATTTTTATTTTTTTTCTAAATTCCGTCTCTTTATCTAAAATGTTGTTTGATCTTTAATTAAAATAATAAATTAATAATTAGATGTAATTATTTTTTATTGATTATTTAATAATCTTATTTATACAAAACAAAGTTGAGTCTTTTATACTTTATAAATAAAAATTAAAATTGATTTTTAAAAATAAATTATTAAATGTGTCTGAGTGACTACAATATTTTTTTTCTTTTTAGGAGTGAGAAAATTAATTTATGAAAATTTTTGAAAAGTAAAATATAAAAATAATCAATTTTGATGTAAAAAATTGGAGGAATTGAGGACATCAAAATTGGATTATTTTGAAAAATACATAGAGGATACCAGCATTTTTGAGTGCAAAATAAAAAACTTTGAATTCAAATGAAAAATATAAAGTAAAGAATTTTATTTTTTGTGATTTTATCAAATTTCTGATGAGCCATACATTTGCGGAATTAGTAATAATAAATGAAAGTTTAAATATAAATTTTATGTATGTAGTCAAGTATTGTAATCGTGCATGAAAAAAGTGGTGTTTTTCCTTCTTTTTTCGAAATATCTCAAAAACGACTGAAATTATTTTGATTCAAAAATATTGAGCGAAACCATGACATTTCGCTCTACAAAAAAGTCCTAATAAGTGAACATCGAAAAAATTATATTTTTCGAGATAATAATTATTTTGTCAAAGAATGTCTGTTAGTCATGTGTGTTACCAAATTTTTTCTTTTTAGGAGTGAGAAAATTAATTTATGAAAATTTTTCAAAATAAAATATAAAAATAATCAACTTTGATGTAAAAATTGGAGGCATTGGAGGACATCAAAATTGATTATTTTGAAAAATACATACTTTAATTCAAAATGAAAAAATATAAAGTAAAAATTTTTGATTTTTTGTTATTTTATCAAATTTCTGATGAGCTATATACATTTGCAGGAACTAGTAATAATATAAATTTTATTTCGTTTTACTATGTGAAGTAGTTTGTTTAAAAAATGGTTTTTCTTAAATTATTTGTTTTAATTTTTAAATTTGAACCTGATGGTAGTATTGGACTAGAATTTTGAGAAAGCTATTTATAAATCCTTTTAAATTACAATTTCCTGTAAATAAATTCCAATTTGAAAGGTAAGTTTAAAGTATTTTCATCTCATTGAACAATTTCCTCTACCTGCTATTTAAGAAGCTCTTCAAATGATTTATTTGTGAGTCAGCTGTCTGAACTGAGAAGAGACAGAAAAGAAGTCTTTTATGTGGATGAATAGAAAGGTGCTGACCAAGGAAATTTTTAAGAGAAAAACGTGTCTCTACAAGTCCATTGAGGATTTAGAAATCTCTTCAGAAGAATTTACTAAAGAGATGGATAAAATCAAGCCCTGATTGATAAATAGCACTTTTATTTTTTTATTTTAGGGGCGGAAACGTTAAATGAGACATTCATACGGGTAATTGCTTATAAAATTAAAATAATGTTTTAAAATTTTTCTCTCAATAATATTTAAATTAATAATAATATCATGTTCGGATATCAGGCTAAAATGAATTTCAAATTATTTAATAGCCATTATTTCATCACTTTTCATGTGACTTTTTCAAGCTCTGGAATAGACGTTTTTAAGCCCAATATTTTGAAATTGATCCGCTTATTCGTGTGCATTATTTAAATTTAAAAAAATATTTTTTTTAAAGAACTAAAAGTAAAACTTACCTACGCATAAATGCATGACTTATATTATAATTTGTATATCTACTCTTATTAAACGAGCAAAAATTGTATATATATATATATATATATATATATATATATATATATATATATATATATTTGTTTGTATCTTGGTTCTATTTTGAAACGGCCCTACCGATTTTGATGAAACAAAAATCTATTCACAAGTTTTGATGATGAAAAACGATCTGGCTAGGTCTGGACCTCATCAAAATGCATCTTAATTGATTTTTTTTCTTAATTAAAGTAATTATTGATATATGAAAATCTCAATTAAAAAAAAATGATTTGCCGCATGTCCGATTAGAACCTGAGACCTCTTGCATCAGAGGCATAGACTTTACCAGTAGACCATAGAACTATTTTAAAAATCTTTGCTTTTTACTTTTACTAAAATGAATATTTTTGAATTAGACTTTATTATAAATTTTGAAAATAAACACCCAAAATGAAGGGGAAGGTCAAAAATGAAGATTCTAGATCTTTAAACCAAACTCAACCAACATCAGTAAACACTAGTTGTAATAAAGCTATTTTAACTAGAAAGAACCTGTTGTTAGTAAAAACAGGTTTTTACTGCAATATATCTGAAGGTATATGTTTTTTGCATCAAGCAGAAGACAACCTATTTGAATTCTCTTTATAAATAAATTATTATTATTTGAAGAAGTAATAGTAAATTTTTTCAAAATTTATATACCTATATATTATTTTCTTAATAATTATTATACCAGTTGAAAAGCTTTTCAGATTTTTATTTATTTTATGTACAGATATAAAACTGTTGTTCAAAAAAAAGAAAAAACCTTGTTTATATATACATAAATAAATTTACTTTCGAAATTTGATCCTTAAACACGAAAATTGGTCACCTGTTTCTCAGAAGGCTTCATTCCCATTCCCATTCGCCCGCAGAGAGAATGATTTCTATCCAAAATATATTTTTCATTCTTTTTTATGAGATTTTTTAATATAGAAATAATTTGTCTCCTTTTAAAAACGAAAAAGATGCATATTTTTATTTCAACTGCTCAATTAATATATTAGGAAATAGTAGCCAGATATATTTTCGTTGAGGGTGGATGTTCCAGGAGTGAAATACAAAAATAATACAAAAATTGTAATTTATTAAAATAATTGACATTTCTCGATAGATATATGCACTAAATGTAACATCAACGGGCACTTTTGCCTTGGTCGAGGCACTTACTGACCAACCAGGCATTTGCCTCAAGGGGCTGGCCTCGCGAGGCAAATCCTCAGTCAGTATCCGGCTATTGAAATCCAAAATCTTTCGTCATTTAATTCTGGAGTAATTTTCATGTATTATAATACTTGTGAATTGATTTCATAAACTAGTTGAGAGAAGCACTTGAAAACGACTCCTAAGTTAAAAGTCGAAACATTGGGAATTGTATGAGATTAAAATAGAATGCAGATTAGTTTTAGCGTAGACTGAAAAAGGGTAATTTTGGTTTTTAATTTTTTTGGACGCTTTTAAGACCAAGACATTGTGATCAGGGTGTAAAATGTAAAAACTCTAAATATTCAAATTTAAAAAATAGCATATCTTCGATCTTTAAAAAAAATGGAAGGAGAGGAAATCCTTTGTGAGTTCTGATGAGTTTATCCCATTAAAATGTGTAATTTAAGTGGTTTCATACAAAACATCTAGATTAGGGATGTGTAAAAAGCCAATTTTATTGATTAAAAATCGAGTGTTAAATCCCACAAATATTAATATGACAATTTAATTGATGAACTTCAAAATTGTTATTTAATTAAAAAAAAAATTATACCGTATTTATTTATATAATACTTTTATACACATAATCTGTGGGCCACTGAAGGCTAGAAATGCAAAAACTGGGTGCGTGGGTGGGGGGTAGCAGGAGGTGGGATGCAGTGGTGGGGAGGGTCCGGGGCGAGGTACGGGATTTCGGGGGCGGAGTGGGGGTGTGGGGGTCTCAGGTGTGGGTTGGGGTTGGAGGGTGCAGTGGGTGAGGGTGAAGTGGTGAGGGTCCGGGGGGCGAGGGGGTTTCAGGGATTAATATATAGCTATTAACTGAAGCAAAAATTTACCGAGCATCGCTCGGTGGCCAGGTACTTATTTATTAAAAAGTTAGTAAGTATTGGTGCCTAATATTTCGAATTCGAGTTTTACAAAAAAAAAATAAATAAATAAAGTAAAAAATTAATGTTTGAAATAATTTCTCGCTACAATTTTATTGAGGCGGATTCTCAAAGGCAATTCGATTCTCAATTAATTGATTGCCAATAAATAAGTATGCGAAATGATTTCATAAAAAATATTTTATGATATCACAAAGCAATAAATAGAGCAATTAAAAAAAGTAGTTTCGAATGAGAATAAGTAAGAATGGGAGAATTTTGAGTATATTTTTCAAATAAATATCGGCAAAAACAACTATTTTGCGTAAAGTATTTACTATGTTCTAAAATATTTTATGTAATTTACTAATTTTTAAACTTGAATGTATTCGTTTATATATATATATATTTAAATTAATATTACTGCTTTATTTACATTTGAATTAACATACTATTTTGAATTGATTTTCGATAATAGTAATATAATTTCTGAAAGTCACCAACAGCTACAGGCACTCGTTATCGGTGAATAACAAACATATTCATATTAAAACTTTTATATTGTAGAATTATAATTTTTGTTCATATACTTCTATATTCCTTTGGTGATCTCGCTTGCGTAAAGTATTTTTTTTCAAATTACATAAAGAAATAGATATATAGCTGTTAATCACATCATAATATTCTTCAAAACTCTCGTTTTTTGAATCGAGAAGAAAATCTTAATCGACATGAATTTAATTCATTTCTTGTTATCTCAGTTATGAATGAGCTCATTTCTAAATAATAAATATCAAATTTGATAAGAGACGCGCAAGAAATCACACCAAGTTCTGATTTCGAATATACACTATCCGTCAAAAAAAAAAACACTTCAATTTTTAAATAATTTTCATTTAAGTTCGGTATTTTTTTTAGACCAAAAATCTCTTTTTAAAATGTATTTAAATGCAAAATAGACAATACACTTGTATTGACGACACACAATAATGATGTATCTTAATATAAATTAATAAATAAATATCCATACAAATATTTATACAGAAAATTAATATAATATTAATTGTAAAGCAATATCGGCAAAAAATTAAAAAATAATTTAGATAATTTATCTGTCGAATGATCATTCAAATGATTACAATGAATTATGCTCAAAAATATAAAAGAAAAATAAATGAGGTTGTCCTCTGCTTGATGCAAATAAACATATACATATATTACGAGTACACCAATACCTCACTTTGCGTCGGGGTTACGTTCCAAAAACACGACGCAAATTTAAACGACGCAAAGTGAATTAAGATTTTCTATAGCAAACGATGTAAAGATCGAAGATAGGTTCCAGGGTTACGAAAATACTACTTTTTAAAAAGAAAATTGAACAAAGTAAACATTTAAAAAAAATATTTACCTTTTTTTGTAACCAGAAACAACCCGTAAAAATTTATTATTCTCTTTTAAAAAAAGCACAACACACTAATTGAAACGTTACAAAAAGCACAACACACTACATAATTGAAACTGAACTCTAAAATTAGCAAAACAAAGTGAAAATAAAACTGTATTAAAATTGCGTTGATTTTCAGTTAGAAAGGGAATCCCCGAGTTTTGATGGCAATTAGAAACAAAAGTGGTGCCATCTTTTAGAAAAAAACAAAATTTCAAAAAAAAAAAACTGCAACGGATCGTTGCTAAACTTTATCCAAATTCATTTGAAATATTAATATGTTTATTCCTTTATTATTAATCAGATTTCACTTGCTATTTGCAGTTCATGTTGGCTTTAATTCAAAAATAATGATCGATTCTTATTTAAAAGTCGAGGAATAACCATTCTACATTCGATTTTTGACATTTCGGTTATTTTTGGTAACCATTGGTGAAGACATGGAGGAATCGTCTTAAAATCAAAAATAGCAATCGATTCTCATCTAATACTTGAGGAATAACAATTCTACATTAGATTTTTGACCCTTCGATTATTATTGGTAACCATTGCTGAAGACATGGAGGAATCGGCTTAAAATCAAAAATAACAATCGATTATTATCAAATACTAGAGGAATAACCTTATCGCATTCCATTTTTGATGTTTTGACTATTAATGGCAACCTCTACTGAAAACGTGGAAGAATCGATTTGAAATCAAAAAGACTAAATTCTTTTTTTGGTAAACAACTCAAGCTTGAAAAAATGGTACTTTTTGGCCTCTCGACGAGACCCCAGGTAATTTTTGGCAAAATCGTCACGTGCTAAAAATTCAACCTAATTGAATACTACAATTTGTGACCTTAATTGAGTCCATGGGTTCCGTAGTCTTTACCTGAGGACCCTTTGAAATCCCGCTTGGCGCGCGAGCGATTACAATACTTTACCCATGCTTCGCATTGGATAAAGTAAAAATTAAAGACTCGAACCCAAAACAACGCAACCTCGAAAATCTAACGACGCACAGTGAAAATTAGTACTAATTAAGCAGCGACGCAACTTCGAAAAAACGCAAAACGAAACGAAGCAAAGCGAGGCATTGGTGTATAAATATGTATAATATGGTATATAATTAATTTTTGTTAGAGACTATAGTATCTTCATCATCGGTCCTTTTAATTAGAAACATAATAAAATATTATTCAGCCTTTAATCTCCAACAAATAAATTATATATAAACATATTTATACTCGTTATATATACATTATATATGTTTATTTGCATGAAGAAGAGGACAATCTTAATGATTTCTTTTTATGAATCAACAACTCTGCTAGGGAAAAACAAAATCTTTTCAATTAAATTAAAAATATACTAAAAAAACAAACTTTTTTAAATGTTGCGTTTTTTTTTTGATTGGGGAGTGTATTTGGCTTCGTCTCAAACAAAAAACAAAATTAAATTAATTTTCTCTGTATATTCCATTTCCAAATGATGGATGTCTAGAAGGGATGGCTGAATTGAAGATAAAAGTTAACTCTTAGTTTTCGTTGCACAGCTAATTAACCATTTTTATTTTCAACTCCATAAACGAACAATTTATTGGCTGAGTGAATAGTTTATAATTCATTTGGCAAACACCTCAAAGACATTTGCTACAGTCGGTAGACAGAATGTGTGAAGAAGCTGTGCTGAGGGGGCACGGGGGGTCCACGACCCAGGTTCGTGACAATCCTACCATCTGATACGAGACATCGCGTTCCTAGCAACATATATGCTACCCAGCAAAGTGTCCATCCACTAACATAAACGAAATTTCTGATCCTCGACTCCACAAGAGATAAATGTATTGGATGTATGACGTCACTCTCAAAATATCAAGAATTAATTGAAATTTCTTACTTAGGTATTAATTGAAAGAAAAAATTAGTTAGTACACTCTGCGCATATTTGAGTGATGTGGCAATTTTTGGTTACAAGACCGTTTGAGCTATATAGTCGGAATTCTTGGGATGTAGTTTGTTAATAAAAACTTGATGCCAAATTCCAAATCACTGGCTAAAAGAGTTCAATTTTGCCAATTCAATTTTTATTCATTTATGATCAGAAATTTTAAAAATAGAAACGTTTATATATAATCTCTCCTTCGTTTTTTAAATTCTAAACATTTTGGCACAAGAAAGGATTTTCTACGATATCTTCACCTCTTTAAATATTGCAATATAACTACGACGTTTCGATCGGCTTATTCTACGATATTTTTTAAGTAAGAGCACCTAGAAGTAAACTTAAAATCAGAGTGGGTGCTCTCATACTTGATAACAAGCGCAGAATAAGCCGATCGAAACGTCGTAACTATATTGTATTATTTAAATTGAAAGATTTTGTGCCGAGGGTAGCAGAATTTTTATATAGTGAAGGAGACAATAAAAGAGTATTATATTATTTGTTTGTGTTCAATAAATAGTTATAATTAATTAATTGTGTGATTTAAACAAAATTTCAAACTTAAATAAATTTAATACAAGCTTGAACAGCTACATATTTGCCTTCTTTAGCTATTGGTTATTTTCGAGGGATGAGCCGCGACCTAAAATTGTGTACACCTACTTCAATTCCACTTTCATTTCCAGGTAGAAGACAATAGATTATCTAATGAATTCCAAAGTAATTCCAAATAATTCCAAAGACGGAGTACATCTAATTCCAATTGCGGTTCCCCTGTTATTTTACACGAAATATATATCAGAAACAAGATAATCAAAAAAACAAAATCATCCCTTAAAATTATTTTCTTTTACGTTTCAGAAATTTTTATAGTCAAATAAATAAATAAATATCTCATTTAAATGTAGCCAAAAGACATCACAAAAAAATGAAAATATTTCACTCAATTTTGTAATTGTTAGTCGGGAGACTTGGCGAGCGAATATAAATATACCGAAGAAATTGTTATTTATTTATTTATTTTTTCAATAAGAGGGAAGCGGATTGAACCACTAGACTGCTGGATTGAGTTAGTTAGCTTGTATACTCAAGTAACTTCACAAGCAATGTAGTAAATGAAGAAAAAAACTTTTTAATGGTTTATGAGATATAGTCAAAAAATAAATCGATAAAATTTTAAATTAGATATTATTAGGAAGTCGACATTAAATCAGTGTTAATTGCAGGAAGTAATAAATAAATAAATAACTTGATATCGAAGTACTTATAACGTATTACTAGTGAATATATTTTTATAAAATATAAATTCAAAAAAAAAAATTAATTAAATTAATTGTTTTTTATAAATATTAAATATTTTAACAAGAAAAAGACATATCTTTATTATTATTAATTATATTGAATGTAATGGAAGGCAGCCCAGGGGGAAAGAAAAAGTTAACACATATCAAATAAGGTGTAATTTATTGGAATCCTTCCTCCTTTCCTTTCAAACCGACGTTTCGGAGGATTTTTCCAACTTCTTCAGGGTTTCATTCATTGACCTTTGAAACCCTGAAGAAGGAGGAAAAATCCTCCGAAACGTCGGTTTGAAAGGAAAGGAGGAAGGATTCCAATAAATTACACCTTATTTGTTATGTGTTAAGTTCTACTTCTCCACTACTGGGCTGCCTTCCAATACATTCAATTACATTAAGTTTCGGTAAGTGAAATGAAGATAGCAAATGAACTAATACATTTGGTCCAAATATAGATTTATTCAAATTTAATCAACATTAATATTTTTAACAAGGGTTTTGGTATTTCTTTTATTTGAAAATGCCCTCTGACGCGTCTGCTATTAATTATACCTTTCTTCGGAGCGAGAATTCAATTAAGGTTTTCAAGAAATGCTAAAGTTCCTCATGGACTAAAAGTTAACTTTTTATGAATCAGATCGGTTAGTTGACCCCTCAGGAGTCTGTGTTTCAAATTTCAAATCAAACGGTTAAGCCGTTTAACCTGTAGGTCGGTGAACATAGAGATATAGTATCTAAAAACTATTATATATATTGTAATTCAAGTAATATTACTGTTTATCCACTGTCTTTAAATGTAAAGATTGAAATTCCTGCCTTCCATTACATTCAATTAAAATTTCTACCAGTCCGTCTCTCTCCAGAGAAAATTTCAAGGCAAAAAAATTATTAATTATACTTAAAACTTTTATTTTAAATAATTATTTTATAATAAACCGATTTAAATATTATCGAATAAAACCCTAATAGTTAAAATTAATAATTATTTATCTTATTAAGAAAAAAAAATCAATTCAACAAGTTTCTAATTTATTTATTTTATTTTTTCTTCCTTATGCCAAATGAGATCAAAAACTCGTGCACACGCAAAGTATTTGTTAGGCTTTGAAAACGAAATTAGGCATACGCATTTAATTTTAATAGCAATCGTAATTATTTAATAAATCTTAAAGATAAAACATGGAAATTTCTTAAATTGATTACATTTAATAAATGCATAAGAAAGTGAATAAACCAAATAAATAAATTATTGCAGATATACGCTGAGATTTTTTCTTTAATCATTTACTTAGCTCGAAATGAAAATATTTTAACAAGTACTAATAACCATTTTATAACTGCACTGGATATAAAGATAAATTTGCAAAGTATATGTATATATAAATTAATATTTTTTTCGAATTATAATTAGAAATGAAACGATTAACATTTTTCTACTGATTACCGTAAAAAGACCGATTCGTATATTTATTAATTTGTATGAAAAGAAAATTCCTTTATATGTATGTTCGAATGAAATTTTAATTAATAGTCTATCGGAAACGTGTATAGTCAATCTCAAAAGTAGCATAATTTCGAATTTTTATTCAAATATTCTCTTTAACGTTTAGACTTATGATGTAACTCGGATTTCTCAGTTACTCAGTCTACTCTTATCAAACGAGCAAAAATTGTATATATATATTTATATATATATTTATTTATATATTTTTTTCATTAAATTGAAGGGTTGGTTTTGTCACAAATATAATAAAACAATAATTTTAATAACTATTAGAATTATTTAATTGATAACTATACAGTTTCGGTCACCACTGGTCGACCATCCTCAGTAGTTATCTCGTTCAAGAACCGGAATTTGTCATTTCACATGAAACATTCATTCTTAAATCTTCAATATAGACACATCACACAGATTTGAAGATTTAAGAATGAATGTTTCATGTGAAATGACAAATTCGGTTCTTGAACGATAACTACTGAGGATGGTCGACCAGTGTAACCGAAACTGTATAGTTATCAATTAAATAATTCTAATAGTTATTAAAATTATTGTTTTATTATATTTGTGACAAAACTAACCCTTCAATTTAATGAAAAAATTTAAATCAAGTCACTTAAGTTCTGGAAGAAATTTAAATTATATATTTTTATCATTGTTCTATTTTGAAAACGGCTCTACCGATTTTGATGAAACCAACTCTATTAACATGTTTTGAGGATGGCTAGGCCTGGACCTCGACAAATTTCATCTTAATTGATCTTTTCTTAATTAAAGTAATTATTTATAGATGAAAATCTCAATAAAATGTTTGTTTACATTTTTATCAATTATCTTTTTTTTATTAATTGGTTTTTTAATTTTAAAACCTACTAATAGGTTATAATAAATATTGTTATATATTAGAATTTGCAAATTTAATTGATTAAAATTCCTCTTATTAAAAAACTTGGACTAAAAATATTATCTTAAGCTAGAAGATCAAGTATAGTAGGTGGTGGGGATGTAATCTCCGAAATCGAAGCCTCAAATACAATCTGTACATTATTTATTGTTAAAAATTGCTTCAATAAAATTATTATTTATTATTTAATTGATTAAAAAACTCGATAAATTGTTATTTAATTAAAAAAAATAATTATACTGAATTTATTTTTATACCTATATACAAATAATCTGTGGACCACTAGAAAGCTAGAAATGCAAAAACTGGTTCAGGGGTGGGGATGGATTTGGGGGGTGCAGGAGGTGGGGGAATCGCGGGGGATCCGGGGATGGGTTGGGGTGGGGGGCGAGGTGCGTGGTTTCGGGGGGAGGGGGTGGTCCAGGGGCCGTGTATTATATATATTTGTATTTTTTTAATTTGGTTACCGTGCATCGCTCGGTGGCTCCAGATACTTTGTTCTTATTGTAGAAATATTTAAAATTTGTATATATATTTAAACTATGAGCAGTATTCTAATGGAGATTTTTCTAATTCCGAAATTGTGAAAACTTTTTTAAGGCTCAGTATTCTAACTGCAAATTTTTGCAGTTGGTCGTGAGATGAATAAGTTAGAGCTGTTCTAATACTAAATTTAAATATAGTAAACTATGTTGAAAAAAATTTTATTTATTGTTTAATGTATTATATATTAAATAAATTTAAAAAATTTTATAGAACACTCTAGAAACGTTTATTAAAAATTCAGACGAAACGTCTGGATTTTATCAATGGAAACTTGAAATTTTGAAAAAATAGTTGCTTCAAAAAGAAATGATTAATCCGAGGGGTGAACCGCGATTGGAATTAGTTGTACACGTCTTTGGAATTATGTGGAATTCGTTAGATAATGCCCCTACATCTATTGTCTTCTACTTAGAAGATGAGCTTACAGCTCAGAAATATATATATTGAAAAAATTTACATCTTTTTTTAATTTTAATGTGAAACAAGTGTCCTAGAAATCTTAACTCATAGTAAATGAATATTGCATTTAATATTATATTTACTTTTATCTTTACTTCTACTTAGAAATGAAAGTGGAAGTGGAATGAAGGTGTACACGATTTTAGGTAGCGGTTCACCCTTCGATTAATCATAAGGTTAGATATACTTATTTTCTAATATTTATCAAACATTTTTAGAGAAAAATATTTTTTCGTATAAATATATATTTTTTATTTTTATTCAAGGTAATTTCATCCCCTAGACAATTTGTATCATAGTTTATTTTAAAAATACTTATTGCTTTATCATTCCTTTTGAAGCAAATATTTTTTTCAAATTTCCATTGTTTTAAAGGGGAAAAATTTCTCCTGAAATGTCTGGATTTTTAACAAACGTTTCTAGAATGTTCTATAAAATATTTGTATTTATTTATAAAATAAACTATTCAAAATTCATTGTTCATTTAACTATGTATTAAAATAATTAGATTTCGTAATAATATAAGTGCATGGAGCAACGAGCAATGCTCGGTAACTTTTTGCCTCTAAATAGCTTAAGTTTCAAATTTCAAGGCTCTGCGACTTTCCGAAGACGAGATATGAACGATTAAAATATTTATTTTGCGACATGACTAAATTACACCCCTTTCGTTTATTTCAATCGGATTAAAATTTATACACGACTAATAACTTGATAAGTTCACCAATTTTTACCGAAATCGTTAGAGCCGTTTTCGAGAAACCGATTCTATATATATATATATACAATAATTGTTCGTTTAATATAATAAGATTTATTATAATGATATTTATAATGAACAATTATTTAGTGGGTCTTAAGATACTATATATATAAAATACACAAAATAATTTTAAAAGTTAAATTGAAAAACACCAGTTTATTTGTTTTTGCTTCTAGCATAACAACGGCTTAAATTTCTATAAAATAATTAAAAAAAAAAAAATATTTTTTGCAATTTTGAAAAGGAAGTTCTGAAATTAGAGACCCCAAAATTTAATCAGTTCTTGTGTATCAATGAGAATCCAGACACCCAGGCAAAAAAATTATGGTTGAAATGATTTTTCTTCACGTTTTAGAGATTTTTATACACAATGAACAATTTTTTTTTTATTTTTTTTTTGGAGAGAATTCAATACACGCTTAATAATTTTCAGAAATCAAAAAAAAAATATATTATTATTTTTTCGTTTATTCCTACGAATCTTATGATTATTTCTTAATTTATTAGAAAAATTATTTTGAAAAGAAATCTTTAGAGTGTAAATCTATTTTTCTATGTAAAAGGTTTGAGTTTTGCATTATAATGGTGCCAAACTGTGAGATTTTTGAAAATAGAACGAAATCTATTTTCAGTGAAGGGACATTTTATGGCATAGAAGATTAAGATGAATTTTTACTCAACTTAAAGTGATTTCTTAAATAATTAAGAAGAAATTTGTAAATTCAGAAATATGACAAATAACTAATAACAATTATTTTTTGATTTATGAAAAGTGACCAATTAATATGGTTTTGTCCAAAGATTTTCAACAGAAACAAACGGTCAAGAAAAGGTCCTGGCTTAGAGAACAAAGGAAAAAACAGTGCACTCGAATACTGTCCGTAAGAACGAGCCCTTAGGGTCAAAACAAAATGACGATAGTAGAAATCACAAAAATTATCAATCGTTTTTATTAATTCACCCACAAAAATGTACATTCGATAAAAAATTATAATAAACATCCATTGGATTTTATAAAATCACTCATTTTTCATTTTTTAAAATATTATTAATAATTTCAAAAATTTGAGGGTTTTTTTTTTAAATAGATGGAATTTTTTGAAAAATTAACTCTTTGTATACAATCAAATACTTACCTATATTAAAAAAAGAATTTAAGGTCAAATCTAAGATTTCGGTAATATTTTATATGAGAATGTTTATTATTAATTAATTTATTTAAATAGTATTTTTTAAACAGAAAAAAACAATTGTGATAACATCAGAAATAATATTCATTAATTTATATTGATTTACTCAGAGAAAGTTGAATCGACAAATAATACTATATGAAATTATAATAAATATTTTAGGTTAAAAAAATAAAATAAAATGAGAGAGTCTTCTGTTTTTTAAATAAAATATTTTTAATTATTTCTAGAGACTATAGTGCTGAAGGCATTTTCATCATCGTCTATCACAAATATTTCAAATTAGTTACAAATTAAGATTTATACATAGAAAATTTTGAAAATATTCTATGTATAAATCTTAATTTGTAACTAATTTGAAATATTTGTGATAGACTGATGATGAAGGCAATGCCTTCGAAACTATAGTCTCTAGAAATAATTAAAAATTATTTTATTTAAAAACAGAAGACTCTCTCATTTTATTTTATTTTTTTAACCTAAAATAAAAACAATTCTGTTACCATCGACAGTGAAATCTTTTATTCAACTAATATAATAAATATATCTTATTAGAATAAATATTTTTCTCTGTAGTTAAAGCCACTCTATATGTATATGCAATAGTATCTACAAGAAATAACTATTTTCGTTAAAAAAAATAATAGTAAAGGAATTCCTTTGAAATGGCTATTTACTTTGATATTAGCCTTTCCTTCACTGTTTAAAACATACTTTGCTTCTCTTTCTATATTTAACCCCTTCGCTTGAAAATTTTTATTTTTAACAATTAAAATCTATACTTTATTAAATACATCTATTTATACACTGAAAAACGATATATTTATAGTTAAGAAATTATATTTGTTATGAATAGATTGTGAAGTTAATTGTGGCGAGATCAATCTCTGTTCAATATGAATAAATGATATACTTATTTTAAGTATTCTGATATTTTTGGAGCAACTCTAGATATATTAATAGTTAATATGCCGCTATTTGAACCAAGCACCAATAAGTAAATTATGAAAATATTGTTATTTGAGTATAATAGTGGAATAGTTAAATTTAATAAAAAATATTCAAGCTTATATCATTTATATTCATTTGATGTAGAATCTATATTCAAATGAATTATATAAATATTTAATTTAGCTATTCATTTGGATGAATTAATAAAAAAAATTTTTAATTTAATTTTCTAAATTTATAAGGTATAAGGTTATCTAATTTTAACATATATTAATATTTCTTATAATCTTATAGTGGGTTTTAAAATTAAAAAAAACAATTAATAATGTATACAAAATTGTTGTTAATTTTTTTTTAAATATCTTAATTATTAAGATATCACTATTTACAGAAAATATAAGTCGTTTTATGATAAAAAATCATTCGTTTGGATATAATAAGAGGTTTCACTAGAAGAAAACTAGGCATTCATTAGATATTAAGAGATATCTAATAGAATAAAATCGATCACTCAATTAGGTATATAATATATTTGGATTAAATACCTAAAAATTTGGTCATATTTGAAATGATTTTGATATATCTTGATTATTAATAAAATATCTTTGGAATAAATAAGAGGTTATTAAAAATTGCTCAACTCTATCAATATATTCATTATAAATAAATTGTTTTTTCAGTGTATAATATATATATATATATATATATATATATAAATATATTGATTTTTTTAATATTTTGATTATATTTCCAATTTTTGTTTCTTTGATAGTCAAATTTCAAGAATTTATATCCTAAACTTAGAATAATTTTTGAAGGAGGAAGCTCAAAAAAAATAAAAGACTCATTAATAAAAAATAAATCTTATTTAATTATGAAACATTTGTAAATGAAATGATAATAGCTGAATTTTCTATTGGCGAAAATCAGATGCGATAGTTAATCGAGAAATAAATTGTTTGTCCCTATGGGAGGTTAGAAATTTTTGTGAATCAATTATTGAAAACAAAGACTATTTTCTTAATAAGATTTTTCTGTGATTATTTAATAAAAAATATTAGCCTGTTGTCCGATTCCAAACCAAATGAGTGGGACAAATTCTTCTGACACCTAAATGAAGTATAATATAATAATTTTGTAAATTATTTCTGAGATTCTTTTTGATTTGTTTTTCTATTTTTATAAAAAATATTAATCTCTTGTCTAAATAATTGAAAAATAAATTTTCACTATAAACGCATGATATTCACAAATAATGAGATTTATTATTATTTGATATAGAATCGATACAAATTTCTGTGATTAAATTAACGAAAACGAAGGAAATTTTCTTTGTGGATTATTTCTGTGTTGTTTTTTATTTTTATTTCTAACTTTCTGATCAGTACATTATGGGTTATTTCTGTGATTGGGGTTGATTTTTTCTCTTATTTTATTTTTAACTTTCTGTGAGCGAATTAATAAAAACGAAGGGAATATTCTTTGTGGATTATTTTTCTGATTATTTGTAATTTTCTGTTGAGTATATTAATGAAAATAAAGGCAATATTTCCCCATGGGTTATTTCTGTGATTGGGGTTGATTTTTCCTCTTTTATAAATGGATAAAAACATTTTAAAAAAAATACTTTATAGATTTGAACTTTTGCTTTTGAGCTGGTTATCCAAAAAGAAGTTTCGACGGAAACTAACTAGAATGATACACTTTTTAATAAAATAAAAATGTGTAAAATTTTCTTAAAAGTTTTATTTTCTGTGATTAGCGTTGATTTTTTCTCTTATTTTATTTTCAACTTTCTGTGAGCAAATTAATGAAAACGAAGGGAATATTCTTTGTGGATTATTTTTGTGATTGTTTGTAATTTTTAACACAAATGAAAATGAAGGACATTTTTCTCTATTGGTTATTCCTGTGATTGGGGTTGATTTTTCCTCTTTTATAAATAGATAAAAAGCATTAAAAAATAAATTGTTTATCCAAAAATTAATTTCGGCTGAAATTAACTAGAATGAAATCTTTTTAATGAAATAAAAATGTGTAAATTAGGTGAATTCAGCCGAAACTTCTCTTTTGGTAAAAAATGATTCTCGAACCTAATTTCTGTGAGTAAATTAATGAAAACAAAGAGAATATTCTTTGTGGATTATTTTTGTGATTGTTTTTGATTTTCAAGTTTTATTTTTAACTTTCTGTTGAGTATATTAATGAAAATGAGGAAAATTATTCTCTATGGATTATTTCTGTGATTGGGGTTGATTTTTCCTCTTTTATAAATAGATAAAAAGCATTAAAAAATAAATAGTTTATTCAAAAAGATAATTTCGCCCGAAATTAACTAGAATGCACACTTTTAAATGAAATAAAAATGTGTAAATTAGGTGAATTCACCCGAAACTTACTTTGGTAAAATATCTTTAATATAATTTTCTAGTGTATGATTCTCGAACCTAATTTCTGTGAGTAAATTAATGAAAACAAAGAGAATATTCTTTGTGGATTATTTTTGTAATTGTTTTTGATTTTCAAGTTTTATTTCTAACTTTTCTGTTGAGTACATTAATGAAAATGAGGAAAATTATTCTCTATGGATTATTTCTGTGATTGGGGTTGATTTTTCCTCTTTTATAAATAGATAAAAAGCATTAAAAAATAAATAGTTTATCCAAAAAGTAATTTCGGCTGAAATTAACTAGAATGCACACTTTTAAATGAAATAAAAATGTGTAAATTAGGTGAATTCAGCCGAAACTTCTTTTGGTAAAAATGATTCTCGAACCTAATTTCTGTGAGTAAATTAATGAAAACAAAGAGAATATTCTTTGTGGATTATTTTTGTAATTGTTTTTGATTTTCAAGTTTTATTTCTAACTTTTTGTTGAATATATTAATGAAAATGAGGAAAATTATTCTCTATGGATTATTTCTGTGATTGGGGTTGATTTTTCCTCTTTTATAAATAGATAAAAGCATTAAAAAATAAATAGTTTATCCAAAAAGTAATTTCGGCTGAAATTAACTAGAATGCACACTTTTAAATGAAATAAAAATATGTAAATTAGGTGAATTCAGCCGAAACTTCTCTTTTGGCAGAAATCTTTAATATAATTTTCTATTGTATGATTATCGAACCTAATTTCTGTTAGGAAATTAATTAAAACAAAGGGAATATTCTTTGTGGATTATTTTTGTGATTGTTTGTGATTTTTAAGTTTTATTTTTATTTTTCTGTTGAGTACATTAATGAAAATGAAGGAAATTATTCTCTATGGATTATTTCTGTGATTGGGGTTGATTTTTGCTCTTTTATAAATAGATAAAAACTATTAAAAAATAAATAGTTTATCCAAAAAGTAAATTCGGCTGAAATTAACTAGAATGTACACTTTTTAATGAAATAAATTAGGTGATTTCAGCCGAAACTTCTCTTTTGGTAAAAAAAATATAATTTTCTTGTGTATGAATGTCGAACCTAATTTCTGAGAGTAAATTAATGAAAACGAAGAGTTTTTCTTTGTAGATTATTTGTGTGATTGGGGTTGATTTTCCTTCTTTTATAAATAAATAAATGACGTTTTTTTAAAAACAAAAATCTTTAATATATGGTCAATCTAGCTTTCTGTGGTGTGATTGAGTAAAATTTCTTCACAAGATATTCACAAATCATGAGATTTATTATTATTTGATATAGAATCGATACAAATGCCTGTGATTAAATTAACGAAAAACGAAGGTAATTTTCTTTGTGATTTTTAAGTTTTATTTCTAAATTTCTGTTGAGTACATTAATGGTAAAAATGAAGGAAGTTTTTCTCTATGGATCGGGGTTGATTTTCTCTCTTTTATAAATAGTTAAAAACCATTAAAAATTAAATAGTTTATCCAAAAAGAAATTTCGCCCGAAATACACACTTTTAAATGAAATAAATTAGGTGATTTCAGCCGAAACTTCTCTTTTGGTAAAAATATCTTTAATATAATTTTCCAGTGAATGATTGTCGAACCTAATTTCTGTGAGTAAATTAATGAAAACGAAGAGTTTTTCTTTGTAGATTATTTGTGTGATTGGGGTTGATTTTCTTTCTTTTATAAATAAATAAATGACGTTTTTTTAAAAACAAAAATCTTTAATATATATGGTCAATCTTTTTGTGGTGTGTTTGAGTAAAATTTCTTCACTGTGTTTGCTTTTGGGGGTGTATAGATTTGTAGACTGACCCGTGAGCAGAGCTGGTAGGCGGATGGAAGGCGCCCGCGCCGCCGGCCCGGGCTGCGGGGTCCCATATATATCTTCCCTCATGGGTGCGATGGTCAACCGGCAGCGGCGCATGGAAGGCTGCAAAAGCGGATGCTGCGCCTGCGGTGGTCGCCAGTCCGGCTGGCAGAGGCCCAGTTCCTCCTGCACAATGCATTCCGAAAATCTGCTGCTCGGGCATGGTCCAGAATCACCCGGCGCCTAGCATCCACATAGCCATATAGCCCATAGCTGACACATTCAATGAGCACACGTTGCAAAACAGTTTGACAGGAGCACAGAACAAGAACGAACAAACACACGTGGAATATGGTCACGTCAGCAAAGGTTACATCTCAACTATGCAGTGCGCCTGGGCCGGTCGGTGTTGGGGCCCGAATTCCCCTCTCACCGCCCCTTCGGTACCCCCTCCACCCGTAGAGGGCCGTCCCCTCCGCTGACGCTCCGCCCACACGCACACGCGGCCATTCAGCCATACCCCTATTGCCCCCTAATTCACGAATTAAGGGATTATATTTAGAAGGGCTATATTAAGCCCTCAAGATGGGATGCTTCCCTGAGACCAAGCTCCCTCAGGGCAGTCACTTCCACGAGGTTCCTCATTTACATCTCAAGACATTTCTAGGGGTGGATAAACTCTAGAGAAAAATATTGAATTAAATAAAAATTTATAAGAATTTTGCTGACTTGGTGTGTACTGGATATATTAATTTTTTATTGTTAGGATAAATAAACTGAATTTGCTTCTTTCCAGTAATTTATTTTGTTTTTCAAATGGTTATTCCAAAGAGCGTTCTCAGCATCTCTTCTCAGTGGAAACCACTCACCCACCAATGTGCCGACTCCATCAGCTTGTACAGAACATTGATAAAAGCTGATCACACAACACACACATACATATATATATATACAAATTTAAAATGAGACAACATACGAATATACAATTATTTACATCTCCTTATACTTTACTTTACTTTATTATAAGGAGATGTAAATAATTGTATATTCGTATGTTGTCTCATTTCAAATTTGTATATATATATGTATGTGTGTGTTGTGTGATCGAGCTTTTATCAATGTTCGTACAAACTGATGGAGTCGGCACATTGGTGGGGAGTGGTTTCACTGAGGAAGAGATGCTGAGAACGCTCTCAAATATTTGGAATAACCATTTGAAAAACAAAATAAATTACTGGAAAAAGCAAATTCAGTTTATTTATCTAACAATAAAAAATTAAATAAAAATTTTAAAAATATTTAATTGTTTAGATTCATATTAATTAATTATACATGTTCAAAAGTGTTAATTTTGAGTGTAACTATGATACTAATTGCCTGGAGCACCGAACGATGCTCGGTAACTTTTTTCCTCTAAGGGCCAGTTGTATGTCGGTTGGTAAACTCTTTTTAAACATTGGCAAAGGGTAAACCTTGTGCTCGGTCGGATGACCAATCAGATGACACGCACTTTCATCCTGATTGGTCATCTCGCCAGAACAAGGTGAATTCTAAGTGAAAGAATCCTTATAATTCACCTGGTGGCCGGCGGGATGGCCAATCAGATGAAAGGCACAAGGTGAATTCTAAGGTTTTACCGTTTGTCAACGTTTAAAAAGAGTTTACCAACCACATACAACTGGCCCTAAATAGTTTCAAATTTCAAGGCTCTGCGACTTACCGAAGACGAGATATGAACGACTCCTAATTTACACCACTTCCTTTATTTCAATCGGATTAAAATCTATACACGACTAATAAATAATTGACACTTGATAATTATAACTATTAAAAAAAAAATAGTTTGTGCCGTTTTTGAGAAAATAAAAAAAAACGAAAAATCTTTCATATGAAAATGTCAACTTCCGGTGTTCCGATTTCAAGCAAACGTTTCCTGTACTCATTCTAGCCTATATCGAGCTTAAATTCCGAATTTCGTAGCTCTGAGATTTATGTGATACGCAGGTAGGGTACATTCTTAGGTACGTAAACATCGACTTCCGGTACTTATTTTTTAGCCAAAATCTTTTGGTAGTTCTTGTAGCCTCTAGATAGCTTAAGTTTCAAAATTTCAAGGCTCTGCGACTTACCGAAAACGAGATATGAACGATTAAAATATTTATTTTGCGACATTACTAATTTACACCCCTTTTCTTTATTTAAATCGGATTAAAATTTATACACGACTAATAACTTATGAGACTTGATAAGTACACCAATTTTTAGCGAAATCGTTAGAGCCGTTCGCGAGAATCCCATTGTATATGTATATATACAAGAATTACTCGTTTAATATACTAAAATAAGATTTGTGGATATGTATAGTATGAATGTACGATTATGTATAACTTTATATAATTAATTCTGCTTATACTTTTTAATCAGACCAGGCGAGAGTTCTGGGCCAACTTGAACTCTTTGGTAAACTCGTAATATGGACTAAGGGAATCAATTACCTGATAAAAACCGATGAATTGTCCACAGTTTCGTTAGTTTTAATATAAACTAGACTCAATGTTTTCTTTTTCTAAATGCTAAAATAAAAATTTCGCTGACATCTTCTTTGATTCAAATATCTTGAAGATGTGTGACAGGCTGTCCATATTGGGCGTCTCAATCGCATCTGACCTGTCTTGGAATGAACACATTTCCTTTGTGGCGAAATGAGCAGAAAGAAAAATGCTGTTCGTGTTCAGGTCCAGGCGATTTTTCACGCTTTTGCAGCTTCTTACCCTCTACAAGTCTATAAGGCCAAAATCCGCCCCTGTCTCGAAGATCATCAGGCCTCCAAGCATTCTCTTGCCAGCCTGGATGAAACTCAGAAACGAACTATCAGGTTAATTGACAATCCGATTCTTCTCGATCTCGATCCCTAGCTCATTGAAGAAGTTTTTCTGCGCTTTCCTTATTTTATAAATACTATCACCTCATGTACTCAGATGAGATTTTGACGATAATTCTCCCCAAAGGGTGGCACGCATTTTGCCGATTTCCAACACCTTTTCGCAGTTAAATTGAAAAAGTGCCGTACAACTTCGTTCGCCAATACGTTTTCCTCATGACTTCGAGAAACTAGAACTCTCTCCCAGCCTGCTTCTTTCCCGCCACTTATTATAATCTTCAAACATTCAAAACCCGGATACACAAATACCAACGCCTCCACCATTTCTCTTGATCTATTTCTCCTTCTCTTCGGTAATTCAGAGATCTTTCGAGATTCATAGGAGCTGCAACTTCCTAGTTCGACGATTCTGGCATTCGATTGCATTAAAAAATACATAAATCTGTAATATGAGGACTGAGGAAAATCTAAAGCACATACTTCTTCAGTGTAAAACATATAGAATTATAGATCATTGAGACGCTCTTCCTTGGGAGATGCATGTGGACTGACACCGACCCGGACCAGACTTTGAGAGAGATGCTGAACCCAAAAACCCACGCACAAGTGGAGGAAATTTATAACTGGGATCATGAAATTGAGATCGTTCATTGTCAATAAATACCCAAGGAATGACGGGTAATCAGTTTGTTTTTTAATAAACTTTCCCAAATCGTTTCGTTTATACATAATCACTACTTCATTTATAATCAATAATCGTTTTCTGTGTTTGCAAGGTTCGGCGATTTAGATAGTTCCCATCTTTAATACTAGATTAGTTGAAATGTTGTTGAAACGCTTATCCTAAAAAATCACTCTAGAATGTAATTATAGGTTAGAAGACAATTATTAAATTAAGGCAGTGATGTTTAAATTCAACAAGTCGCTCGATGTAATTGAGGCCCTTACGAATTCTCCTATTAACACTGTGAATCAAGACACTCGTATTATATCTTGGTCGCAGTTAGCTAATTGCTTTATTTCTTTTTAAGCATTGCTAAAGCAACGTTGTACTAGAGGCCCCGAATTTGGGTTTAATTAATTTAGTTCGTAAATCACAAAAAGTTATCAGAAACATCAGTTTACAGTAATATAATTCGTAGGGAGTACAAAAAATAAATATATTATATATTTCTACTCTTATTAAAGGAGCAAAAATTGTTTTATATATATATTTATTTATTTGTATATATATTTGTATCTTAGTTCTATTTTGAAAACGGCACATCCGATTTTGATGAAACAAAATCTATTTTTTTTTTTTAGCTTTTCGGCCCTTCTAGCCATAAGCCTAATTACGATACTAGATATATTTTTAAAATTTGTCTCTACCCCCGGGGGTCAGATTTTGGCTGGCTGCCTCGAGTCGGATTCGAACCCGGGTCTCCTGGTTAGCTCGCTGTCACGCTACCGACTAGCCTATCGACCCCCACAAAAATCTATTAACAAGTTTTGAGGATGAGAAAACGATCTTTTCTTAATTAAAGTAATTATTGATAGATGAAAATCTCAATAAAAAAGTTTATTTACATTTTTTTCAATTATCTTTTATTTTTAATTGGTTTTTTAATTTTAAAACCCACTAATAGGTTATAGCAAATATTAATATATTATATTGAAATTAGGAATTTTTTGTTTGGAATCAAGTGAATCGATTGGATTGGCGAATAATGAAATTGGAATAATTATCGGAAAAGAGGTTTTTTCTTTAATTAGATTTTTCCTCTTATTAAAAACAAGGACTAAAAAGATGATAGAGGACACTCGATGGTGGAGAACTAATCTCCGGAGTCGAAGCTAAAATACAATGTATACATTAATTCATGTAAAATAATTGGTTTAATAAATTTTTTGTTTGTTTTTAATTAACAGATGTCTAAATCATAACAAAACAGGTGTGTTTACAAATAAAGTGGTTCAAGTGGCTTTTTTTATATAACTTGGAAACAAATCTTATTTAATTTTATGTTTTTATTTCAGATCCTATACGATTATTTTTTTATTATTATTTTCCTATTTATTTTTATAATGTTTATCAATATGAACAAATGTAGGCAATTGGTGTACGAGTAAACAAATATACACATAATATGTATACCATTAGAAAGCTAGAAATGCAAAAACTGGGTGCGGGGTGGGATGGATGTGGAGGTGCAGGAGGTGGGGTGCAGTTGTGGGGGATCCGGGGGTGGGAGGCGCGGTTTGGGTGGGGTGTGGCGGAGTGGGGGTGTTGTGGTGGGGTCAGGGATTACCGTGCATCGCTCGGTGGCTCCAGGTACTATAATGTTTATACTAGCTGCACCGTACGCCTTCGATTGGCTTCTTTCAAGGCAAGGAGCTCCATCCCCTGGACCCCATCCCCCTGCCTGAAAACATTGTTTAAAAATGCTGTTATAATTTTTAAATATATTGTAGCGTCTAGGTTATGTAAACAAAATTTGGCTGAGTTTGGTCCAAAAGTATAGAATTTTATTTTTATACCCTCACCCGTTTCAGGTGGTTGGTTTATGAATTTCTTAGTTCCGTAGGGACTCACAGATCTTGTATAGACAATTTAGATGAGTTAAGTCCAAAGGCCTAGAATTGTCATTATTGAGACTATCCCCTATATACGAGTATTTAATTAATATTCAGGAATATCAAATTACCTGAGCGTCAATCGTGAGGGGGGGGAGCAAAAATTTGATATTGATTGGTATATACATAACACATTTATATATAAATAAAATATAGACAAATCTTGTTACTTTGGAAATAGACTTGGTCCAGACTTAAGACTCCACAGACTTCACTAGCATAATCCGCAGTAGTCTCGTGATAAATATCTTTTTCAAATAAGTGCAGTCAAAAACAATTCTCATTGATATAGCAATTATTCTTTGTTATATTAGTTAGAAAAATTATAAAAATTTATTTAAGATCATTATTTCAAGTTAGAAATATATAAGTTCAAATATTATTTTCACTCAATATTTGACAAAAAATTCCCTACAGTTGATTCGCGATTGAATCAAATGTAGAAAACATTCTATTGTATTTAAAAACTTTATTTCCCTTGTAGGGTTCGAATATCTAAAACACTTTCTTACCTACCATCTACTATAATTTCTTGAAAGAAATTCGAAAAAAGTTTCTTTGTGTACCCTTGAATTTTAGGTGAAAGTTGATAAGGGTCCCCCCAAATCACTTTTCTAATTTTTTTAGAAAATAAATATTTGAATTTCGTAGGGATTATACTTATTTCTTGTAGAGTATTTGATAAAGATAAAGGAAATTAGAATTTCTTCAAAGAAACTCGAACAAAGTTCCTCCTTTCATCAATTTTCCAAATTTTTTAGAAAATAAATTTTTGAATTTCCAAGTGATTATACTTATTTCTTGTAGAGTATTTTATTTGAATATAGGAAAGGAAAATTTCGTCAAAGAAACTCGAAAAAAGTTTCTTTGTGTACCCTTGAATTTTACGTGAAAGTTGATAAGGGTCCCCCTTACCATCACTTTTCCAATTTTTTTAGAAAATTAAATATTTGATTTTCGAAGGGATTATACTTATTTCTTGTAGAGTATTTTATTTAGATATAGGAAATTAAAATTTATCAAAGAAACTCGAAAAAAATTTCTTTGTGTGCCCTTGAATTTTAGGTGAAAGTTGATAAGGGTCGCCCTTTATCATCACTTTTTCCAATTTTTATAGAAAATAAATATTTGATTTTCGAAGGGATTATACTATTTTCTGGTAGGGTATTTTATAAAGATATAGAAAATTATAATTTCGCCAAAGTATCTAGAAAAAACTTTATTTTTATTCTCTTGAATTTTATGTGAAAGTTGATAAGGGTCCCCCCTTATCATCAGTTTTCCAATTTTTTTAGAAAATAAATTTTTGAATTTCGAAGGGATTATACTTATTTCTGGTAGGGTATTTTATAAAGATATAGGAAATTAAAATTTTGTCAAAGAAACTCGAAAATTTTTTCTTTTTGTACCATTGAATTTTAGATTAAAGTTGATAAGGGTCCCCCCTTATCATCACTTTTTCAATTTTTTTTAGAAAATAAATATTTGAATTTCGAAGGGATTATACTTATTTCTGGTAGAGTATTTTATTATTTAGATATAGGAAACTATAATTTCGTCAAAAGAAACTCGAAAAAACGTTTCTTTATTCTACTAGAATTTTATTTCAAATTTGATAAGGGTCCACTCTTACCATCAGTTTTCGGATTTTTTTAGAAAACTAATTATTTGATTTTCGAAGGTGATTATACTTATTTCTGACTACAATATTTTATAGAGATATTAGGAAATTAATAATTTCGTCAAAGAAACTCGAAAAAACGTTCTTATTATTCTCTAGAATTTTATGTCAAATTTGATAAGGGTCCCCACTTATCATCAGTTTTCAAATTTTTTAGAAAATAAATATTTGAATTTCGAAGGGATTATACTTATTTATGATAGAATATTTTATAAAGATATAGGAAATTAAAATTTCGTCAAAGAATCTCGAAATACGTTTCTTTTTCTACTAATTAAAAAAGAAAAAGGAAAATTTGATAACTTGAGTTTCGAACACGAGTAAACTCGACTCTAATAAAGCTATCGCGAATTCATGTAGTGCCTATCGTCATTTTCGCTAATAATTTTTCTTTTCAGAAAAATCAAAAAAGAATTTCATGTGTATATGTAAAACCTAAATGTCATCTTTTATAGGTGTAAGTAATTTTAGCCATTTAAAAATTTAACAAAAGTTTGCTAATTAAATGTTTCAAATCTTAAAGGTTAAATAATATGTAGGTATCTGTTATTTTCCCCTTGATGTTCTTTTGACCATAATATGTGGGTGGATTGAATGTCAGCCGAGTTACAAAGTGAAAATTTTTATTACCTTATGTCTTATTTCAATTAATTAAATTTTCAATGTCCTAAAAAGGATCTATCAAAGTGAACACGCCTCGCTTTATATACCATTCAAACATTTAAACAATTTTTTCTAACTTAACATTACATTTAACATGTATGAAAGTTCATAATAAATGTAAATAATAATAGTGAGTTTTTTAACTTGAGACAGTCTTATAACTCAAAAACAGTGCATTATATGGAAAAAAGTTTCAAATAAAAGTTTGCTTATATCGAGGGGGAAACTAAACTACACTATTGTATGTTGAAGTAGAACAAGCTTTCAAGGGTATTTTAAGTTCAAGTTCTGTTTTTTAAATAGAACCCTATATTTTTCTTTTCGTCACTTATTCTACTTAAAAAACTGAACAACTTTTATTAGAACTATTTTTTTATACGACATAAATTAAACAAAATATTAAATCAATTAGATCTCAAAAATAATCTTAATTATTATTTTTAACAATTATTTAACTTAATTATCAAATAATAATGATTAAACAATTAATTATTAAATAAATATTTATTAAATTGAAAAGTCACAACAATGAAAATAAGTGTTTATAATGAGTTTAAAACTTCATTATAGACAGATTTAAGAGAATATTTTCTCTACTTAATAGAACTATTTAAAATTCTTGAGTTTAAAAAGTTTATTTATTTATTTATTTATTTTATTTATTTATTATAACATTGTATCTGTAGGGCCATTTAGCCCCTTTATTGTACAATTTTAGACCAAAATATTTACAAAAAAATTAATTAAAATAATACAAGAAAAAAAACAAAAAATCAAAGGAAAGACTAAATACTAAATACTAAATATATGAAACAAAAAATAAAAAAATACAAAATATATAGAAGGAGAGGGAGAAAAAAATTACAATATATAGGATAAAAAACAAAACAAAAATTACAATATATAGGATATGAAAACAAAAACAAAAAAATTACAATATATAGGATATAAAGCAAAAAAAAATTACAATAAATAGGATATAAAACAAAAAATAAAAACAAAAAATATATATTAGGCTAGGTGCCTGTGTAGTTCTGCTTCGAATACTTCTGGGCGCCCAATCTTCCTCGTGTCAATCCAGTAGATAGTTATATTGTATTACCATAATAAAAATGGAGTATTTTTTTGTTGAAGGCAGAATTGAGATGGTCTTAATTTATGGGGAAAGTGGAAGTAGTGTTAGGGAGCTGCCATTGAAATGGATGCCGATCGTTTTCCTTATAGGAATACACCCTCATAAGCTTATCGTGGTGTAAATCTGTTTAAAAAAGGAAATGTAAAGGCTCCAAGAAACTGAAACAGGCCGAAATAAGGAAATTGGAACTGGAATTCATCCAGAAGACTTGCAAAACACTCTGGAATGTCATAGAACAGTGGCGCAAAATTATTAAATTATTAATTATTATTAAATTATTTATTTAATAATTAAATATTTGATCATTATTATTTGATAATTAAGTTGAATGATTGTTAAAAATCATTATTAGGATTTTTCTTTAGAGATCTAATTGATTTAATATTTTGTTTAATTGATGTATAAAAAATAGTTCTAATAAAAGTTGTTCAGTTTTTTAAGTAGAATAAGTAGACGTAAAGAAAAATATAGAGTTCTATTTAAAAAACAGAACTTGACCTTAAAATACCCTTGAAAGCTTGTTCTAGGTCGACAAACAATAGTGTAGTTTAATTTCCCCCTCGATATTAGCAAACTTTTTTGAAACTTTTTTTCATATAATGCACTGTTTTTGAGTTATAAGACTGTCTCAAGATAAAAAACTCACCCGGTGTAATTGGAGGGAAAGTGAACACTTTTTTCAAGAAAGATAAGAGTAAATAAATATTATATGTAATATTCATTTACTATGAGTTAAGGATTTTAAAAATTTTACATCTTTTAATTTTTTAATTTTAATGTGAAACAAGTGACCAAGAATCCTTAACTCATAGTAAATGAATATAACATGTAATATTTATTTACTCTTATCTTTATTAAAGATGTTTCACCTTGCACCAACACCACAATCTATACTAATTACTTTTTCAAGACTCGAATTTACTTTTGCAAGCCCTTGGTCATTGCGATTAGGTATCAGTTAGGAATTCCAAAGATATGCTTAAGTTAGGCCATGCCACTGACTTTCCTAAAAACAAGTTAGTTTGGAATTTTTTCGGCATGCTGTTTTTCTGTTTTATTTAGGAGGACAAGGCAAGGTTAGAATTAGGTTCTGCCATATTTCGGAAAGCATCATTTAGCTATGATTAGCCTTTCGACATGCCTTAGTGGAATTTTTAGTCGGGATACAGCTGATTAGACTTTCGAATTGTTTGACTTCAAGAACTTCTGGATGACAAATACAGTGCATAAAAAAACTCCTATCATTATATGTAAAGACCTGTTGAACTAGAATTGGGCATAAAGTTGTATCATCTTGCCAAGTTTTAGTTTCTACTTTAAAAAGCTCTATGACCAAAAATTACCAATTGTACATTTTATCCTATAATGTAAAAAAGTTAAATAGTCAACTAAAAAGAAAAAAAATTATTTTTAATTTATGAAGGATATGCTTAGACTAGATTTGAGATAAGAATTTGAAGATTCTGAAATAAGGAAAAACAAAAAGATACTAAAACTGAATATGGAGACTAAAGAGACCGAAACATTTTTTCAAATATAAGGCAAGATGTTTTACTTTACCTACAGGGTATAGTCAAGTTATTGTAATTGCATGAAAAAAGTAGTATTTTCCTTCTTTTCTTCGAAATATCTCAAAAACGGCCGAATCTATTTTGATTAAAAAAATTGAGCGAAACCATGGCATTTTGCTCTACAAAAAAGCTCTAAATAAGTGAACATCAAAAAAATTATATTTTTCGAGATAATAATTGTTTTGTATAATGTCTGTTAGTCTGTTAGTCTGTGAGTTACCAAATCTTTGTGGACGAGTTAGCTCAAAATCTAGTAAGAATATCGAAACCAAATTTCACACGTAGTTTTGGTCCATTGAGATTAAGAGCTGATTAGATTTTGGTGCATATCGACCCAAAATTAAGGGGGTGGTGGAGGGGTTAAAAATTAAAAATCTAGGTCGTTTGAGCAAACTCAACCAAATTTTGTATACATAATCAGTGGGACCCCAGAAGTCTAAAAATGCAAAAACTAACCGCCCTAAATGGGGGGGGGGGGCAGGGTCAAAAAATGAAAATCTTGGCCATTTACCAAACTCAACCAAATTTTGTATACATAATCAGTGGGACCCCAGAAGTCTAAAAATGCAAAAACTCACCCCCCCCTACATGATTATAAATAATTTTAGGGGTCAGGTTGTATGGTAAAGTCAAGTGCATGGCCACATCAGAACACGTCAGGTTATTTTTAATGATATGGATTGTATTTAAGAATAAAGAAATGTTACAAAAGGATTTTAACAGCCAAGAATTTTTTGAACCATGGTTTAAGATTGGCATGTGTTATTTATATTGATGTGTAGATGTGTAGTTAAAGGGTAAATGGATTGTATATTAAATATCTAATTACTTGTACTGAAAGGATCTATTATGTTCTAATTCAAAAGGTGCCATTAAATGTTATGGTCGATAACTCATTAGGCATCGATATTTTAGTTTGATCTTGATCTTTGGCACACGAGAGGAAAAAATTCCCTCCGTCTCAAGGTAATGAGATGGAATTCATGTATCTGCACAGGTAGTCTTTGAAGATTCATTTAAGCTACAAAGGAAATGGATTCGAGTATGGAAATCGCTTTGAGTTGAGGGAGGAAAGAATCCCGGCCGGAATAGACCAATCAACTCTCGGGTCTCGGGTCTTGTGCAGATTGAGACATCACCTGGGATGGACCGGCGCAAGGGGTGCCTTAATTAGTACGTGCAAGATCGGTCCAAAAAAATAAAAAAAAACTCCGAACCTGTTATTTTCATGAAACCCGGAGAGAGATAATGGTATGAAAAACAACCTGAACGAATGCGTTAATTTAGAGATTGATAATGAACACCCCTTCAAGAAAAATGTTCTCTAAAAAGAGCTGCGTCTATCTCTCTACCCATAAAGAACATTACAATATACGATGGGGAAAAGACAGGATAGGTATAATATTCCGTTTCAAAAGAAAACGAAAACTTTTTTTAATTAAGCTGATTTCTAACTTAATTAATTTTCTAGGATCGTGTTTATCATAGAACAATCTTCGTGTGTTTATCTATCCTAAATATTGAGCATAATTCCGAACATCTTATATGGTTACAAACTTAGAAATCCTATAGGAGAAAATTTATAGGCGTACGTTTCGGTGAGCTCTAGGGAGCTCGGAATCCCGTAGATTTTTTCGTTCCGTGAAAAATCTCGGGATTTGTGAGCACATCGGGAAATACTGGCATTTTTAGATTACTATATCAGTAGAGACCAGATTTCTATGCAATTTCATATTTTGTTTGCCTCCACATTCGACCCAGGGGATCAATTATCTATCCGAATCACGCAACTAGGATACTGTGGGTTAAATTTTATACTGCATATTTTTGTATATTTGAGTAATATTTGAATAAAATGCACATTTCGCGCCAAATACAGATGTTTTAAAATTAACATTTCAGAGAAAAAATATAAAAAAAGAAGAAATAAACTGGGGGACTCTAATTTATTTTCGAAGAAAACAAAAATAGGCCTCAACGACAAGAGTGTAGTGTTAGAAAGGATGTAAACATGGCTAAAAAACAACAATCCACTTATTTTTCTTATTATTTAGTTGTACTTTGACTTGACTAGATACTTTACTCTACCAGAAAATGGCGAAAAGTTTGCAATCTTTTCCTTTCAAAATAAAAGTGAGAGTTTTAAGTTCCTTTAATCTATTATGAGTTTCTTCTATTGGATTTGCAAACAATCAAATGTTTTTATAAGATACTTTTTTTAAAAGGGAAAATATGGGGTAATTTCGACCAGTAGGGTAATATCGATCATGGTGGACGGTAAAATCGACCAAGCAGTAATATTTTGAAATGAATTTAATTTTAACATTTTAACATTAATAATGTTTGTATTTATTACGCACTTGATTTAAAATAGTTATTACTCCATACCTACCAAGTGTAAATATTAGGTTGGGTAATATCGATCACTGGAGGGTAGCATCGACCAGCATGATCGATTTTAACAGATCGAATACACTTAACATTAATTTTTTTTACAAAAAGTATAGATTAAAAATTAACCAAATTAGACACAAATGATTTTAAAATATCCTCTGTATTCTAGGAAGGTAAAATACAATACATTTAGAAAATATAAAAGTGGTCTTTCCTTAATAAGACCAGCACAATTTTAATAAGAAAAGTCTAGACATCAGAAAAACTGACAACATGTAGAGAAGACGAATGATGGCACAATACTAACCATAAAATTAGGCATATACGAAGCCACCCTTCAAATTTCGCTAGTATGACGCCAAGTTTATGAGATTTGAAACCGATTTCGCCCGACGGTCGATATTACCCCACTTTCCCCTATAGTCTCGTTATAAATAAATTAAAAATTTATAATTCCAGCAGAAGACACACTCTTTAATTGTCTCTTTCAATATATAATAATTCTACTACACTCGGCAAAAAGAAACTTTCAATTTAGTTTATTTTAAATTTATTTCACTTTAAAATGACATAGTGCAATGTAGTGGCCATTTTTGTAGCTAGAAATATGGCTTACTTAAATAAAAATTATGAAACAATTCTACAAATTTCCTAATCCTTTTCTTATCGACACGAAATAATATCGAATTTGATATCTCAAGTATTTTAGAAGTTAAAAGATAACTACGGAACCCTCTCTGTATAGGATCTGACTCGAACTTGGCAGACTCATTTTATTCCAGCACACATTTGTATCGATAATAATATATTTTACTATACTTAGACGTTTATTATGACAATGATATACTCGAATAAATAAAGGAATAGCAATTACTTTTATGCTAAAGAAGACTGATAAAAGTTTACCAACCTCTCCATCTCATCGTTTTTCATTTAGGTAATGTCAAAAACACCTTATCAAGTCTCTAATTAAGCCATTAGAACGACTGATTTATAATTTATTTAGATATGCAGAGAGGACACATTTTATCAATTTGATGTTATATTTATTCATGAAGATTAGTAAAGCTTTTGCTGAACAAACAGAAAAAATCAGATTTCTGGTTCTCGCTCTCAAACGCTTTCTTATTCTCGGACATTTAATAGAACACGTTTTAAGAGGGTTCGTGACTGTTTATCATTTTTATAAGAAAAATTCTCAAATTTTTACCATCGAATCATTGATGTACTAAATATTTATTCCCGAAATTTGAAGTTGATCGTCTGTCTCATTACCGAGAAATAAATTATTGAAAATTGTCATTTTAACATGGAATTAAATCTACCGAATTTTTAATACGGCTATACAAATAATACCATTTTCAACAAATTTATACAGATCAATATTTAAATTTTTATGAATCGAATGATACATTTTTCAATAGATTTGACAGTCTAGTTAATTAGTTATTCATAAATGTAAAAATAAAAAAGTTATTTGCAACCAACAGGATATAACAAAAGCACTAGTGTAGAATTCCAACTCTATTTATTGAAACCGTTTTTGTGTTAAATAAATGTTTTTATAATGAGAAAAAATTTATCTCAAAAATATTTTTATTAATAGTATCAAAACAAAGATTAACCTCATTATTAACAATTTTTTTTAATAAAAAATTTAGTAAGCAAACGTTGTCACTCTGCAGAAATACAAAAGTTTCTTTCGAAGATCAACCATGTAGCCACGAACCTCCTTAAGACTATGGTGCTTTTAATATTTGTCCGGGGTTCGATCCTAGCTGGCAAATAAAAATTTCTACCGGCTGAAAACTCGGCTCCCTCACTAACCCTACTAACACTCTACTTATATGCGGGCTTTGTTCCCGGTGACATTAAATAAAAAAAAAAAAAAAACATTTTTCGAAAAACTACAATTTTTAATTTTTAACTCCACCATGCCCTATCTAAATATATGTTAAATAAAGGTCAAATGGCTAAAACTAATAGTTTTAAAAGTTATAAATTAAATCAAAAGAAATAGTGTCACCGACTAAATTAATAAATTACTAATAAAATTTCAGAAATCGAAACTCAAAACATTTCAAATCATTTTTGTTCAATTTTTTTTGTTTGAGTAGTTTTTGAGATATTTCGAAAAAGAACCTATTTAAACGACTTCCAAAAAAGGAGGAGGTTCTCTATTCGACTGAATTTTTTTTTTGTGCCTATGTTATCTCATATCCCCGCCAATTGTGAACCGATTTTGAAAAACAAATTTGCGTTGGGTTCAGTCTACCTTCGGATTGTCCCATTTTTTTTCATAGGTATTAGACACTTTCGTTACGTATGTTCAGTTCTAACTTCTTTGTTTATGAACAGATTCGATCGATTCTTTTTTTATTGGAAAGGGAGTTATCTTAGGGATGAGTCCCATATTAATTTGGTCAAGTTCTGATGATATGATCACTATTAATAACATCACTAAAAAGAAAAAAAGAAAAATAATTTTTAGAGAAAAAATAAAAACCGACTTCAAAAAATTAAATGCAAAACCAATAAAATACAACTAAAAGGTATAAAAATAGTTATTATCTTATTTAGTTACAACTAAACTACGAAATATTAACATGACTTACTTTTTGTAGTCGGTGCCAAACAAACTATTACCTATATAGGCAGGCGACACCCGCCAAACGTACTAGGTAAGATCCGATCAGATTGCGGTTCATAAAAGGTGCACGTTTGGCCGCCGACTTCAAAAACAGTATTCATGTTAATGATACCGTAGTTTAGATTGTAACTAAATAAGTTTCGTTCAAATTTTTTTTTGTATGACTAGTTTTTGAGATATTTCGAAAAAGAACACTTTATTTATGTAAGATTTCAATACTTGACCTTAGTCAGGAAAAGATATACTCTATTATCGTCAAATTATATCGAAAAAAATTTACTTTTTCTCTCTTCTTCCAAAAGAAAAATTTCAAATGGGTTCCCACTTATAAACAACTTTTCTAATTTTGTAGAAAAATAAAATTTTATTTTCCAAGAGGTACTTCTAATAGAGTATTTTTATTAAGGTATGAAAAAATAAAATTTCGTCAAATTATCTCGAAATATTTACTTTATGAACCCTAAACCATAGTGAAAATTTCAATATGAACACTTTTCTAATTTTAGTAGTAAAAAAACAGATTATGTTTATATAGGTATAGGTATATAAATAAATACCATATAATTATTTTTTTAAATTAAATAACAATTTTTGAGTCCATCAATTAAATTGCCAAATTCCAATATGTTTGTAGGATTGAAAACTCGATTTTTAATCAATTAAATTGCCTAACTTTTAATATATATTAATAATTGTAATGATCTATCAGTGGAATTTAAAATTGAAAAAAATAATTAATTATTAAATGGAAATTGAATAAAAATATTATTATACATTTTTATCGAGATAACCACCTGTGAATAATTATTTCAATTAACAAAAAACCCATCAAAAACAACTTAACCGAAGATGAGACCTTGACAGATCGAATCGTCAAACCCCCCCCCTATCCCGTGAATTTCATCCAAATCGTTAAAACCGTTTTCGAGAATCCTGATAAATCATAATTTAATCTAGAATAAATAGATTGAAAAATTAAATATTTTAATTATGTTATGTGTGAATGTTTGCTTGAAGACGGTGCTCAAATGCGCTTGCTTGTAGTGCTTGGGAAGACAAAGGTAGCCACGTTGTCTATGGCTAGAGTCAATAATCAAATTACCTCTTTCAATATTTGTCAGTTCAAACAGACTGACACTGTCCGCATATAAGTAAACAAACAATGTTGTTAGTACATAAGTGAAGCGTTAAAAAGACACGCGACTACAGTAAACAGCAAAAGTATTTTCATATTCTACTACAGAGATTCTCAACCACTGTGCCGCTGTACTTTTGTGTGCCCGAAATTCTTGAAGTGTTCCGCTAAATTTTAGAAATGCAAACGATAAAAATTACAAAAATGGCATAGCATAATCTTTGAGTTCTTTTCCTTCAGGATAACCTTATTGCATTCCATTTTTGATGTTTTGACTATTAATGCCAACCTCTACTGATAACGTGGAAGAATCGACTTAAAATCAAAAAGACTAAATTCTTTTTTGATAAAAACAACTCAAGCTTGAATGGAGGGTCGATTTCGAATTTTGGGTCGATATTCACCAAAATCAAATCAGCTCTTAATCTCAATGGACCAAAAGTACGTGTGAAATTTGGTTTCGATATTCACGCTAGTTTTTGAGCTAGCTCGTCCACAAAAATTTGGTAACGCACAGACTAACAGACGGACAACCAAGACAGACTAACTAACAGACATTTTGACAAAACAATTATTATCTCGAAAAATATAATTATTTTTCGATGTTTACTTATTAGAGCTATTTTGTAGAGCAAAATGTCATGGTTTCGCTCAATTTTTTTAATCAAAATAGTTTTAGCCGCTTTCGAGATATTTCAAAAAAAGAAGAAAAAAAAACACTTTTTTCATGCACGATTACAATACTTGACCATACCCTGTATGGTAAAGTAAAAACAACGCAGTTGCTATGGTTACTTATAAAATTTCCTCCCAAATTTTTATCATTTCACAGAGAGAAGCCTATAAATTCTTACTTAAGTATGTTTAAATGAGCTATTTTACCGATCAAATGAATAAAATTTAAAGAATTTTTGGTAAAATAAGGAATTAAAAAAAGTAGTATCTTACTCTTCAGTAAAGTACTTTAAAATATACTTTAACTAAAAACTTTATTTAACCTTTTTTGTTGTCCCTAAGATACTTAAATAGGATATTAAATTTAATCAAAATTGGTTATGTCATTTTCAAGATATCTTGAAAAATCTAAAAAAGTACCAAAATAAAGTACTAATATTTGTGGGCCGATATGTACCAAAAACTAATCAGAGCTTCATTTTCTTAAAATAATGCTAGGTTTTCAATTTCATTTCAATCGAATGGAACGGTGTGGAAAAAATCGTGGACGAAAAAACGAAAACATCCATCTATCCATCGATCCGAACGCACTTCCAAAATAAAGTAAAAATGGCACTTTTTGTCCTCTCGACAAGACCCCATGTAATTTTTGGCAAAACCGTCACGTGCTAAAATTCATCCTAATTGAATACTACAATATGTGACTTTAATTGAGACCATGGGTTCCGTAGTCTTTACCTGAGGACCATTTGAAGTCGCGCTTGCCGCGAGACCGATTACAATACTTTCTTCATGCTTCGCATTGGATAAAGTAATAAAATATAAGGTCAAATTGTATCAGATATGTTTTCCAGTAAGTACATAAAAATCTTTAAGGAAGTTTATCATTTTATTTCGGGCCTCATTCATTGCAGTGCTGGACCGCATGCGGGCCGCGGGTTGGACAGCCCCTCTCTAGATCTTCAAGTTAAAAGATGCAAAATTATTCAAAAAATATCATTTTTTTGAATATTCTATTCAATTATTTATTTTTAATTTTCTATAATAAATAATATTCAATCAAACAGCTGGGCTTTGAATTACAATTTAATAAAATAATTATTTTTTTAATTCACCGAAACTGCAAACAACGGAGCTAGTTACAATTTTAAAAATAGGTTGAATAATTGTTCAAATCAATATTATTTGAACCGGAAGTGGTTTACGTAGCTATATAATTAATCATCTTTGTATGAATGAAATATTTCATTCAAGTCTCCACCAATCCCTCTATGGTATAAGTAGGTATAAATAATAAGAGATCAAAAAAAACAAAAGCAGACAAAAGTGTCGGAGGAGAGAGAGGTGTAATTTCGTTAATAATATATTCTCTGAATGATAATAAAATAAGCAAAAGGCTTAAAGGAGTAATTACCGAGTGTGTTAAAACTTTATTGTGGTCCCCAGCGGAACAATCGAATGACACATGCGCCTTTCTTTACTTAGAATATAATTAGCATGTTCATTAGAACATTATAATTCTTGGCCAAGCGTAATTTACCTTTAGTATGTCGAATGAATAAGTTTTTTTTATTTTTACTTGTTAAATACGCTTATAAAATCAAGCTCAGATAAAATATTCTTTAAAAAGAATCTAAAAAATAAAATTCAAATATGTTAATTGTAGCTATAATTAGCGTTGGGCCATTGCAAATTGTAATCATGAGGATAAAATGACTAGTACAATAGGTATCAGTATAGTAATTTTGAGAGGTCAAACCTTCGAAACTATAGTCTAACAAATACATCATAATATGTATACATATTTAACATATTTATATTCGTAACTATAGCTGCAAGGCCCTCTTCCTAGCCAGGTGGCTACAACCCCCCCCACCCCCCAACCCCATTCCACCTCCGAACCCAATCTGCACCCCTCATTCCACCCACCCCACCTCCACCCCGGGCTACCTGCATCCAACCCCACGCACCCTACCCCACCCCCGCATCCAGTTTTTGAATTTCAAGCCTTCTAGTGACCAACAGATTATGTATACAAAATTTGGTTGAGTTTGGTCCAAGAGCAAGAATTTTCATTTTTTGACCATCCCCTATTTTGGGTGGTTAGTTTTTGCATTTCTAGCCTTCTAGTGACTCACAGATTATGTATACAAAATTTGGTTGAGTTTGGTCCAAGAGCAAGAATTTTCATTTTTTGACCATCCCCTATTTTGGGTGGTTAGTTTTTGCATTTCTAGCCTTCTAGTGACCCACAGATTATGTATACAAAATTTGGTTGAGTTTGGTCCAAGAGCAAGAATTTTCATTTTTTGACCATCCCCTATTTTGGGTGGTTAGTTTTTGCATTTCTAGCCTTCTAGTGACCCACAGATTATGTATACAAAATTTGGTTGAGTTTGGTCCAAGAGCAAGAATTTTCATTTTTTGACCCTCTCCCTATTTTGGGTAGTTAGTTTTTGCATTTCTAGCCTTCTAGTGACCCACAGATTATGTATACATAATTTGGTTGAGTTTGGTCCAAGAGCAAGAATTTTCATTTTTTGACCCTCTCCCTATTTTGGGTAGTTAGTTTTTGCATTTCTAGCCTTCTAGTGACCCACAGATTATGTATACAAAATTTGGTTGAGTTTGGTCCAAGAGCAAGAATTTTCATTTTTTGACCCTCTCCCTATTTTGGGTAGTTAGTTTTTGCATTTCTAGCCTTCTAGTGACCCACAGATTATGTATACAAAATTTGGTTGAGTTTGGTCCAAGAGCAAGAATTTTCATTTTTTGACCCTCCCCCTATTTTGGGTGGTTAGTTTTTGCATTTCTAGCCTTCTAGTGACTCACAGATTATGTATACAAAATTTGGTTGAGTTTGGTCCAAGAGCAAGAATTTTCATTTTTTGACCCTCCCCCTATTTTGGGTGGTTAGTTTTTGCATTTCTAGCCTTCTAGTGACCCACAGATTATGTATACAAAATTTGGTTGAGTTTGGTCCAAGAGCAAGAATTTTCATTTTTTGACCCTCCCCCTATTTTGGGTGGTTAGTTTTTGCATTTCTAGCCTTCTAGTGACCCACAGATTATGTATACAAAATTTGGTTGAGTTTGGTCCAAGAGCAAGAATTTTCATTTTTTGACCCTCTCCCTATTTTGGGTAGTTAGTTTTTGCATTTCTAGCCTTCTAGTGACCCACAGATTATGTATACAAAATTTGGTTGAGTTTGGTCCAAGAGCAAGAATTTTCATTTTTTGACCCTCTCCCTATTTTGGGTAGTTAGTTTTTGCATTTCTAGCCTTCTAGTGACCCACAGATTATGTATACATAATTTGGTTGAGTTTGGTCCAAGAGCAAGAATTTTCATTTTTTGACCCTCTCCCTATTTTGGGTAGTTAGTTTTTGCATTTCTAGCCTTCTAGTGACACACAGATTATGTATACAAAATTTGGTTGAGTTTGGTCCAAGAGCAAGAATTTTCATTTTTTGACCCTCTCCCTATTTTGGGTAGTTAGTTTTTGCATTTCTAGCCTTCTAGTGACCCACAGATTATGTATACAAAATTTGGTTGAGTTTGGTCCAAGAGCAAGAATTTTCATTTTTTGACCCTCCCCCTATTTTGGGTGGTTAGTTTTTGCATTTCTAGCCTTCTAGTGACCCACAGATTATGTATACAAAATTTGGTTGAGTTTGGTCCAAGAGCAAGAATTTTCATTTTTTGACCCTCCCCCTATTTTGGGTGGTTAGTTTTTGCATTTCTAGCCTTCTAGTGACCCACAGATTATGTATACAAAATTTGGTTGAGTTTGGTCCAAGAGCAAGAATTTTCATTTTTTGACCATCCCCCTATTTTGGGTGGTTAGTTTTTGCATTTCTAGCCTTCTAGTGACACACAGATTATGTATACAAAATTTGGTTGAGTTTGGTCCAAGAGCAAGAATTTTCATTTTTTGACCCTCTCCCTATTTTGGGTAGTTAGTTTTTGCATTTCTAGCCTTCTAGTGACACACAGATTATGTATACAAAATTTGGTTGAGTTTGGTCCAAGAGCAAGAATTTTCATTTTTTGACCATCCCCCTATTTTGGGTGGTTAGTTTTTGCATTTCTAGCCTTCTAGTGACCCACAGATTATGTATACAAAATTTGGTTGAGTTTGGTCCAAGAGCAAGAATTTTCATTTTTTGACCATCCCCCTATTTTGGGTGGTTAGTTTTTGCATTTCTAGCCTTCTAGTGACCCACAGATTATGTATACAAAATTTGGTTGAGTTTGGTCCAAGAGCAAGAATTTTCATTTTTTGACCATCTCCCTATTTTGGGTGGTTAGTTTTTGCATTTCTAGCCTTCTAGTGACCCACAGATTATGTATACAAAATTTGGTTGAGTTTGGTCCAAGAGCAAGAATTTATCATTTTTTGACCCATCCCCACTATTTTGGTGTGGCTAGTTTTTGCATTTCTAGCTCTCTAGAGACCCACAGATTATGCATACACAATTTGATTGAGTTTGCTCCAAGGGCAAGAATTTACATTTTTTCACCCTCCTCCAAATTTTGGGGGAATTTTTTCAAACAAAAGTTGTCAGCAATCACATCCCCTACAACTTTGCTCATTACAAAATTTGGCGTAGAGTTAATAGTTTAGGAGTTATTTGATAATTTCCATTAGTCGCTCTCCAAAACCCTCTTTTCGGGTCAAAATATCAAAACGTAGCAATAAGCGTAAGTTTGAAGACATCAGATCCAAATATGAAATTTCATAATAATCTCTCCAGTCGATTTTACGTAAATCGTGAGCAAATTTTCGCGGAAACCACGGACAGACAGACAGGAATTTTGTTGAGGGTGTTTTCGTTCATAACTTTGCTTGAAACGTATGCAACCAACATTTAGCGTGATTTTGACCCCAATGTACAGACAAAACCTTAATTTTATATATATATATATAGTATATAGATAGATATATAGGTATATATTTATTTATATCAAGCAGAGGACAACCTCATTGATTTCGCTTGATGAATCAAGAACTCTGCTACTCTCGGCAAAAGAAAATCGTTTTAAAAATCTATTATTATTAGTTTTTATTGTGAACTTGTTAGAAAATCAGGGTAAGTGGAAATAGTGGCATGATGCTGCCCCTTAGTTTGGTACATAATGTAATTTTAATAAATACAACGTAAGAAAAAACTAGTTAAGATAAAATATTTTTTATTTTTTTCACGAAATAATATGACATCTCTTTTTTCCTATATTTATGGTAGTAGAAGTTAAGAAATGTTATATTATGTTAAATATTTCTTTCGGGTTGTCAGGGCCATTACTCAGCATCATTGGGATTGTTATTTGATTAAAATTCCGTTCTGACAGCCATTTGCGCCTTAATCTTTCTCAGTGAACTTGAGTCAACCGAGTTGCTCCTCCTCGGTGGGTAATCTTAAGCAAAGAAAGACATCAGAAGAGGGGCGTGTGCGTTCCTCATCCATTAATATCTTCAACCAGAGTTGATACATATTTTGAGTAGATCTTCGAAGGTGCTATACTCGATTTCGAGCTTTAACGAATATTAAGTTCACTATTTATTTATTATATATCTGTAGGACAGTCTAGCCCCTTTATTGTAATATTTTAGACCATAGAAAAGAAAAGAAAAAGAAAAGAAAATAAGCTGATGTGAATCCCCATGACTTTAGCATTTTCTTGGTCCCTCCCTTATAATATTATTAACTAGCTGCAAGGCCCGCCTTCGGCGGCCCTCTTGCTAGCCAGGAGGCACGCCCCATGAGCCCACAGCCCTCGAACCTCACCCTCACACCCCACTCCCACCCACCACACCCCGAAACACACCAGCACTCCACCCCCGCTACCCCTGGACTCCACCCCCGCACCCAGTTTTTGCATTTCTAGCCTTCTAGTGACCCACAGATTATGTATACAAAATTTGGTTGAGTTTGGCCCAAGAGAAAGAATTTTCATTTTTTGACCCCCCCCCCAACACACATTATGGGTGGTTAGTTTTTGCATTTCTAGCTCTCTAGAGGCCTACAGATTATGTATACAAAATTTGGTTGAGTTTGCTCCAAGGGCAAGAATTTATATATTTTTCTCCTCCCCCACCCCTTTTTTGGGGGGAATTTTTTCAAACAAAAGTTGTCAGAAATCACATCTCCTACAACTTTGCTCATTATAAAATTTCCCGTAGAGTTAATAGTTTAAGAGTTATTTGATCATTTTCATTCGTGCACCCCCTCAAACCCCCTTTTGGGGTCAAAATATCAAAACGTTATATAGCTAAAAACGTAAGTTAGAAGACCTCTGATACAAATATGAAATTTCATAATAATCCCTTCAGCCGTTTTGACGTGAATCGTGAGCAACTTTTCGCGGAAACCACTGAAACAGACAGACAGACATACAGGAATTTTTGTTGAGGGTGTTTTCGTTCATAACTTTGCTTGAAACGTGTGCAACCAAAATTTGGCGTGATTTAGAGCAATGTACAGACAAAACCTTAATTTATATATATATATATATATAGATTCAAGACCTGGGTGTATTCTAGAATCCGCTCAAGACTCGAAGAAAATCAGGCGATTGAACAGGCGGGCTTCAGGGGGTTTTAGTACTTTTGACCACATTTCCACCTGACCAAGATTGCTAGAGGTGGCGCGCGAATACAAACTTCCATTGATCCTCACCTTCATCGACTTTAAAAAGGCATTTGATACCATCGAGCACAATTTCTTATGGATAGCCCTGAAAGAACAATGAGTGGAGGATGATTACATCGATCTTCTAATAATAGAAATTAAAAAATTAATCTCTAATAGTCTGAAACATGTCCAGATTTGAATTTGCAATCTCTTAGATCATTCTATCACTTTTACTTAGAAAAATTGGTGTAGGTTTTAGGTGAAACATGATATTAATTAATAAAGTAAAAGGAGTGTAGTTTTACAGTGAATGAAATAAAACTCAAAGAAGTTTATACAAACTCAATATATTTCGGATTATTAGTCCATTATCAGGAGTTTACAGGTTAAAACTGAATATATTAAGTTTGTATAAACCTCTTTCAGTTTTATTTCATTCACTGTGAAACTACACACCCTTTACTTTATTAATTTATTCTATCACTGTCCTTTTTACTCATTTTTCTCGTTAAGATTTCAATGAAAGTATAGCTCATTTATTAAATAAGAAAAAAGTGAAAACTTATTTACGATAGAGCGCCCTTATAAGAAATTAATAATAAACTTAAATATAAATTGATCATTTTAAGCATATTTTATAAATATATCGCTTTAAAATCCTAATAAAATCATTCAAAAAAATGATGTTTTCTGAATTTTTGAACCAGAAGGTTTAAAATTAGAAAGTCTAAAATCTAATCAATTTCCGTATTGAAAATTCAAATATTTTAGGATAAGAATGATCTTTCTACGTCTTTTCGATCTTAAGGGGGTTCATGACTGTTTAACATTTTTATAAGAAAATTCTCCAATTTTACCATCGAATCATTGATGCATTAAATATTTATTCCCGAAATTTGAAGTTGATCGTCTGTCCCATTACCGAGAAATAAATTGTTGAAAATTGTCCTTTTAACATGGAAGTAAATGGACCGAGCTTTTAAAAGGGCTATAACTTATATACAAATTATACCATTTTAACAAATTTATACTGGTCAATAATTCAACTATTAGGAATCGAATAATAGGTTTTTCAATAGATTTGACAGTCTAGTTAACTAGTTATTCATAAATGTAAAAATACAATGTTATTTGCAGCCAACAGAATATAACAAAAGCACTAGTATAGAATTCCAACTCTATTTATTGAAATCGTTTTTGTTTTAAATAAATGTTTTTATAATGAGAAAAAAATTATCTCCATATTCTTTTTATTAATATTATCAAAAAAAAAGATTTTCATTCGAAATTAACCTCATTATTAATAATTTTTTTTTATTAAAAAATTTAGTAGGCAGACGTTGTCACTGCAAAATTACTAAAGATTTTTTCGAAGATCAACCCGATAGATAAGCTGTCCCGAACTTCCTTAAGATATCGTGAGAGAAAAAAATTCATGGGTAATTTTTTTTTCAAGTTTCAGACATTTATAAAAACAATTTTTTGAAAATATGAATTCAATATTAGGCTTTCATAGGAGGCAGATTACCAAATTGTCCCAATAGTAGTATTAGTAGATTCTCTGTCCTGTTAAGGACGTTCCCTAATATAGCTCAGATGCAGTTCGCTCTTCCCCCTACTTTCCAATGCGCAGAAAGGCAAAAATCTTTTCACTGCGTCGATTTTCGGATCTGGCAACATTGCATTCTTACCGACGCTAAAACACAAAGAATAAAAAAAACACTTCATGAAAAAGCTCAATGCAAAATTCCAGATGAGAACAGTATAGTTATGCTGAGAGTATTAGCTAAAAATCTTAAACGCACCAGCTGCAGAAGTTTTTTAGATATGATAAAATTGAATGATTTTAGTGCGACGTTGCCAAGTCGCCATCTCCCACCAGTCATGCCATGAATGAATAAACTGCAACGGATCGTTGCTAAACTTTATCCAAATTCATTTGAAATATTAATATGTTCTTGAGTAAAGAACTTTAAAATATAATTTTACTAAAAACTTTATTTAACCTTTTTTGTGGTCCCTAAGGTACTTAATTAGGATATTAAATTTCATGAAAATTGGTTAAGTCATTTTCAAGATATTTTGAAAAAACTAAAAAAGTACTGAAATAAAGTACTAATGTTTGGGGACCGATATGTACCAAAAACTAATCAGCGCTTCATTTTGTTAAACTAATGGTAGGTTTTCAATTTCATTTCAATCGGTGCAAAGGTGTGGAAAAAATCGTGGACGAAAAAAACGATAACACAAACACATCCATCCATCCATCCATCCGCACGCACTTCCAAAAAAAATGGCACTTTTTGGCCTCTCGACGAGATTCCAGGCAATTTTTGGCAAAACCGTCACGTGCTAAAATTCAATCTCATTGAATACTTCAATTTGTGACCTTAATTGAGTCTATGGGTTCCGTAGTCTTTACCTGAGGACCCTTTGAAGTCGCGCTTGCCGCGAGAGCGATTCCAATACTTTCTCCCATGCTTCGCATTGGATAATGTAAAAAATGAAAACCATCAAAAGTACCTAACTTTTAACATTTTTCATACAAAACGAATATTATTTTAACAGAAAAATATTTTTTATATCTTCAGTTAATGATTCTCAGGTTTTTTATTGTTTAAGGAATTGAATTGCTTCTTTCCAGTAATTCATTTTATTATTCAAATGGTCAATCCAAATATTTCGAGAGGGCTTGCTCCTGATCATTAATATTAATTAGTTCATATTAAATTTAAACCAGCTCGAATACTAATTGTTTTAAATTTCATTCAGACTTCATTGTGAATAGATGAACATAGTTGTATATACTCGTAAATGTTATCTCCTTTTGCGAATTTGTGTGTATATATATATATATATATATATATGGTGTTTAATCAAGTTTTTATCAATGTTCTGTACAAACTGATGGGGTCGGCACATTGGTGGGGGAGTGTGTGAGTACCTTTGACATCTGTAATTAATAAAAACACACTGACTTGCCTCTTATCTAGTCCCAAAGTTTCCACTGAGGAAGAGATGCCGCAACCGCTCTCGAAATATTTGGATTAACCATTTGAATAATAAAATAAATTACTGGAAAGAAGCGATTCAATTTATTTATCCTTTAACATTAAAAAATTAATATATCCAGTACACAGCAAGCCAGCAAAATTCTTATGGATTCTCAGTTTTTCAAAATAATTTTAAGAAAATTATGATTTTTAATGAAACAGTTGCTTTAACGTCAATCGGGATAGAGTTCACGTGTTAAATTTCAATGGTCAATATTTACAAATTTAGTGCCACAAGGACTATTGAAAACATCTTGTAAATATGTCCATTCAAAGTTTTAAAAGGATTCCAAGAAAATCGATTTATTAGGGAACGTCCTTAAGAGCGATTCTGTCTCTAGTTAGCTTGGCCCCGGCTCGAGGAATCTAGCTGGTTGATGGTTGCGTGTATCCATCGGTCGATCGTATCTGTTTGGGAGTCGAGGAGGACGGAAGGACATGGTCCAAGAAGGTGATGCATGGGCTGTCTGCACGCGGCCCTATCTATCTGCAGACGGCCAGCAGCTTATCTTCATTAGGCTGGCCAGCGCGGACAAAGACACGGCCTCAGGGTGTGTCGTTATCCCCACACTAGCTTAATTATTCAACCCACCGGCTCGATTTTTGGCATTTACTGCATAAATCGACTCCAATTTATAACAAGCCCCACTCCAATGACGTTTTATAGTTTATAAATTTATCATCCTCCCGTTGCCTTTCTAATATTTCATAACAATTAATGTCAGCCTCTTTAGAGAAATGAACAAAATATTACTGCGGGACTTGATCTTGATCAGATATCACATTGTCAAATTGTATTAAAGTATTTTTTTTTTTGATTTGACCATTATAAGTGAGATTACAGAATGTGTAGGCAGCGGGGCTATAAATTCGAAAAAGCTTTTTGAATTAAATCATAAAAAATTTCATCCAACTTAATTAATTTTAGGGATATTTATGATAAGGTCGTATAAAGGAAAAGGACAAACAGCAGCTTGGTAGACAGATGGTAATTCAGTGGTCCCCAGAAACGTTATAAAACATAATATAATTTTTGAATTTTTTTTTAAGATTTCTATAGAACACTGTTATCAATTCTATTGTATTTGGACCCCCCTTCAAAAAATGGACTAAAATACCATAAAAAGAGTTATAAGTGCTTTACAGGGAAACTCTCAATACCAATAGATCATCAAGTGTATTTTAAATTTTTTAACAGTGTAGATACTTAAATTTGTTAGATAGTGTTTCTAATATTGGTACTTTTCCGTTAGCCGGGCACAAATGTCGCCAATTGGGAACCAAACTCGAGTATCATGGCGGTTCCGTGTGGCTCCGCTACTGACGACGGATTCTTTTAGAAAATGAATATTATTTAAAAAATAATTAGTAAATGCCCAAAAAAATTCGAATATATAAAAGTCATTGCCGGTTCGGTTAAGATATATTCAGTTCGGCTCGGTTCGACTCGTATATCTTCATTTCGGGCTGGTTTTTAGGCGATAAGGTTGGCGCTAGCGTTAGAAATGAAGATATACGAGCCGAACTGAATATATCTTAACCGAACCTTTCAAAGTTTGTTGGGGAACCCATTTTTTTATCTAAATGAACCAAGATGATAAATAGAACCGAACCTATGAAAAGTTCTAAAAGTGAAAAGTGCCAACGCTCTGGGGCTCACTTGAGACAATTTGAGACATCACGGTTTTTAAATTTGGCGGAATTCTACATTATTTGGCGATTTTTCGCTTGCGCCCGGCTAACGGAAAAGTACCCTAATATTAATACGTATGCCTATAAGTATAACAAGAACGTATATTTTATTTATGTGTTGATGTATGCTTTTTATTGTCTTTGTATAAATAAATATTTTTTTCGAGTTTTGTAAATTCATTTAAGCCCCCCTTTCGATATGTTGTGCCCCCCTTGTAGGTGGTTCCCAATAGAGGTTGAGAAACTCTATATAAACACATAGGTATATAATTATTTGAAAATTAATTGATTCATATTTTTTTGGATCCTTTTTTATTTATTAAATGATTAATTTGATGTTTCGAACTCCTTCAAGTGTCTATCTTCATCACAATATCTATTTTTATAGTTCTCTATTACTAGTGATATAATCAAATGTTCATTCATTAGAAACAAGTAAGAATTGTGTTCTTATAAAATCTAAGTTAAAATATACTTATATCTAAATAAGTCAGACAAGTGCGAGTCGGCCTTGCATACGGAGGGCTCTATACTATTTATGTATATATAATATATATCTATATAAATAAAAATGTACAGTTACGCTTAAGTGATACGTTGAAGGATCTCCGAAAGTTCTTCACCGATTTCTTTGAAATTTTCACACAACATTCCATTCAAATACACGAGTGTTTTTATATATAGTGTTTTTATAGATATCACACCTGTGGTATGTAAAAAATATTTTTTTCGAGAAAACAACGCCGGGGGGGGGTAAAAGCAAACCAACAAGATGGCCGATAATAGCTTTTTGGAAATCTTTCAACTGTCAATATTATTTTTGGTTAAGGGAACAATTTTGACAAGTAATATATAATTCATTTACTGTTTTAATACTTATTCTATAATTATTTGCATTTTCAATTTATTTTCAAAACTATTATTATTTTAAGCATAAGAGTTAGTCACAGCAACGCGTGGTCGGGTCAGTTATTATCTATTTAGCTTAAGTGATACGTTGAAGGATCTCCGAAAGTTCTTCACCGATTTCTTTGAAATTTTCACACAACATTCCATTCAAATACACGAATGTTTTTATAGATATCACACCTGTGGCGTGTAAAAAAATATTTTTTCGAGGAAACAACGCCAGCGCATCTCTGTGGGGTAAAAGCAAGCCAACAAGATGGCCGATAATAGCTTTTTGGAAATCTTTCAACTGTCAATATTATTTTTGGTTAAGGGAACAATTTTGGCAAGTAATATATAATTCATTTACTGTTTAAATACATATTCTATAATTATTTGCATTTTCAATTTATTTTCAAAACTATTATTATTTGAAGGATAAGAGTTAGTCACAGCAACACGTGGTCGGGTCAGCTATTATCTATATAAATTTTAACCATAAAACGAGATGCTCTTCGCCAGGGGCTAGGTGACGCCGAGCCGAAGGCCCGGGCGTCAGCTAGTATATTATATATATGAACAGTTACTTGGTGATTATCGAGAATATTCTGATCGAATAGTTGCCTTTCTGTTATGATTGTCCTTTTTGTATTCTAGTGGAGAGCTGAATGCGGGTGAAATACGGTTCATTTTCTTTAAAAACAAACAACAACATATTGTGTCTTATATATTTGTATATATATATATATCACATATTGTTATTTAATTCATCTTTTGTAAACTCATCTTTATCAACAGTTAGAGCTTCGACTGATGAAGAAATGCTCATTCAAATACCTTCGAAATATTTTAAATTAACCATTAAGCATTGTAATAATATACAGCTTATTTCTTTCTAACATATTACAGCCTTATAAATGAATAATATTACATTAGTAGCTGAGTGACGCGACGCGTGAATTAAATATTTCTGTCTGCAAAGAGAGGAAGAAGCATAAAAATGATAATATCTTCCAAAATACTTGAGATATAAAATTTATTTTTATTTGTCATCTATAAGGAGAGAATGAACTAGTTTTAAGTATTTTACTTAGAGAAAGTGGTTTAGGTTTTAGGTGAAACATGATATTAATTAATAAAGTAAAGGGTGTGTAGTTTTACAGTGAATGGAATAAAACTCAAAGAGGTTTATACAAACTCAATATATTTCGGATTATTAGTCCATCATCAGGAGTTTACAGGTTAAAACTAATAATATTTGAACGTGCGATCACAATTTTAACATCTAAATCATGCGTACCAATATAACAAAATATAACATTCAAATCATACGTACCAATATAACACAAATTGGATAAAAGTCGAACAAGCGCTTTCGCCAACTCTTTTATCCCTATGACCTCCAGAGACTGGAACTCGCTCCCTGCCACCATCTTTCCCGCGACTTATAACCTTAAGCTATTTAAGACCCGTATCCTCAGATACCTTCGACCCCCGCCCAACCCATAAAATTCTTTCTTCTTCTTTTCACGATGGAGGGGCCAACCCAGGCCTTTAGGGGTTGCACCTTTTTGGTGTAACTCCTCTCATTATTATCGTAAAAAAAAGAAAAACATCAACATTTAACAATAAATAAAATTTAAATTTAAAAAAATTTACAAAAGTTTTTCTTTTTTAAATATAAAAATGTATAAATATAAATATAAAATATCTAGGTAATTATGAATATTAATATAAATAAAAAACCTTTAATTACAAGTATAAATATAATAAACTAAAAATTTTATAGAATTAAATTAGAAAATAAAATTGCAAATTTAAGTCATAAACACAAAATTAATTATAAATATCAATGTACAAATAAGCATAAATTACATATAGAGATAAAGATTAAAATAAAACATAATAGAGATAAATTAGATGAGATAAATTACAATATACAACAATTTTGTGGTTATCTCATATATCAGTATATATCATTTATTTTAGAAGGCTGAGGGCACGTGGTTTGAATTTAATTTTGATTGTACTTTGGGAAATAGTATATGGTTGAGAAAGAATAACGTTAAGAGTGTTAAGTTTTTTTAATTTTTGTTAATTAATAGATCTATTATTGTGGAATTTCTAATGTCATGCTGGTTATTGAGAATCATATCTTTTTCGATTTTTCTTAATTTCAGTTGATTCTAATAGGTCTAATTTTAGGCTTTTAGAGGCGAAGTGTAGTGGTATCGGATTCTGGAGTGAAGGTGAGTGATTGTTTTCAACAAGGTGGAGGTTGGATCACTCTGTGTAGTGTCTGACTGCAACTTTCTTAGCGAACTCATATGTTCTTTATACCGGGTTTTAAAAGTTCTGCCCGTCTGACCAATATAAAACGAGTCGCAGTCTTCACATTCAAGTTTATAAACACCCTTTGGGTCAATTTTATCAAGTTTATTATTAACTAATATAGATGACAGGTTAAAAGGTAAATAGAATTTTTACAAGGATTTCTCACAAGCCATGATCGAGAATATTAATTTTATTTTTGACACCTCAAAAGTTCAATCCCGACTGAAAATAATCATCTGAATAAAATTTTAATACAACTTTCGGTTTCGAGGAAAATGAATAGGATAACATGTAGATTTCGAATTTAAAGTTTACGACAGACAGGGTTTTTAAATGGAATCTAAAAAATAAATATCTACGACTGATTTCAAGGCTTTGCCTGCCTGCTGAGCATGCCGGATAATCAAACTAAATACCTGCACAAACACAATAAAGATGATCGCGATAACAATTTTCGACACCTCTGTTCTCTACCTAGGATGAATTAATAATAATCTTGAATGAAAAATAAATTTGGCGAGAGACCCGTTTTAAAATTCCAGTCGCAAATTTAATATGATTAATAAAGCAAAGTGTTAGATCATCGTGATGTAAGGTCATAATTAAGTATGTATGCAAAATGGATGAGTTGGCCCTTGGCGCGGAACGTGAGCGTGTTCGTGCGAATTTTAAATGTACGAATCTATGTATATGTACTCTTGTTTAAACCGCTGTGGACCAGTGGATAAAGAGAAGCGCTCTTGGGAACAGGACAAAGAGCACAAGGACAGAGCCATGGGGACGCACGAATTTTAGATTTTCTGAAAGAAAATATAATAGATAAATAATATTATTCTAAATGCAAGTCCTGTTCTCCAATGCCTCCAATCTCAACATCTACAATAATTATTTATAAGAATAAATCAAAGAGGACACCAGCATTTTGAATACAAATTGCTTAAGGTAGTTCTGTCACAAATGCAAAAATTCAAGAAGTCTTTGAAACTTGAAATATAAGTCATTAAAAGAATAATACATATACTGTTAAAATTTGAAGACGATTTACCACACCAAACATGAAATAATTGCAATTGAAAATGACATTTTTTTTTACATAGGGTAGATAGGGAAAGGGTGGGGATATGATAATTAGTTGTTTTTTTTATTGAAGGACTTTCACCATCTTGATGAAAAACTAATATTTGTTAGAATAATATATTCGGAGTAAAATAAAAAAAATGAAATTATTGACCTCTTAGTTTTGATAAAAAACAAAAAAAAACATATTTGGGCGATTATTTTTAGTGCGGGGGATATAAGCACAATGGCTTGAAAACGATCCGGCAAGTATGTGCGTATCCATATAGAGATTTCGTTGTGTGAGTGGTACAGTTACTTTAAAAAAACATAACCTAAAATTTTAGTTCCGTTCATATTTAAAGAGTGTTTAAGAGGCTAAAAAATTTTGTGTGTTTTGTCGCGAAAGAACCTCCTTAAAACTATATAATTCTAAATTTAAATCCCTGATCCTTTTCTCTATAATAAAAATAATTTCTTCGTTCCCTAAATTTGAATTTGTTATTAATTATCTTTACACGGCTTCGTTGTGGTCGCGCCCCGGGTGAAGAGAAAATTATTTTCGATCTTTGGGGTCTGCGATCGATTGGGAAGCGCTGGAATATTTAATTGTTTAATTAATGAATCAAGGCCTACGCTGCGAAAAATGAACGAGGAGAGGATTAAAAAAGAAATTCCATAATTCATATAGACAATAGGTATTAGTTTGGGTTCAGGGATCAGTAGCTTAGTGGATATAGGAGCTAAAGCACTTATGACAAAGCATTGCAGTACACATCCAAAGATCCCGGGTTCGAGCCCCGGCTGATCCTTTTATCTATAATAAAAATAATCTTTTTTTCGTTCCCTAAATTTAAATTAAATCACAACTTTTCAAAAAAAACAAAAATTAATCAGAGTTAGAATTTTTTGGATAAAATGGAAATAAATTAGCGAAACGTTCAACTTAGATTACTTTTTGTTTTTGAAAAAATTATTTTGTTCACATCCCTATGAATCATAAATTAAATATATAAATCATGGGCCATTCATAAATTATCTAAACATATTAATTTATATATTTTATCAAAAAATAATTTAATTAGCAATGAAAATATACTTATATAATTAAAAGTAGTGAAATCGCAATAAAGAATTTTTTTAATAGGCATGATGACCAAGAATCACTAAAATAATATATTTATCAAACTGAAATAGAATTCATAGATTACAAAAAACGTATAATAATAAAACTTGAGCAAGATGCGAGGTAGGTTTCTTGGTTATGTTTTCACAACTCACAAAATTTGTCAAATGATCTCGAATCTGATATTTCGTCTGCTCGTGACGTCAGTCCTGCTTCTTCGCTCTGATTGGTGTTCAACCCAAAATGGCGGATTGGTGTATTTTATAGTTTTATTTTATCAAATAAATAAACAATCTCGCTAATAATATAAAAATAAATACGTTTTTTGTAACTTTTAAGGAGTTAGGTGTTGGTTCTAGGTGAAACATTTTAATATAATAATAAAACTTGAGCAAGATAGGTAGGTTTCACAAAAAAAAAAAATTGTATTTTTGTATTCAGTGTCCTTTGTGAACTCCTGAAGATAGGCTTATACCACGAAATATTTATATAGAGTCGTGCTAAACAAGCATCTGATCTTTTATTTATGTGAAACCTAGGTACCTAATATTTTATATTTTAAATTTTAAAAAGTTTCTAAAAAAATTTTCAAAAATTTTCTTTAATGTTTCACCAAGAACCTACACCAGTGATTCTCAACCTTTTTTTTGTCACGGCACACTTTTAATAATTTAAAAATTTGACGGCACACTAACAATAAAATAAATTAATAGAATTTTATTTGGTTTATTGATTGATGTACCTATAAAATTATCATAGGACATTCTGCATTCTGTAAAATGTTACTAACTCTTTAGTTCAAATGATCAAATAAATATTTGGATTATTAGTGTCATCTTGATAAAGAAATGTAAAAAAAAAAAATAAATAAATATAAATTCGGGTGAGACCACTGCCTAGCTGTGGCGGCACACTTAAAGAATCTCGCGGTACACTAAAGTTCCGCGGCACAGTGGTTGAGAATCACTGACCTACACCATTCTCCCTTATCAAAATAACCAAGAAACGTAGCCATGGAGCCAGGGTTTACTAATGCAAATAATTCCAATTTGCCTAGAATTGATTTATTGATGGTGGGACAGTATTTCAAATGCAGTCATCATGCCTATTAAACGGCCGTTTATTTTGTAAATATTTTCATTCCTTACGAAAGGGGAGTAATCAAAATCGTTTGATGATATTTTCCATTTTTCAATCTGTTTGATGACTGCCTTGATATCTTTGCTAACAAGGAATATTGATAAAATGACAAATATGCAAAGAAGTTAATTTATTTGAGCCCTGAGGAAGTCAACAAAGTTGACGAAACGTTGAAAAAAAATTATTTCCATAAGCTATTGTCCTTCATTTCCCTACAACAACTTTATTAATTATAATAACTATTGAGTTTTTATAAATTTTAATATTTTCAAGAATGATGAAAGGAATAGTGGTTCGTAATCTCCGAGAGTAATTTTTCTCATCAGATGAGATGATTTTTCAAATATAAATAAATCAAAAGAAGTAAAAAGAATTTGAGAAGGAATGAAAAATGGTTTTGTAAGTGCCAGAGGCGTGCTCGCTCTTTTCTGCAAAGCGTCCTCGTTCACTTCAACATCACGAATGAATAATTACTTGATGAAAAGTTAAATGAACTTCTTAATGTTTGTGACGCTAGTGGTGCAACCAACAAATAACGATGGCGTTGCTTTTTGGCACTTGTTCAATTTGATTCTGACGTTTCGATGTCAAATCGTTGAAATTTTTACAATTATTTTGATTGTTTATGTCCATCGATTCAATTAATAAAATGTTGTAGGGAAATAAGGGCACAGCTTATGCAAATATTTTTTATTTTATGCCAACGTTTCGTCAACTTTGTTGACTTCCTCAGGAGCTCTAAAAATCTTTCACTGACAAAACAAAATTTCCCAAACAGAGTTTTTATTGACGTTTAAACTTCTATAGCCATGTTAGAGGAAATCGGCTCAGGAAAATTGAAACGCTTTTTAAACGACTTCAAAAAAGGAGGAGGTTCTCTATTCGACTGATTTTTTTTGTGCCTATGTTACCTCATATTTCCGACAATTGTAAACCGATTTTGAAAAAAAAATTGCATTGGGTTCAGTCTACCTTCCGATTGGTCACAGTTTTTTCATAGGTATTAGACCTTTTTTGTTAGGTTTGTTTAGGCCTAACTTCTTTGTTTATGAACCGATTTCGATGATTCTTTTTTTATTCGAAAGGGGTACCTTAGAGATGGTGTCATATTAATTTGGTCAAGTTCTGATGATATGATCACTATTAATAACATCACTAAAAAGACAAAAATAAAAATAATTTTTAAGAAAAAAATAAAACCGACTTTGAAAAATTAAATGCAACAAATAAAATACACTAAAAGGTATAAAATAATTATTATCTTATTTAGTTATAACTAAACGACGAAATATTAACATGAAATTACTTTTTGATGTCGGTACCAAACAAACTATACCTATAAGCGAACATACCCTCCAAACGTAATAAGTAAGATCCGTCGAGTTCCGATTCATAAAAGGTATATGTTTGGCACCGACTTGAAAAAGTAATTTCATGTTAATATTTCGTCGTTTAGTTGTAACTAAATAAGATAATAATTATTTTATACCTTTTAGTGTATTTTATTTGTTGCATTTACTTTTTTGAAGTCGGTTTTATTTTTTTCTTAAAAATTATTTTTATTCTTTGCCGAATCCAGAAGAGAAAAAAAGAATTGTCCCTACTCTCTTCTATTAATACCCCATAGGCTACGTGCTTGCGCTTCTCCATCTCCGACTCCATCAGGTAGCTGAGAGGGAAGAGACGGGGAATCGCATCTACTCTCCACGCGCATGCACTATTTTATTTAATTAAGAGACATTTTCTTGAATTAAATAAAGAATCTAAGACACTTCTATTGCACGAGAGTCTCACGAATATATTTTTTTTTACTTTTATCTATACGAACGATATGAACATCATTTATAAAGTGGGATTTCTTCAAATGAAAGGGATATAAAATCTATCGCTTTAGAATTAATTTATACATCAAAATAATGATTAATACTAAAAGCTATTCCCAGTAAACATTGTTCAAAATTTCAATTAAAAATTTGAATCAAAAGAAAAAAATATTATTTTTTTCTTTCGTTTTTTTGATTTGAATTATAGGATCGGTGTGAAAAAGAAAACTTGAACTTGGTTTATTTTAATCGGCTCTCTTTGAGCAGTCAACTAGAAAGAACAATTTTCGGTGCAAAGTAACAAAAAAGTTTCCTTCAATTGGCACGCTTTTATATCTTATTGGAAATTCCATTCGATTAAAAAAAAAAAAAAATGATCACGAAATCGTCTCAATTCGTTTTTCTTTCAAATAAAATATCAATTCATTTCACTTTGGAAGTAAGTTATTTAATTTATTCACTAGTCCTTTAAAATATTTTACTTTACCATACCGGGTATGGTCAAGTATTGTAATCGTGCATGAAAAAAGGGGTTTTTTCCTCCTTTTTTTTTCAAATATCTCAAAAACGGCTGAAACTATTTTGATTAAAAAAAATTGAGCGAAACCATGGCCTTTCGGTCTGCAAAAAACTCCAAATAAGTAAACATCGAAAAAATTATATTTTTCGAGATAATAATTGTTTTGTCAAAATGTCTGTTAGTTTGTTTGTCCGTTAGTCTGTGCGTTACCAAATTTTTGTGGACGAGCTAGCTCAAAAACTAATGTGAATATCGAAACCAAATTTCACACGTAGTTTTGGTCCATTGAGATTAAGAGCTGATTAGATTTTGGTGCATATCGACCCCAAAATTAAGGTGGAGGGGGGTTAAAAATTAAAAATCTAGTCTATTTGATCAAACTCAACCAAATTTTGTATACATAATCAGTGCGACCCCAGGAGTCTAAAAATGCAAAAACTAACCGCCCAAAATTTGTAGGGAGTGTAAGGTCAAAAAATGAAAATATAGGCTCTTGTACCAAACTCAACCAAAGTTTGTATACATAATCAGTGCGGCCCCATAAGTATAAAAATGGAAAAACTAACCGCCGAAAACGGGGGGGCAAAAATGAAAATATAGGCTCTTAGTTCCAAACTCAACTAAATTTTGTATACATAATCAGTGGGCACACAGTAATCTAAAAATGCAAAACTAACCCCTCCCCCACTATATGATTATAAATAATTTTATTAAATATTAAATATAAGTGAGGGGCCAGGTTGTATGGTAAAGTCAAGTGGATGTCCACATCAGAACACGTCAGCTTATTTTTAAATGTTGTTATTCAATGGAGAGTCAATCAAGCTCATCGAAAGACAGGATTTTGGACTAAATGTCTCTATTTTTCGATTTAGCCGTAGTTTATATAAAAAATTTATTTTTTTATAAAAATATAAATTTTATTATTTTTTGAAAAGGAATAATTAATATATTTACGACATTGATTGAACTGGCACTGAGACCTCATCTCAACCGTGACCCCGTGACGTGACTCGGGACGTGCTCAATCCCATTTACTGCCCAGGAAAATAAAATGTACATGAGCGACAAAATTCAAATATAAGATATTATTTTGAGCTTAGAGTTAATGCTGCAGCGCCATCTGTAGCTTGAATTGGTACCAACCGTGACGCGTGACGGCTTAATCCCATTTACTGCCAAGTAAAATAAAAAGTGTGCAAAGGCGCGCCAAAAGAAGTTATCACTTCAAAAAGTCTTAATGACTGATCATCGAAAAAATTATATTTTACGAGATATTAATTATTTTATCAAAATGGCTGTTAGTACGTTACCAAATTTTGTGTACACTCTAGCTCAAAAAATAGTGTGAATATCAAAATGAAATTTCACATGTAGTTTTGGTGCATTGAGATTAAGAGATGATTCAATTTTGGTTGAAATTCCCATCTTAAAAATACAATTATTTTTACAAGAGAACGATTGTTCTATGACTTTCCGTTCTTGGGTTATAGTTTGGCACATGATTGAAAATTATTTTGATGATTCAGACATTTTTATGAATTACTAGCCTGAGTCGGCGGCCCTCTTGCTAGCCAGGGAGCAAGCGCCTTGGACCACCAACCAACGAAACCCACCCCTCACACTACCTCCCATCCACCACAACCCACGAAAGCAACTTTCGCGGAAACCACTGAAACAGACATGCATACAGACAGACAGACATGAATTTTGTTGAGGGTGTTTTCGTTCATAATTTTGCTTGAAACGTGTGCAAACAAAATTTGGCGTGATTTGGAGCAATGTACAAACAAAACCTTAATTTTATATATATAAATGAGGGGAAAAAAATCTTTTGAGATGAGTTCCAGCTTATTGTGTCTTCCGGTCGCTCCGAGTAAAAATAACGATAATTCAGAGCACAGTTGTATTAAACAGAAGACTTTCAAATGTACCTGTTTTCGCTTTTTCTAACAGTAAGTCGGTAACATCAGTCCTTTTCTTCAGTGAAAATGATTTCAACCCCTAAGACCCGTTACCCTTTCATGTTATGGCGGCATTTTTTAGAATTCTATCACAAAAGATTTTTTTAAAGATTTACCTACTTGTACCTTTTAATATAGTGTGACAGGTTAACGTATTTTTCTCTGAATTCTATCTACAAAGAAGAAAACTTTACATTCTAAAAATTATATTATCTGCATTTCCGAACCAAAAGTTCTAAAACTATAGTCGGAAATAAAATCAGTTCTTTTCATAAAAAAAATAAACTGCAACGGATCGTTGCTAAACTTTATCCAATGTATTATCTTATTCTAGGGTAAAGTACTTTAAAATATAATTTTACAAAAATTTTATATGACCATTTTTGTGGTCCTCAAGGTACTCAATTACAATATTAAATTTCATCAAAATTGGTTAAGTCATTTTCAAGATATTTAGAAAAAACTAAAAAGTACCGAAATAAAGTACTAATGTTTGTGGGCCGATATGTACCAAAAACTAATCAGCGCTTCATTTTGTTAAAATAATGTTAGGTTTTCATTTTCATTTCAATTGGTGCAACGGTGTGGAAAAAATCGTGGACGAAAAAAACGATAACATCCATCCATCCATCCGCACGCACTTCCAAATAAACTGCAACGGATCGTTGCTAAACTTTATCCAAATTCATTTGAAATATTAATATGTTCTTGAGTAAAGTACTTTAAAATATAATTTTACTAAAAACTTTATTTAACCTTTTTGTGGTCCCCAAGGTACTTAATTAGGATATTAAATTTCATCAAAATTGGTTAAGTCATTTTCAAGATATTTAGAAAAAACTAAAAAAGTACTGAAATAAAGTACTAATGTTTGTGGACCGATATGTACCAAAAACTAATCAGCGCTTCATTTTGTTAAACTAATGGTAGGTTTTCAATTTCATTTCAATCAGCGCAAAGGTGTGGAAAAAATCGTGGACGAAAAAAACGATAACACAAACACATACATACATCCATCCATCCATCCGCACGCACTTCCAAAAAAAAATCACACTTTTTGGCCTCTCGGCGAGATTCCAGGTAATTTTTGGCAAAACCGTCACGTGCTAAAATTCAATCTCATTGAATACTTCAATTTGTGACCTTAATTGAGTCTATGGGTTCCGTAGTCTTTACCTGAGGACCCTTTGAAGTCGCGCTTGCCTCGAGAGCGATTCCAATACTTTCTCCCATGCTTCGCATTGGATAAAGTAAAAATCACTCTTGGCCTCTCGACGAGACCCCAGGTAATTTTTGTCAAGATCGTCACGTGCTAAAATTCAATCTAATTGAATTCTACAATTTGTGACCTTAATTGAGTCCATGGGTTCCGTAGTCTTTACCTGAGGACCCTTCGAAGTCGCTCTTGCCGCCAGACCGATTACAATACTTTACCCATGCTTCGCATTGGGTAAAAGTAAATAAAAACAAAAAAAACACTGGCACTAAAAGGGGGTTCGTGACTGTTTATCATTTTTATGAGAAAATTCTCAAATTTTTACCATCAAATCATTTATGTATTAAATAGTTTTTCCCGAAATTTGAAGTTGATCGTCTGTCCCATTATCGAGAAATAAATTATGGAAAATTGTCCTTTTTAACATGTGTTGTGATATGCCTTTTCGTCATGTTACATAAGTCTACGCGGAATCAGTAGGCTTATGTAATTGCTGAAATTGCAGAGCTTGACCTAATTATAGTTATACTTAAGCGATGAGTCTCTGATAATAAGGGCGGATGACTTACGATCGAGAACCCTGTCACACCGTTCCTCTGTACTTATTCTCAATAAACTTGTATTAAATAATACATCTTGTTATAATCATTTACTAACCCTCACCAAGGGCGGATCCAGGAATTTTTTGTGGGGGGGGAGAATGTATATAAGGTGGCCGATGTATATAAGATCTACTTTTTATCTCTGAAAGTGTGTCGCGATCGAATTGTCCAAGCGGGGGGGGGGGGCAGAGATGCCGCCCCCCACACACATAGAACTTTATTTTCAATTTTGAAGTTTTTTACAAATTTCATATCTAATATATATTTTAAGTTAATTAAAATAAAATAAAAAATTGTTATAAATTCCCTGTCGATTTGGCCGCCGTTTTTTGGCCTCTGCGTGCGACGCACGTGTTGCACTCCCGCCAGGCACGGGCCTTATGGGGGGGCGGTCGCCCCCTCCGCTCCCCCTGATCCACCCACGCTCTCACCCCACTATATTATAACAATTGGCGCCCTCACATTGCATATTATAACACAATGAAAGTAAATGGACCGAGCTTTTAAAAGGGCTATAACTTCTATGCGAATTACACCATTTTCAACAAATTTATACAGATCAATAATTCAACTTTTATGAATCGAATGATACATTTTTCAATAGATTTGACAGTCTAGTTAATTAGTTATTCATAAATGAAAAATAAAAAGTTATTTGCTGCAACAGAATATGACAAAAACACTCAGAGTAGAATTCCAACTCTATTTGTTGAAATCGATTTTGTGTTAATAAAATGTTTTTATAATGAGAAAAAATTAATCTAAATGTTCTTTTTATTAATATTATCAAAACAAAGATTCTTATTCGAAATTAACCTCATTATTAACAATATTTTAATTAAAAATTTTTAGTAGGCAGACGTTGTCACTCTCCAGTTTTTACCGAGAATAGCATTATTGTTGATTCATGGAGGAGAAAATACTGAGGTTGTCTTCTGATTGATACAAAATAGATACAATTTGTGAAATTACCTATTTTTAGAAAATGGTCAATGGAATACTTACAGGTTTTTACTTCTACCATATAGGTATGGTCAAGTATTGTAATCGTGCATGAAAAAGTGCTTTTTTTCCATCTTTTTTTCGAAATATCTCAAAAACGGCTGAAACTATTTCGACTAATAAAAATTGAGCGAAACCATGGCATTTAGGTCTACAAAAAAGCTCTAATAAGTGAACATCGAAAAAATTATATTTTTAGAGATAATAATTGTTTTGTCAAAATGTCTGTTAGTTAGTGTTAGTCTGTGCGTTACCAAATTTGTGTACGAGCTAGCTCAAAAACTAGTGTGAAAATCGAAACCAAATTTCACACGTAGTATTGGTCCATTGAGATTAAGAGCTGATTAGATTTTGGTGCATATCGACCCAAAATTAAGGGGGTCGAGGGGGGGGTTAAAAATTAAAAATCTAGGTCGTTTGAGCAAACTCAACCAAATTTTGTATACATAATCAGTGGACCCTCAGAAGTCTAAAAATGCAAAATCCAACCGCCTAAAATGGGGGGGGGGGTGGTCAAAAAATGAAAATCTTGGCCATTTACTAAACTCAACCAAATTTTGTATACATAATCAGTGGGACCCAAGAAGTTTAAAAATGCAAAAACTAACCATCCGAAATGGGGAGGGGAGGGTCGAAAAATGAAAATCTTTGAGATTTACCAAACTCAACCAAATTCTGTATACATAATCAGTGGGTCCCAAGAGTCTAAAAATGCATAAACTACCCCCCCCCCCCCTCTACATGATTATAAATAATTTTATTAAATATTAAATATAAGTGAGGGGCCAGGTTGTATGGTAAAGTCAAGTGGATGGCCACATCAGAATACGTCAGCTTATTTTCTTGAAATGTGGCCAAAAGGTTGGACACTCCTGTTTTAGTCCATAGTTTTTGTAAACTTTCAACTCCCACGCATCAGAGATCCTTCTTTCTAAACATGCTTCTCTATTACTCAACGTTTACAATATTATTCAAATTCTTCGGTTTATTACATAGTCATCGTATCCATCTCTATTTTGGTAGAAGGGCATTTGTATTTCCTCCTTCTTCCGTCCATATTAATTAATCTCTGATAGAGGATTTATTTGACGATCGAAGAGAAAGGAAATGCGGCCCCTCTGGAAAGGGCAGGAAGCGGCTCTCAGGCTCTCGAGAGCCGATCTATTGATATTCACAGGGAGAACGCGGCTCGTTCGCTTCTAGCTTGGCTCGCAATAAAGTGTCGGCGGATACAAGTTTCCGAAGACACCGAGGACCGGCCTTTGCGTGCCTCGCATTCGATTGATCGCATTATAATTAGCTGGGATGGCCTCGGGCCTGCGGGGCACCCAATTCCGCTGCCATTGAATAATCAACCACCGAGCAGAGTGCTGACACAAGAATATCAAATTCGAATTGGAATTAAAATAAAAATCAAGTTCAAGAACAATTGGATTTTTTTCTCTTTGTGATTAAGGATGAGACGAAGTAGAAATCGAAATGTTACTTCCTATAACAAAATTGTGGCCATCCACATGACTTTTTTAGTGTTAAGAGAATGTTTTATTAGCCATAAAAATAGATCTGTGTCGTAGGACACCGGATAGGAACGAAGTTCCTTATTATAAAAATATTAATTTTAAGTTCTATTCTAGGTATAAAGAAAAATAATTATTCGGGTATACATTTTTTATTATGATTTTTTTATCGATAAAAAGCAAAGAAACTACTTTATAAAATTATCTTAACACCTTTATTTTATTTACAATGATTTATAAAAATATATAATATATAATAATAATAATATACAAAAAGAAACAGGTATTTATATGAATAATAATAATTAAGCCTAATTATGTTCTATCATAGAAACTATAGCTTTATGGTAACTAAAATAAGATATATATATTTGTGATTCGATTTTTGCCAAATATCTCGAGAAAACAGCATCGATAGTAGTATTGTCTCTCGTAGTGGATTCATCTTCATTATTGTTCATATTTAAATCAAATGTATTTTTCAGAAAATTTTTAAATGACTCTGATTGCTTATCTTTGAAGTTAATATTGAAGTCACCTGCCAAAATTAGTGGAAGTTGGTCATAATTGGTACCATACTCTTCAAGTAATGCTGTAGATGCTGCAGATTACTCCAACAGTGATCGATGTATGAATCCTTGTATGTCTATTAACTTCTGTTTCTGTGCAATGTAAACGACTACCATTACGATTTCAACGCCGTTTTCCATCTTGCAAATAGCAGAACAAATATCTCCAACAGGTGAATGTCTAAAACCAAAGTCATTAGCATTTCTCATTATTATGTCCATATTTGGTGAAACAATATTAACAGTGTCGTCATTCGATTGGTAAATCGCAACTCCACCTGATCGAACATTACCTCTTTTATAATGGACGATACAATTAAAATTCGAGTAAAATTCTCAGGGATTCCCGACCACAGCACAAGCCAGAGGCCCCGCCTCCAGAGTGGCGACCTTAGTGGATGCGCGCGCATGAGCATTGGCACGCTTTTTTTAACGTTACGGACGTTTTTCACCGGCTAGGGTACCCCTCCGAGGCGTCCCATAAGGAACTTCGTTCCAAAATATGTACAATTTATTACAAAGTTACTTCTAACAATCCAAAAGAAGTATAGTATCTTAACTTTAATACAATGAAAAAAGAAAAGGGCCATTTTTAAATGGATCCCAGTAGATTTTTTTACATAATATAGTTTTTTTTTAATTTTAATTTTACAATAAGTTATTTTTTTTTTTGTAATTTTTACTTACATTTGTATAATTAAATTTTTTTTGCACGGGAAAAGGCTTTGAGAAAAAAACCGGCTATACAGTTTATTGTTGTTCCAAATAGGTTAATATATAGAATTATTTGTTACAATTTTTACTTAATTTATAATTTACAATTTAGTTAATATAATTTATCAAGTTATTCAAGTATAAGCGAAAGAATTTAAAGGTTAGGAGATTATTTTTTACAATTTATTTTGTTATTTTAAAATTTCTTAAATTTAAGTTTATTTTTTACTTATAAAAATAATAAAAATGAAAAAATACATGGATTTTATAGTTATTTTTTTTTTATTTATTTATTTATTTATTTTTTAATATTAACACCGTCACGTGTTCACTTTTTCTTCTCATGTTTTATTGTCTTTCTTCAAGCCACCAATATTTACGAAGGGTTTTCCTTTCGATTTTGTCATTTTCAGAGACCGACCTGTTGAATCGATAAATTCTATAAGGGTCCCCTACATCAAGGTGCGGGTCATACTCTATACATTTATTTGCCTTTGCTCTGAATATATGGTAGATAATGGGGATCCCATTTCCTTCTTCCATCCACATGACTTTACCATACAACCTGGCCCTCACTTATATTTAATATTTAATAAAATTATCTATAGAAAATTTGGTTGAGTTTGGTACGAAGGGTGAACCGCGACCTAAAATCGTGTACACCTACTTCCACTTCCACTTTCATTTCCAAGTAGAAGACAATAGATGACAATCGAGCTGAAATCAATTATCTCCCCTAATGCCCTCTTTACGAGAAACACGCGGTTTTCAAACGCTCAGCACCCCTTCGCTGTCAAATTGGTTAAAAGTCGAACAAGAGCTTTCACCAACTCTTTTATCCCTATGATCTCCAGAGACTGGAACTCGCTCCCTGCCACCATCTTTCCCGGGACTTATAACCTTCAGCTATTTAAGACCCGTATCCACAGATACCTTCGGCCCCCGCCCAATCCATAAAATTCTTTCTTCTTCTTTTCACGATGGAGGGGCCAACCCAGGCCTTTAGGGGTTGCACCATTTTGGTGTAACTCCTCTCATCATTATCATAAAAAAAAAGATTGTCTAATGAATTCCAAAGACGGTGTACGCCTATTTCCAATCGCGGTTCACCCCTCGGTTTGGTATAAGGGCCTATATTTTCGTTTTTGACCCCCCCCCCATTTTGTTCTGTTAGTTTTTGGATTTTTAGACTTCTGTGGGCCCACGGATTATGTATACAAAATTTGGTTGAGTTTGGTACAAGTGTCTAGTTTTTTAATTTTTTGACCCTTCACCCCCCCCCCCCCATTTTGTGTGGTTAGTTTTAGCATTTTTACTCTTCTAGGGTCCCACTGATTATGTATATAAATTTTTGTTGAGTTTGATACAAGGGCCTAGATTTTCATTTTTTTGACCCTACACTCCCTTCCCCCTCCCTACCCATTTTGGGCGATTAGTTTTTGCATTTATAGACTTCTGGGGGTCCACTGGCTGGTTGAGTTTGTTCAAATGGCCTAAATTTTTAACCCCACCTCTCCACCCCTTAATTTTGGGTCAATATGGACCAATCTAATCAGCTCTTAATCTCAATGATCAAAAACTATATATGGAATTTGGTTTTGATATTCACACTAGTTTTTGAGCTAGCTTGTCCACAACAATTTGATAACGCACTGACTAACAACCTAACAGACATTTTGACAAAACAGTTATTATCTCGAAAAATATAATTTTTTCGATGTTAACTTAATAGGCTTTCTTGTAGACCGAAATACCATGGTTGCGCTCAATTTTTTAAATCAAAATAATTTGACCATACCCTGTATGGTAATGTAAAAATGAAAAACAATATCGATATTTAAAGTCTGCAGGAGGTGTACAGCAAGCTTTTGCTTGAAATCGGAAAACCGGAACTGGACATTTACATGAAAGATTTTTCGTTTTTTTTTTGCTTTTCTGAAAACGGCTCTAACGATTTTTAAAATTAGTCTATTTATCAGTGTCATGAGTTATTAGTTGTGTCAAATTTTTAATCCGAGTGAAAATTTGACACAACTAATAACTCATGACATTTGTTAAATACACTAATTTTAATAATTAGTAGAGATTGTGGCGTTGGTGCAAGGTGAAACATCTTTAATAAAGATAAGAGTAAATAACATTATATTTTAATATTGATTTATTATGAGTTAAGGATACTAGGTCACTTATTACCTAGTATCCTTAACTCATAGTAAATCAATATTAAATATAATATTTATTTACTCTTATCTTTACACTAATTTTTAAAAAATCGTTAGAGCCGTTTTTCAGAAAATCAAAAAAAAAACGAAATAAAGGAAGAGGCTGTAATTTAGTAGTGTGATTTCAAATAAATGAAACTTTGAAAGTCGTGTACTATAGTGAACACACTAGTTGATTTGTCTTCTAGTACCAAATAGATACTCTTGAGGTGCAAGATCTCTCTTCAACTAGATCGACTGAAATATTCTGTGAATAAACTTCACATAAATTTAACTCTTTACTCATTATTTCTCCAACAGAGAGTTTGCGAAATTTAATGAGAACTTAGAAAATGATGCCGCCTTAGGTCTAGAAGTAATTTTATTCGGAAAACATGGATATCTTGTAAAATATTAGCACTAAAAATCGCGCCTTGAGTCGGGCGGTCACTGTCCAGGCGCTAGGGCCGCTAGTATTATAACCGAGGGTAATAATATGCGACACTCAATATGCTGTACAATCATCAACTATACTTTCCAAACATTCCCAAGTACTTCCAAATATTTCCAAGTAACATTCCAAATATTCCAACAAGTACTTCCAAATATTCCCAAGTACTTTCAAATATTTCCAAGCACTTCCAAATATTTCCAAGTAGATCCAAATATTTCCAAGTACTTCCAAATATTCCCAAGTACTTCCAAATATTTCCAAGAACTTCCAAATATTTCCAAGTACTTCCAAATATTCCCAAGTACTTTCAAATATTCCCAAGCACTTCCAAATATTTCCAAAGCACTCCAAGTCCAAATATTTCCAAGTACTTCCAAATATTCCCAAGTACTTTCAAATATTTCCAAGTAACTTCCAAATATTTCCAAGTACTTCCAAATATTCCCAAGTACATCCTCTTCAAATATTTCCCCAAGCACTATCCAAATATTTCAAGCAGCATTCCAAATATTTCCAAGCACTTCCAAATATTTCCAAGCACTTCCAAATATTCCCAAGTACTTTCAGATATTTCCACGTACTTACAAACATTTCCAACTACTTACAAATATTCCCAAGTACTTCCAAAATACTTCCAAAGAGGTGTACACCTACTTCCAATCGCGGATCACCCCTCGATTATAACTAAAGACAGAAATAGAATCATTTCAAATTATTGGCTTTTCTTCAAAGTAAATTTGAAAAATGAATTTATTTTATTATTAAGTATTTGGTCAATTTTATTTTCCATAATTCAAAGTAATGGAAGGCAGCCCAGGGGGTAGTGAGGAAAGAAAAAATTAACACATATCAAATAAGGTGAATTTATTGGAATCCTTCCTTCCTTTCCTTTCAAAACCGACGTTTCGAGAGATTCTTCCCTCCTTGTTCAGGTTTCAAGGGGTCAAATGAAGGAAACAAATAAAATGCTTCCTTCCTCTCTCCACAGCACTGTTCAAAACTTTTCTCCTTAGCAGAGGCATTTAATTTTTTAACCCCCCTCCAACCCCCTTAATTTTGGGTTGGATATGCACCAAAATCTAATCAGCTCTTAATCTCAATGGACCAAAACTACGTGTGAAATTTGGTTTCGATATTCAAACTAGTTCTTGAGCTAGCTCGTCCACAAAAAATTTGATAACGCACAGACTAACTAACTAACAGACATTTTGACAAAACAATTATTATCTCAAAAAATATAATTTTTTCGATGTCTCACTTATAAAAGCTTTTTGTAGAGCGAAATGCCATGGATTTTGCTCAATTTTTTAATCGAAATAGTTTCAGCCATTTTTGAGATATTTCGAAAAAAGAAGGAAAAACCACTTTTTTCATGCACGATTACAATACTTGACCATACCCTGTATGGTAAAGTGGAAAAGAGCAAAATCGTAGTCATATGGGGATGGACTATAAATCCTATCATATATTTAACAAGATAATTTCAAAGTGAGAGCTGAATTTCCGTGCCAAGCAATGCCAAGCTCTAAAACGTAAAACAAATTAATTATTTGCTTATTCTAATAACTTAACGAGATTTCACCTCCCGCTTTTCTAAATTGAAATACAGCTTCCGCGTGGCCACATTTTTCATATCTGATGGATCTAATTTAATCTCAAATGACTAAAGTGATTTAATAAGGAGCGAATTCAGAGCAACCATAGTTGGACAAAGCAAATTGGAACATTTCAAAGGCAAAGGCTCTCTCGATCTTATCGGTGGGTTAAGTCAGTAGGTTGGTTCATTATGATGGATGGGGTGGCGGGTGCCTTGAAGGTCCGCCACGCCTGAGGCCGAATGGCGAAAAACCGCAAGACTCCGCCTACAGAGTGACCAAAACACCAATGAGTTAGAACATGATAAATTATTTAACACATCATTTCGTTCGATTTATTTGTAGGGGTTGATTTTCTGTAATTTTGACCACTTAGGTAGGAATGTGCAATAAATTCTGCGCTTTTTCAAGAAAAGCCACATAAAATTCTTTTGAATTCCCGAGTAAAAATGAAAATCGATTTTAAAAAATAAAATATCTGCACCATAGCTGCATGACGCCCGCACTTCATGCCCGCAATACCGCAGCACCACAGCCGTTTGCAGGACAAAACCGCTCTTTTAATACTCATATTTTTTGCTTTCTGTATTTTTTCTTTTCTGACAATATTCAATGCGTTTCTATCGTTAAAAGAAATATCAGTAAACAATAATCAATAAAGAACAAAAATGATTCCGAAAATAACAACTGTTGTATTATTTTCTCTCAATATAAATAAATTTTATAAATATATAAAAATTCACTGTCTAGATTTTTTAAACATATAAAAAATCTATGATTATTTTGTCAGAGTGATGGCAGCTACAGTGCAGCGCTTGGTACGTTTCTCATATATTTTATTACGGTGCGGTCATGTTGCGGCGGTGTTGCGGCTATTTTAATTTTTTTCTACCGTCACAGGCTGGTTGCGGCGGTGTTGCGGGCATGCAAGCTTCTCGTGCGCCGCTGTTGCAGCGCCAGTGCGGCCAACATTTTTACTCGGGTTTCGACTAGAAATTTAAAAAATCACATAGGAGGAAACGAAGTAGATTGATAGCGGGAACATTGATACAGTTCGGAAATTTTGAAGATCAACTGTGCTCAGGAAGTTAACATCTCCATATATAAAAGATAGATGCTTCCCTAGCCCAGGAAAAAATTTTACTCTTGACGTTCTCAAATTTTAGGATGTGTGCATAGCACCTGCAAGGAGGATCCAAGTGCACACATACTTATTCCATAATAAGGGCCTCGCTTAATATTTTGGGCCTCCGAGCCCAAAATTTCACGTGGGGGCCATGGATGCGCGCCACATCCTCAGAATCCGCATGCCATTGATATATATGTTGCAGAAAAACCCCGTTTTTAGTAAAAACGCGTTCTTACTAGTTAAAACGTGTTTCACTGAATACCTTTATGGCAACTAGAATTTACTGATGTTGAGTTTGGTTCAAAGGTCTAGAATCTTCATTTTTGACCTTCCGCCTCATTTTGGGTGTTTATTTTCAAAAAATTTTAAGCGAAAATGTCAAAAATTAGAAGCAAAGTTGTAGAGGATGTAATTTTTGACATTTTCGTTTAAAAATTTTTGAAAATAAACACACAAAATGAGGCGGAAGGTCAAAAATGAAGATTCTAGACCTTTGAACCAAACTCAACCAACATCAGTAAACTCTAGTTGCCACAAAGGTATTCAGTGAAACACGTTTTAACTAGCAAGAACCCGTTCTTACTAAAAACTGGTTTTTACTGCAACATACCATACTATATGAACTCAGAGCACAAGCTACTTGATAGTTGTAGTCGCATTTTTCAAAATTTGAAATGTTTCGCGAGCCGCAATTAAATACGTATTTAAAAGGTATGCAAAAAAAGATGTTAAAAAAAAAATTTTTGCAGAAATATATATTTATTGAAAATATAAATAAAAGTACGAAAAATATGTGTATTGAATTTAAATATTAAAAATTAAACACATTTATTTCACTTCTCTGATAATTCTTTAAAATTTGGTGAATAATTGGTGACAGCACTTCTCAGTAATTTTTTGAGATGCTGGTTAGTTAATACTGATCGGTGTTTGGATTTGCACGAATTTTAAAGTGGAATAAAATGATTCACAAGTACGTTGTTCCGAATATTGAAATAATTCGACAAGCACCCTTTTGAATTCAGATACTTCGATTCTGGTACAAATTTCCAAAATTCGTTAATCGACGTCGACTTATATTTTAATTATAGTGCTTGATCTTCTTCTATTAATTATAATTCTCCAGATGCTTTTGGGTCAGAATTATACTGAAATGGAAAACTCACCTTGAAGTATGCTAATTTCAAATGGATTCAGAAAAATCTAGAGACGATTTAAAATATTTAAAGTCTTCAAATCTATATCGAGAGCCACAAATAATCCTTCAAAGAGCCGCATGTAGCTCTCGCGAACCGCAGGTTGGCCACTTCTGCGATATATACAATATATTTTTAAAAAAATTTTAATTAATATAACAAAGAATAATTGTTATGTCAATGAGAATTGTTTTGACCGTGCTTATAAAAGATACTATATCACGAGACTACTGAGGATTATGCTATTGAAGTTCGTGGAGTCTTAAATCTGGACCAAGAGAGAAAAAGATGTGATCCATTTAGGTACAATCCAACGTCATTTCGCGTATAGCCCGCTAGACATTCGACGGATCACCAAGCGAATTTGAAATCTCAGATGTTATATATTTAATCTCCCAGTCCAGAGCGCTCGGTCTATTAACATGTATGTTAGATGCTTGCCATGCAAATTAACCGAATGTTTTTCTACATTTGATTCAATCGCGAATCAACTGTAGGAATTTTTGTCAAATATTAAGTGAAAATAATATCTGGTATATATTTCTAACTTGTATATATATTTCTAACTTTTGTTTTATTTTAGTTTTATTTTATTTGTTTATACACCTATTCGACGTGAATCTGTGACGACTGGCTAAATGGGCATCAAGTTCCCGAGGCCAAGGGGAAGAAGAAAAAAAAATATTTCTAACTTGAAATAATGATCTTAACACATTTTCCTAATTTTTCTAATTATAATAACAAAGAATAATTGCTGTATCAATGAGAATTGTTTTGACCGCGCTTATAAATATATAACATCTAAGATTTCAAATTCATTTGGTGATCCATCCGAATGTCTAGCGGGCTATACGCGAAATGACGTTGGATTGTAGCTAAGTGGATCACATCTTTTTTTCTCTTGGTCCAGATTTAAGACTCCACAGACTTCCAATAGCATAATCCGCAGTAAGTCTGTGATAAATATCTTTTATAAGCACGGTCAAAACAATTTCATTGATACAGCAATTATTCTTTGTTATATTAATTATAAAATGCCTTTAATATCATTATTTCAAGTTAGAAATATATAAGTTCAAAACAAAAAATTCCCTACAGTTGATTCACGATTGAATCAAATGTAGAAAACATTCGGTTACTATATACAATTTTTTTATTCTTTCAACATTACATATCCGGCTTACTTCAAAAAATTAACCGGCTAGAATCTGATCCCTACACAACAATTTACATACACAAAAACATATTAATGGAAAAATAATTAACCCTAATTATAACGTCTCGATAAATAAGAATTTAGTTCTTGAGGCTACTAAATAATAATAAAATAAAAATATTTATAAAATCTAACTTAGATCAATATTAGTTAACGAGTTTTTCAGTGTGCCTTCGGCACGTCCTCGAAACTCGGCCCTCCGGACTGGTGCCATGGCGGCAGCGTCTCGGTCCAAAAATTTTATTCCTCTTAAAAAACCACACTCCAAATGTATACCCGTAAACTACAGAAAATACATCGTCTCTTAAAAGTTTCGCCTCTTTAATTTTTGAGTGGCGAAGGGGGGGGAGGAATAATTATCAATATATTTAATGTTTCTTAATTTAAAATGAATTGGAGTCTTTCATTTCAAAATTCGAGTCCAAATTACAATTATATTTCAAATTTGCCTGGTTAATGAAAATCGATTGGAGCCATCAGTTTAAAATCCGAGCTGACAATTATATTTCAAATTTGCCTCGTTAATTAATATACATTTAATGTTTCTTAATTTAAAATCTATTGGTGTTTTTTCATTTTCATTCGAGTTCAAATGAATACAATATTATCTCGACACAAAGTCTAAATCAAAAATATATAGTTTTAGTAACAGAAATCAAGATATAAATATTAATGTTGCATTGGTGTAATGGCTAGAGCTGATGCCCTTAGTTCAAGAGTTCGTCGGTTCGATTCTAGGCAAGAGGGTAATTTTTTTAAAGAAAATTCTCTCAGCGTTGTTACAAATTAATCTAGGCTCTTATATATAGTATATTTTAGCCGTTTTTGAAAAATTTTAGAAAAATGAACCTAGAAAAAACGACTTTTTTCCTCCCAAACTCCTGATTAAAAAGTAAAAATTGAGATAATCCATAAATCTATTAAATCGAAGTATCTCGTATTTCTTCAGGTGATATGCATCATCTTCAATTAATTTTCTCACTTATATTAATCAACCATGATGTTTTTTTCTTCCTGAATTAAAAAAATCCTTAACCAGGGATGTAATTAAGTCAATTCATGTTGAAACAGAACATTTAAGAGCTGGTCTAAACGGATCGATTCTATTGAATTATTCATGATGAAACCATTTTCTTCAAGTTTACATGCCATGCATGTCATAGGCGAATGATTTATGAGATAATTTGCGCTGGACTTTCACAAAAAGCAATAAACTCTTCTTTATTCATTATCAATTCGAATTTCTTCTGTCAGCTTACCGGAGAGAAATACCTTCGTTCGTTGAAACATCTCATTTAAAAGATCAAATGCATCCAATCGTTTTACTAGCTCGAAATATCGAATATATGATAATGTCAGCCAGCTCCTGTTACTGGTGTGTGTATAGTATACATCAAGGCTACAATTAACACCAAAAAGCTTTTTTTCGTTGAGACCACCGCTTCTTAAACTTTTTTCATTCGAGACCCCATTTTGAAGGAGAAATTTTTTTCGACCCCATATTATATAGAATTTACTAGCAAATCATAAATAAATTTATGTAAATCAAATCGTTAATAAACATACCTATTATAATATTTATTGATACTGACCCCATGAAAAATAATATTGATAAGTAGGTTATATAGTGATGAAGGCCAAGCCTTCAAAACAATAATCTCAAACAAATAAATAATAAATTTATAATTTTTCTCATTAATATATCAAATAATAATTGATACGTCAACGAGAATTATTTTGACCGCGCTGATTTGAAAAAGATATTTTTATCTCGCGAGACTACTGCGGATTACGGCTATTGGAGTCTGCGGAGTATTAAGTCTGGACTAAGAGAGAAAAAGATGTGATCCACTTAGCTACAATCCAACGTCATTTCGCGTATAGCCCGCTAGACATTCGGATGGTAGGCAAGCATCTAACATACATGCTAATAGATCTAGCGCTGTGACTGGGAGATCGAATATATAACATCTGAGATTTCAAAATTCACTTGGTGATCCATCCGAATGTCTAGCGGGCTATACGCGAAATGACGTTGGATTGTAGCTAAGTGGATCACATCTTTTCTCTCTTGGTCCAGACTTAATACTCCGCAGACTCCATATAGCGTAATCCGCAGTAGTCTCGCGAGATAAAAATATCTTTTTCAAATCAGCGCGGTCAAAATAATTTCGTTGACGTATCAATTATTCTTTGATATATTAATGAGAAAAATTATAAAAATTTATTTAATATCATTATTTCAAGTTAGAAATATATAAGTTCAAATATTATTTTCACTCAATATTTGACATAAAATTCCCTACATTAGATTCGTGATTGAATCAAATGTAGAAAACATTCGGTTAAATAAATAATATATACACATATATATTTAGATATATATGTGTATGTTTATTTACATCAAGCGGAGGGACAACCTCTTGTTTCTCTTTATAATTTTATAATTTATTAAAACTACAGAATTAAAATTACTACACTAATACAGTAGTGCTTAAATACAAAATCACATACGGTACATTAAACATAGTTTAGTGAGGCCGGACCTGAAGACGGTGTGTTAGAGAATTTTTAGTCGATCCCAGGGAGGGGGTATTTTCATAGTTTCAAACAAATAAATTTTATATATCTATCTATCAGTGGTGGTTGGCGACTTTACAAACCAGGGATGCTTACATAATTTTTAAGAAAAAATAAAAACCGACTTCAAAAAATTAAATGCAACAAATAAAATCCACTAAAAGGTATAAAATAATTATTATCTTATTTAGTTACACTAAACGACGAAATATTAACATGAAATTACTTTTGAAGTCGGTACCAAACAAACTATACCTATAAGCGAGCGTACCCGCCAAACGTACTAAGTAAGATCCGTCGAGTGCGATTCATAAAAGGTATATGTTTGGCACCGACTTCAAAAAGTAATTTCATGTTAATATTTCAGTCGTTTAGTTGTAACTAAATAAGATAATAATTATTTTATACCTTTTAGTGTATTTTATTTGTTGCATTTAATTTTTTGAAGTCGGTTTTTATTTTTTCTTAAAAATTATTTTTATTTTTCTCTTTTTAGTGATGTTATTAATAGTGATTATATCATCAGAACTTGACCAAATTAATATGACACCATCCCTAAGACACCCCTTTCGGATAAAAAAAGAACCATCGAAATCGGTTCATAAACAAAGAGGTTAGGTCTAAACAAAACCTAATAAAAAAGGTCTAATACCTATGAAAAAAACGAAAAAAAATGGGACCAATCGGAAGCTAGACTGGACCCAATGCAAAAAAAATTTTCAAAATCGGTTGACAATTGGCGGAGATATGAGGTAACATAGGCACAAAAAAAAAATAAAAAATAAAAATAAAAAATAAAAAAAAATTCAGTCGAATAGAGAACCTCCTCCTTTTTTGAAGTCGGTTAAAAATCGTGCCTAATATGAAGAAGTAAACTTCAAGTTTGCGTGATCTGATTTCAGTATAATTATACGTATATTTACTTAATGGCTATATTTAAAATTTCCATTTGAATTTAAGGACGAGCGCACCCTAGATTTTGACCACAGACTAATCCAACTAAGAGTATTTAAAAAATAATTATACATATTATATTTATTTACTATACCAGAGGTGGCCACAACGTGGCTCGCAGAGCCGCATGCGGCTCTTCAGTCAACCTCGTGCGGCTCTTGAACCTCTTGAATAATACTGATTTTAAAAAGTACAGGGTGTGGGATAAAGATCTACCACATTTTGAAGAGGTATAAAAAAATGAAAAAAAATTTAACCAGAGAAAAAAACATAAAATAATTTTTGTTTTTTTTAATGTGTTTTAAAGAGAAGAACGATTAAAAACTTTTTATCAGACGAAAAAAGTGGGAGGTCAAAAATAAAAATTCTAGCCCTTTCGACCAAACTTAACCAAATTTTATATACATAATCTGTGGACTCCCAGAAGGCTAGAAATGCAAAAATTATACCCAAAATGGGGAGGGGGGTCAAACGAAAATTCTAGCCCTTTCGACCAAACTCAACCAAATTTTGTATACATATTCTGTGGACCACCAGAAGGCCAGAAATGCAAAAACTAACCACCCAAAACGGGGGATGGTCAAAAATGAAAATTTAGCCCTTTGCACCAAAATCAACCAAATTTTGTATACATATTCTGTGGACCCCCAGAGGGCTAGAAATGCAAAAACTAACCACCCAAAATGGGAGGAGGGTTAAAAATGAAAATTCTAGCCCTTTCGATCAAACTATGTATACAAAATTTGGTTAGTTTTTGCATTTCATAGCCTTCTAGGGATCCACAGAATATGTATACAAAATTTGGTTGAGATTGGTCAAAAGGGCTATAATTTTTTTTGCCCCCGCCCCCTTTTTCTTTTGATAATTGGTTAAATATAAGTAAACATATAGAAAATTCAAAATCCACGCTAATTCGGTTTCTCGGCGCTAGGGATTTTTGTGCCCTAGAAAAGACAGAAACATCCCTAAGATGCATCCTTTTTGAACCCAGGCTCCAAATAATATCGTATTTTGTCATTCTTCTTATTTCAAACTTCATCGAGTAAACATCTCAAACAATATCGCACCACATTTTACGCTGGTATATTCATTCGACTATATATATTTTCGTCATAGTCAATCAATATTTAGTTTAGTAACTAAATAAAAGTAAGTTATAGTTTGAAATAAGCAAGCAATCAAAAAAGTGGCCTGAAGGTTCAATGAAGTTTATTCTGAAGGTTCAATGAAGGTTTATTCAAGGTACAACCAATTTATTCAAGGTACAATCAATTCTCTGAAAGGTTCCTAAAACAAAATACTGCAGGTTTATACACTGCTGCAGTTTTGGTACACCTAAGGTACCATCAAAAAGCATTTATTCAAGGTTCTGAAACAAAAGAACACCTATTCATCTCTCCAAGCGAAGATAATTCAGAGGCTGCCTTTTAGCACGTCTGAAACCATTCATTTGTAATTAGACATATAATAAAATATATTATATGTCTAAAAGTTTAAGTATTTATTTATAAAGTGTACCTATATATCTACATATATATACAATCTTACAGTTATTTTCTTTGTTTCATTTTATCTTTTGTTTTTATTAACAACTCATTATTTTTACATTAAAAATATAGTTTTTGTTAAAGAGAAAACTATCTTTCATTTCTTTCCTATAGACACCCATCCTTAAGAGATACTAATTTTTGAGCTTAAGAGTTCGAACAGGTACATATATATATATGTTAAAAGAACTTAGCGTCCTTATCGAAGATATAATTTGATATCGATTGTTTAGTGGAATAGACTTACAATTTATTCGCGGCGAGATTTACAACCTCGTTGGTAAGCTAAACAATTGATATAACGTGGTCCTTCGTTTTTCTCTATATCTTTCTCAAATTTGGAGAAAGCATATAAAAAATTAAAGTAAATTTAAACCCCCATTTATCCATTTTTAGCTCCTTGCGAGCCTCATACTTTTTAATTAAAGACCATGCTATAAGCAATAATCTTTAAAACATATTTAAAAAAAATTTCATTTTTATTTTCTTTTCAAAAAATGTGTAGATCTTTATGCCCCACCCTGCTATAATAATTAAATTTAAAAAATAATAATACAAAAAATTAAATTAATATGTAATTTGTAATGTTATAAGTAAGTAGAGCAAAAATATATGTTACTTCATTTATATTTTATAAGATAAAAAAATGTGTCTTTTTTTAATAAACCATTAATTAATCTCCAAACAATCTGGCTCGCTTTGAAACAGTTTTATAAATTTGCGTGCTCCCGATGTTAAGGTTAGTGGCCACTCCCTGTACTGACAATACTTTTTTGCAGGCTTAATGCCATGTATCCAGTGAATTTTAGGACCACTCTTTCATATTTAGTATGGAAAATTGGTTTCTCCATGTAACAAAATTTATGAACACAAATAGGCTAAAACAAATTCAAGCCAGAAGCTGGTCTAAATGGCATATGAATTGACAGAATAACAAAGACAATTCAATATTGAATAAGGAACTTGTTCGCTGAAAATACAAGTTTCTCTGTTCAATTAAAACCTTGATAATGAGATACATTTTTAGAAGATTAGATCATCATCAAAAGGTCAAAGTATAAATAACAACTTGAGAATCTTTTAAAATGATCAACGAATAAATAAAATCTCAAATGCCTTTCTTAAATCCTTTAAAATATGAAAATTCTTCTGAAGCTTTGAAGTTAAATTTTAAAGAGTCTAATGGATTTGAATTGGATTATCTGTAAGGTTTCGAAATATCAAGGCTAAAGTGCAGAAAACGAATTAAATTTCAGATAAATTATAGGTTATGAATAATATCTATACCATCCAAACATACTGTGAATAAAAATAATTTTTATAAAAAAATAAAACCGACTTCAAAAAACTTAAATGCAACAAATAAAAATAATAATAACTTAAAAATAAAATAAAATCCACTAAAAGGTATAAAATAATTATCTAATTTAGTCACAACTAAACGACGAAATATTAACATGAAATCACTTTTTGAAGTCGGTGCCAAACAAACTATATAAGCCAGCGTACCCGCCAAACTTACTAAGTAAGATCCGTCAAGTGCTATTCATAAAATGTATATGTTTGGCACCGACTTCAAAAAGTAATTTCTGTGAATATTTCGTCGTTTAGTTATAACTAAATAAGATAATATTTTGATACGCTTGTAGTGTATTTTTATTTTATTTTTAAGTTATTATTATTTTAGTTGTTGCATTTAAGTTTTTGAAGTCGGTTTTATTTTTTTCTAAAATATTTTTACTTTTCTCTTTTAGTGATGTTATTAATAGTGACTTAATATAATACCTTGCATGCATCTCGTAAGAGAATGCGTCAGGTGAATGAATCAGAAAATCATAATAAATTCAATTCATAAATATAGAAATTATCTCGAAACGTTTGCGGGTTTTAAATGAATGTTAATAAGATTTTTTATAAAAGATTTTATTTATTATAATTTCGATTATTTGGCCATAAGAATTTGAGATTTACGTTATTTCGTCGTTGATAATATCATCAGAACTTGACCAAATTAATATGGGACCATCCCTAAGATATCCCCTTTCTAATAAAAAATAATCATCGAAATCGGTTCATAAACAAAGAAGTTAGGCCTGAACAAACCTAACAAAAAAGGTCTAATACCAATGAAAAAACGGGACCAATCGGAAGTTAGACTGAACCCAATGCAAAAAAAATTTCAAAATCGGTTCACAATTGGCGGAGATATGAGGCAACATAGACACAACAAAAAAATCAGTTGAATAGAGAACCTCCTCCTTTTTTGAAGTCGGTTAGAAAAACAGGCCGCGTTCGAAAAGTAGTGAAATCTACTTTGCAGTCAAGTTAAATTCGCTAAGAATAATTGTTGAGAAAATAGTGCATTCACTTAAAATGCACTCTTTCCATTTAGAATGACAATCTAAATTTATGGATTGCTAAATTTTTAATTTAAATTATTTTCATGAAACTGGCTGGTCACGACCCATTTACCCTAACGGAATAAGGCGGTTGAGATAGATAAGTTTGGATTTTTTGAATTTTTCCTTTATATCTATATTGGATTTTTGACGTCTTCCGTTTTATTGGTAACCACTGCTGAGAAGACATAGAGGAATCGAGTTAAAATCAAAAATAGCAATTGATTCTCATCTAGTACTTGAGGAATAACCATTCTATATTGGATTTTTGACGTTTCGGTTTTTATTGGGTAACCATTGCTGAAGACATAGAGGAATCGAGTTAAAATCAAAAATAGCGATTGATTCTCATCTAATTCTTGAGGAATAATAATTCTACATTAGATTTTTGACGCTTCGATTATTATTGGTAACCATTGCTGAAAGTACATGAGGAATCGGCTGAAATCAAAAATGATCGATCGATTCTTATCTAATACCAGAGGAATAACCTTATTGCATTCCATTTTTGATGTTTTGACTGCGCAAGCCTCCACTGAAAAATGTGGATAGAACCGACTTAAAATCAAAAGAGACTAAATTTTTTTGGTAAACAACTCAAGCTTGAGTTGTTTGCCATAAAAGAATTTAGTCTTTTTGATTTTAAGTCGATTCTTCCACGTTTTCAGCAGAGGTTGCTCTTACTAATAGTCAAAACATCAAAAATGGAATGCAATAAGGTTATTCCTCTAGTAGTAGGATAAGATTCGATCGTTATTTTTGATTTTAAGTCGATTCCTCCATCTCTTCAGCAATGGTTACCAATAATAATCAGTAGTCAAAATCTAATGTAGAATGGTTATTCCTAGACTGTTAAATGAGAATCGATCATTATTTTTGAATTAAAGTCAACATGAACTGCAAATTGCAAGTGATATCTGATTAATAATAAAGGAATAAACATATTAATATTTCAAATGAATTTGGATAAAGTTTAACAACGATTCATTGCAGTTTATTTATCATGGGGTCAGTATCTCGTGGATATTGATTTTTTTTATCTTACTTAACGGAAATATGCATCAAGCAGAGGACAACCTCATTGATTTCTCTTTATGAATCAACAACTCTGCTACTCTCAGCATAACAAAATCTTTTCAATAATATTCTTCGTCCAATTTAGAATCTGATTCTATTAGTTGGCAACCTAAGCTTAAGTGTTTGTATTTGTACAAAAAGCTTAGGTATCGAAGTGAAGATATAAAGTTGAACAAGAAAACGAAGACGAAGAAGGTGTGTTCCGGTCGGTGCGCCTTGTGCCCTGCGCTTTGGATTCAATCGAAATCGGGACCTTCACGCCTTGCTATTGTCTCGGCTCGGTGACCTTTGGCTAAGGAAAGAGTCAGCCAGGACTGGTCCCACGGGTCCAAAAATGCAGCTTCTCTTTCTGTTGGCTCGCTACCACCTCCCAAGGCTTGCTTGATATAGATGTAGCGGCGCCGCCGCCGCAGCCGCCAGGCGAGAGACTACAACGCGTTCGACCAGTTCCCCCCGCTCAGCCAGCCACCATAAGCACATGCTTAAGCTTTCAACATCTCGTTCTCTCGCGTACTATCGCGATCGCTCGCACTTTGTCGAGATCTCGATCCTCGATCTCGATGTTTCTCGGTGCCCCCACCCTGCGTCCAATTAAGGACTTAATAAGGATCGATGGGCCTCGTCTATCAAGCATTTACATTACTACTATTATTATACTATTAAACAATTTCAATCTCATTCTCATTAAAGACATTCTTTCTAGTATTATAATATTTATAATAAATAATCGAGTCTTTTCCCGAAAGCCTAATAAGAAAAACAGGATATCCCATAATTTAATTGTTAGAGACTATAGTTTCAAAGGTTTGACCAGATTAGTTCATTGTGGGACTAAGTCACACTTTTGAATGAAAAACATCCAATCGGGTATTTGAATCGATGGGAAATAACAGCGATATGTTAAAAAATCAGCTGGTGTGTTCACCACACGACTTTCACATTTTCGAAATTCCAAACTTAAGCTCGATATAGGCTAGAACAGTGGTTCCCAACCATCTTCCCTATCTGGAGGTTGACTAACACCTATCGCCCCCTTTTCATTTTCATTGTACCTATGCCTAATTTTAATTTGAAGTAATGTGTAAATAATAAAACAGTTTTATTATTTTAAACAATTTTATTACCGTATATAAAAACAAGTTCAGGTTCAGTTTTTCCCCACAGTTGTGGATAAGTGTCAATAAGCTTCACCCAGGCTAACTCGTAATCGCTCTGCTTGAAAATGATTTTCGCCTCACAGTCATACTTCAGATCTAGAAACTCCGTCTGCAAAGAGTTATCTAGCTTCTCCACAGCTTCAAATGAGAATGGATCTAGAATCATATCAGGAATTTGTAGCTTGGTCAAATCTACAAATCTTGATTCCATGTCAGTGTTTAACTGGTCAAAGTAATCAGTAAAAATGAGGATTTTGTCTTCTGGGAGATCAGGTGTCTCGTTATCTGGCACTGAACACTTTTTAAGTGTCGGAACCTGAATCAGCTATTTACAGGCAATATTTATTATAACCTTGAATATCAAACTTGGTGATGATTGATGAAATAATTCTGTTTTAACGAGCTTTTCGTGCGTGCCTCTCGGCACGCCCTCGAAGCTCGGCCCTCCGGGCTGAAGGGCCCTGGCGGGCAGACGTCTCGGTCCAAAAAATCTTATTCCTCTTAAAAAACCACACTCCAAATGTATACCCGTAAACTACCGAAAATACATCGTCTCTTAAAAGTTTCGCCTCTTAATTTTGAGTGGCCTGGGGGGGGGGAACAATTATCAACATATTTAATGTTTCTTAATTTCAAAATGAATTGGAGTCTTTCATTTCAAAATTCGAGTCCAAATTACAATTATATTTCAAATTTGCCTCGTTAATTAATATATATTTAATGTTTCTTAATTTAAAATCTGTTGGTGATTTTACATTTTCATTCGAGTTCAAATGAATACAATATTATCTCGACACAAAGTCTAAATCAAAAATATATAGTTTTAGTAACAGAAATCAAGATATATATTAGTTCAAGAGTTCGTCGGTTCGATTCTTGGCAAGAGGGTAATTTATTTAGAGAAATTTCTCTAAGCGTTGTTACAAATTAATCTAGACAAATATATATAGTATTATTCCTCCTTTGAATACTCATCGCCCCCAAATCGCCCCCTCCCCACTTATTTATTGCACCCCATGATAGCCCAAATTGCCCACTTGGGGACTAGGAAGCTTTTGGTTGAAATCGGAAAACCGGAAGTGGACATTTTCATAAAAGATTTTTCATTTTTTTTTATTTTCTAAAAACGGCTATAATGATTTTTTTAAAAATGAGTGTATTTATCAAGTGTCATGTTTTATTAATTGTGTCAAATTTTTAATCCTATTGAAATAAAGGAAGGGGGTGTAAAGTATCGCGGCGCGCCCTTTGGCCTCTGCGGACCACAATTTCCGGTTTTATGTCCTAAATCAGATTTTCAACTATTAAGGGTACCGATTCCTTCCACCTAGAAGTTACAAAATTAAATTAACTTTTTTCATCTCTGAGATACGATCTCACAAAGAGTCAGGACCCAGACAGGGCATCGTAATACTTCCACATTATATTCTATGAATATAAATGTTAAAGTAAAAATTGTAAATTTACTATATTTTTACAATAAAAATAGATAGGAAATTTACAAATTTTTTATAGTAAAAAAAAAACTATATAATATTGGTAAAATCACATTATTTCATTGTAAAAAACTAAAAATACAAAAAAATAAATAGTAACTATACTTTTTTATATTAAATAGAATCTACGTATTGTAATCTTACATTTCCATAAAAATATGGAATATTAATTTTAATTTTTGTAATTTTTTACTACAATTATCAAAAAAATTACTAACAAAAATAGTTTTTTTAAATTACTGCATAATATTAGAATATTTACTGAATATTTATACAATTTTACATATTTTGTTGAGAAATATAAAAAGGATATTGTAAAGTTGATACAATTTGATGGCTGTATATGTATATAATTAAGTAATGGAGAGGATTCAGCCAATGGGTAGCCTCTGCTGAATAAAAACTCCCAATTATAGAAAACGTTTCGGCTTTAATTAAATAATGCCATCATCAGTTCCTAAGAGTTGATGAGTCCTTGAAGACGAGCCCCATATTTGTGTATAAGGTGTCCGAGCATGATGATATTCCTCAATGGTTATAAAGTTGATACAATTTGATGGCTGTATATGTATATAATTAAGTAATGGAGAGGGATATTGTAATTTGACAAAAAATGTATTGTGATATTATCGATCTTGCTTAGTAAAAAATATGTTGTAACATTACAATACTGGTATGTAATATTACTAAAAAGTTTTGACGCCGACCTCGCATTTTTTTAGTAAAATTACATAAGAAATTTTCAACAGTGTATTTCTAATTAAAAAGCCTGCAAAACAATATTCTGTAATAAATAAATTATATGTTCTCTTATTTATACTCGTTATATTATATGTATATTGAAAAGTTTTTATTTTGCCCAGAGTAGCAGAGTTGTTGATTCATAAAGAGAAACAAAGAGGTTGTCCCCTGCTATCAAAATTATATATATATATATAATATTTATTTGTTTGAGACTATAGTTTCGAAGGCTTAGCCCTCATCATCAGTCTTATTAATTATAAATATTATTTTTTATACTGATCCTATGAATATATATAGATATATATGTGTTATATATATTCTTATTTGTATCAAGCAGAGGACAAACTCTGTGTTTCTCTTTATTAACCGACTTCAAATAAAATTTTTTAAGAAAAAAATAAAAACCGACTTCAAAAATTAAATGCAACAAATAAAATACACTAAAAGGTATAAAATAATTATTATCTTATTTAGTTACAACTAAACGACGAAATATTAACATGAAATTACTTTTTAAAGTCGGTACCAAACAAACTATACCTATAAGCGAGCGTACCCGCCAAACGTACTAAGTAAGATCCGTCGAGTGCGATTCATAAAAGGTATATGTTTGGCACAGACTTCAAAAAGTAATTTCATGTTAATATTTCGTCGTTTAGTTGTAACTAAATAAGATAATAATTATTTTATACCTTTTAGTGTATTTTATTTGTTGAATTTAATTTTTTGAAGTCGGTTTTTATTTTTTCTTAAAATTATTTTTATTTTTCTCTTTTAGTGATGTTATTAATAGTGATCATATCATCAGAACTTGACCAAATTAATATGACACCATCCCTAAGACACCCCCTTTCGATAAAAAAAGAACCATCGAAATCGGTTCATAAACAAAGAGGTTAGGTCTAAACAAACCTAATAAAAAAGGTCTAATACCTATGAAAAAAAAAACGAAAAAATGGGACCAATCGGAAGCTAGACTGGACCCAATGCAAAAAAATTTTCAAAATCGGTTGACAATTGGCGGAGATATGAGGTAACATAGGCACAAAAAAAAAATTCAGTCGAATAGAGAACCTCCTCCTTTTTGAAGTCGGTTAAAAAGGGAGCAGGTTCTCAATTCGACTGAACTTTTTTTTCTGTGTCTATGTTAGCTGATATCTTCGACAATTGTGAACCGATTTTGATGATTTTTTGCATTGGGTTCAGTCTAGTTTCCGATTGGTAAAAATATAAAATTCATTGGTATTGTAGGAATCGATTTTCTGCTTGTTTTTTTCAATTAGAAATGTAATTTAATTTTCAATGTTAATCGGTTCGTGGCTTATGAAAGACTAATTAGCGAAGAAGAAGACCACGCCTTTTTATAATTAATCGAGCGCGATCTAGGGAAAATTATCAACCAATCACCTTAATTACCAATTAAATCGACGGCTATAAAAGAAGCGAAGCCGTAATTAGCGAGTCAGTTGCAATTCAGCCCTCACTGTGTGAAGAGCTGTTTTACGCTCTCCAAGAGTTCGCCTGTCGACTTTGGAACGATTGAAGGAACAAAGCTGTACGAAATCTTGTAACCACGAAGAAGTAATAAATTTCGGGCCTTGTGCCATTTATTTTGTTGAAAGCATTTTTCACCGCCTCAGGGCAACTTCTTATTTTGAAGAAAGCATATTTCACTGCCCCCCGGGCAACTTCTTATTTTAAAAAAGCATTTTTCACAAGCCTCCGGGCCAATTCTTATTTTGGGAAAGCAAATTTCACGGCTTTACGCCACCAAGAGAGGTTTTCACCTCTGAAGAAAATCGACGACACCGGCGCTCCACCGATATCTTTCCATCAAGCCTTTCGAGTCAAAAACTCATCTTCATCCATCATCGGGGTTATTCCCTATAAATTTGGGGGCTCGGCCGCGGATTCGTTAAAGGCTTTATCGGACGGAGCTGGACCATCTCGGTTCGGACCCGAGGAGGTTTGTCTCGACTCGCCTCGAGGCACCGACCGTTTTTGCGCGGGCAAACACATTTACCGCGCGCCCGGCAGCCAAGCGACGAGCGAAGGCAGGCGGCGTGGCAGGCAGCAGCAGCCTCCATCGACTGAAACGATTGAGTGAGGGTTAAGCAACACGACGACGGCAGCGCCACTCGCGGATAACAGCTGAACCAGCCACCCATAGGAGTAGCAGCAGGAATACGACAGAAGAATTAACTAACGAGGTAAGAGCCGACAATCCCACTGCACACCTACACACCTATCCCTCTTATCAGTTATAAGACCACTATACAGTCATGGAACACAGTCCAATCAATTTTAGGGACGTAGAACCGCTAATAAAAAAATTCAACGGAACAGACTGTTATTCAATAGAAAGATGGGTGCAGGACATAGAATCCGAAGCAAGTATTCAAAGTTGGAATAGCTTGCAACTATTTACCTTTGGCAGACGGCTAATAACTGGACTAGCTAGGCTATTCGTAGAAAGTGAAAGAAACATTAATACGTGGGATAAATTAAAAGAAGCATTACTAGAAGAATTTTCATTACAAGTAAACAGCGCGGATATTCACAAGCAGCTAGCCAGAAGAAAATTGCAAAAGGGTGAGCACGTTTATGAATACTTCCTGATTATGAAAGAGATAGCAAGCAGGGGAAACTTAGAAGACAAGGCATTAATAGAGTATATACTGGACGGTATACAAGACATTAGTCCTAATAAAGTAATACTTTACGGGGCAAAAACATTAAAAGAATTGAAAGAAAAATTAAAAATTTATTCGGAAATCACTTCCAAGTCAGCTAACGTAGCAAATCATGCATGCAATAGACAGCCAGTTAGCAGTAAGGGTGGAAACGAAAACCTAATCACCAAAGAAGACCCACCCATGAACATAGTTACAGTAAATAGTCAAAAAACGAAATCTAATCACAAGATCATTTCAATAAGCAACCACAAGATTAACGCCTTAGTAGATACCGGTGCAGGCTTATCGCTCATGAGCGAAGACATCCACAAACAGCTAGGTTCACCACAATTAACAGATTCAAATATTATTCTGAATGGGTTTGCATTTTCACGAACCGGAAGTAAAGGATATTTTAAAACGACCACACGAATTGACAACGAAGATTTTAATATTAAATTTTATGTAGTTCCAAACGAAACAATAGACGAACAAGTAATTTTAGGAATCGATCTGATAGATCAGGCCGAAATTAAAATAGGACAAGATGGCATCCAAATTATTAAAAACATAGACGTTAATAAAATTAACCAAACAAGAACGGAAACAGAATCTCATTTAATAGATGAACTACGAATGAAAAACAATTCATTAAAACGCGACATTCAGTCAATGAAAGGGGAATTGAACAGTTTAAAAAGAAGTCTCAATGAAGAAAAGAAAATCCGAGAAAACGAAATTAACCATTTAAAATTAAGAAATAACGAACTGATAGATCAAAATAATTCATTAAACGAAATTATAAATTTAATTAAACATGAAAACAGGGAATTACACAAGAAATTATCAGATCAAGACAGACATTTTGCAAAAACAGCTAACGCTTTGAAAGAAGATATCTCAAGTAAAGAAAGTCATTTAGAAGATGGTCAAGGGACAAATTCACCTATGAACAAAGACAAGATTAAGGGGTTTCAAGCAAGAAGAATTGGGGAACTTACGAAGAAAATTAGAATCAAAAGCCAAAATGATTACGCAGCCTATGACGTTACAAAGTTTGGTGGTCTTAAATCTGATAAAATTAATCTTAATTTCCCCTCAATACCAGTTAAAACCCATGTCGGTCCCTTACCTCAGACTATATTAAGTGTTCAAGAAGATACCCAAGTGAAGTGTTGTGTTAATTATAAAAGTGTAAAAAAAAATAATATGAAAGTGTTTTTTTTAGTGTCATGTGCAAAAGTGAGAAAAAAGTGAAAATTAGTGTGTGAAAGTGTTAGTTTTTAAGTTAAAATCAAAGAAATAGTCAATTAAAAAACACTAAGTTTAAGCATAAAATTTTTTTTTGTTTTGTTCAAGTAATTTTCAAGATCAATTTGTTTTGTAAAAAATAACAATAGTTAAGTTTAGTTTTAAGTGCTATTTCATTGTAAAAAAAAAAATAATAATTCTGTATTTTATGACTAAGCTAAAAATACCTAAACGGTTTTAAAGAAGAAAAGACAATAACTAAATTAATTTTAAGTTGAAATATTTAACTATGTAAAAGATGATTGGTTATAAGTTCCGGGTCGTAACTTGATTGAGAAAGGGGAGAATGTAGGAATCGATTTTCTGCTTTTTTTTCAATTAGAAATGTAATTTAATTTTCAATGTTAATCGGTTCGTGGCTTATGAAAGACTAATTAGCGAAGAAGAAGACCACGCCTTTTTATAATTAATCGAGCGCGATCTAGGGAAAATTATCAACCAATCACCTTAATTACCAATTAAATCGACGGCTATAAAAGAAGCGAAGCCGTAATTAGCGAGTCAGTTGCAATTCAGCCCTCACTGTGTGAAGAGCTGTTTTACGCTCTCCAAGAGTTCGCCTGTCGACTTTGGAACGATTGAAGGAACAAAGCTGTACGAAATCTTGTAACCACGAAGAAGTAATAAATTTCGGGCCTTGTGCCATTTATTTTGTTGAAAGCATTTTTCACTGCCTCAGGGCAACTTCTTATTTTGAAGAAAGCATATTTCACTGCCCCCGGGCAACTTCTTATTTTAAAAAAGCATTTTTCACAAGCCTCCGGGCCAATTCTTATTTTGGGAAAGCAAATTTCACGGCTTTACGCCACCAAGAGAGGTTTTCACCTCTGAAGAAAATCGACGACACCGGCGCTCCACCGATATCTTTCCATCAAGCCTTTCGAGTCAAAAACTCATCTTCATCCATCATCGGGGTTATTCCCTATATTATTGAACTTTTTTTTAATGCAATCGAATGCAAGAAGGGGTGCACCAGTAAAGCCCCTATGGATCTCGAAAGACCCTTGCATTACCGAAGAGAAGGGAAAGTTGATTAAGTGAGAGGGTGTAGACGTAGGTATCTATGCACCATGTTATGTTTGTTCAGGCATAACTTCTTTGTTTATGAACCGATTTTAATCATTCTTTCTGCATTTGGATCAGTATAGCTCCAAGATAGTCAAGATACCTATTTATTTATTTATTTTATGTATGTTCAGTGAGAACTTGTTGCCACGTGGAACGATTTCGATGATTCTTTTTTTATTGGAAAGGGGGTACCTTAGGGGTGGTCCCATATTAATTTGCTCAAGTTCTCATGATAATATGATCAATGAGGAAATAACGTAAATCTCCAATTCTTATTAGCAAATAATCGAAATTATAATAAATAAAATCTTTAATTATGTATATGTTTGTTTGCATCATGCAGAGGACAACCTCATTGATTTCTCTTTATGAATCAACAACTCTGCTACTCTCGGCAAACAAAATATGTGTAATTTAAATTATAGAAATAAAATGATTATGTTTGTTACCTTTTGATTAATATTTTTTTTTTAATTTTATTAAACCAATTATTTTACATTAATTAATGTATACATTTTATTTTTGCTTCGATTCCGGAGATTATTCTCCACCATCGAGTGTCCTTATTCATCTTTAGTCCTTGTTTTTAATAAGAGGAAAAATCTAATTAGATAAAAAAACCTCTTTTCCGATAATTATTTCAATTCCATTATTCCCCAATCAAGTCGATTGGTTACATTTCCCCACCCCTCTTTTGGATTAATAGACGATCAATAAATAAATACTTAAAAAAGAAAAAGCATCTACAAATTGATTTCCATTGAGTTGAGTTTAGGGGATGGGGAACATTTTTCCTTTCAGAGGCCCCAAACTCTGAAGTTTTGACAATGAAATAAAAAATCGTGACAAATTTTTAAGGGCGTGGAACTGATTCCTTACAATGAATGTGGTTTTTGTCTTGGTATTTCTTTTGTAAAAAATGAAATATTGGAAGGTAGAGAGAGAGCTTCTCAGCAAATAGTAAGAATTAACCTTACGTTTTCATTTTATTTTCACATTGCAATTAATAATTCCAGTCCGTAGGTTGTTAGAGGCCATTTATGTAATATAATACTTTGTTTTAAATTTTAGTAACGTTAGTACAAGTACCGGTTAATACCCAGTCAATTTTTTCGTGAGGAGTTTTGAACTCGGATTAATCCGTTCATCATCATTATCTCGATGATGAAGCAGGCATGCTACACACACAATTAATAAAATTAAGAAATTATGAAACGATATGACTGACCAGCACATATTTTGTTGTCTAATATCTTAGAGCTGTTTCTGTGGGTATTTTTGACATGCTGATTCCAATTTTTGTTTATATTTGAAGGGTATTAATATTCAGAAGAACAATAATTTATTTTGTCTCCTGCTTGATGCAAATAAATATTTACATATATATATATATATAAATTATAAGTATATTAATAATATATAAGTACCTGGAACCGTCGACGATGCTCGGCAACTTTTTGCTTCAGTTAAAAGTTTTATAATAATATTATTTTTAATTTAAAATTCTGATAAAAACCACCCCGTCACTGCACACTACCACCCGCAACCCGCCCCTGGACCCCATTTTACATGAATTAAAGTATACATTGTATTTGAGCTTCGACTCCGAGATTACTTCTCCAACATCGACTGTCCTTGATCATCTTTTTAGTCCTTGTTTTTAATAAGAGGAAAAAACTAATTAAATAAAAAACCTCTTTTCCGATAATTATTCCATATTCATTCTCCCAATCAATTAAATAAATTTATTAAACAAATTATTTTACATGAATTTATGTATAAAGTACATTGTATTTTAGCTTCGACTCCGGAGATTACTTCTCCACCATCGAGTGTCCTTGATCATCTTTTAGTCCTTATTTTTAATAAGAGGAAAAAACTAATTAATAAAAAATACTCTTTTCCGATAATTATTTCAATTCCATTATTCTTCCTTTCTCCTCACCAATCATCAATCAATTAAATAATTTTATTAAACCAATTATTTTACATTAATTAATGTATACATTGTATTTTTGCTTCGATTCCGGAGATTACTTCTCCACCATCGAGTGTCCTTGTTGATCTTTAATCCTTGTTTTTAATAAGAGGAAAAATCTAATTAGATAAAAACCTCTTTTCCGATAATTATTTCAATTCCATTATTCCCCAATCAAGTCGATTGGTTTTTCATTCAACCATTCTTCCAATCCAATTCAATCAATTAAATTGTTTAATTTTAATATATATATATATATATATATTGCTATTTACCTTAAAGTATTAGTGGGTTTTAAAATTAAAAAAACAATTAATAAATAAAAGATAATTGAAAAAATGTAAACAAACTTTTTTATTGAGATTTTCATCTATCAATAATTACTTTAATTAAGAAAAGATCAATTAAGATGAAATTTGTCGAGGTCCAGACCTAGCCAGATCGTTTTCTCATCCTCAAAACTTGTTAATAGAGTTGGTTTCATCAAAATCGGTAGAGCCGTTTTCAAAATAGAACTAAGATACAATATATATATACAAACAAATATATAAACAATTTTTGCTCGTTTATTAAGAGTAGATTTATTTGTTAGGCACTATACTTTCGAAGGTTTGACCTTCGTTATCAGTCCTTTTCATTTAAAAATAAATAAAATATTTCTAATTAAAAGGACCGCCTCCTCCATAACTCAAAACTATTAGACCTACACACTTGAAATTATGCATGTCTAATAAGGCCCATTGGATCAACTAGAATCCCAAATTTCATGAATAAATCTATTATAGTTATTGAGTTATTAAGGTCTGAAAAGTCCCATTTTTAACATGCACTGACTGGCTGACTGACATATTAAAAACCTAGAGTACTTCTGCTAATCCTAGAATGTTGAAATTTGGCATACTGGTAGAGTTTGGACTACAATTAAAGGAAAAAATTGAAAAAGTGAAACTTTCCCTTTTTCAGAACCTAAAATGAAGGGGTGAAATTTATTATAGGCTTAATTAACATATAGTTAAAATACAATCAAGCTAGAATGCTGGAATTTGGTATACTGGTAAAGCTTGGATCATTAATAAAGGAGAAAATTTAAAAACCGAAACTTTCCCTTCTTCGGGGCCCGAAATGAAGGAGTGAAATTTATGAAAAACCGACCGGATTTTTAACATATATTTTTAAAAATATTTAATAATTATTAATATAAATGTTTAAATGAAATTATTTAGATAAATTAAAGGATAAAACTTTTCAAAAATTAATGATATCTCGACCAAAAACATAAATGTGAAAAAAGGGTCAAGTTCGTTACAAACGGCCTCGAGTTGAGATCTAAACAGGTACCAAGTTCCATAGCAGTTGCTTAAATCATAGCTATAGGGATCAACAACGTTCTTCAATTGATTTAAAAGAAAATTTGTTACGTTCTTTGATATTACATTTATAACTTGGCAAGTTTTATATTCAACTAAATTGTTTGTAGTATAAAATAGAACAGCTAGTAAAGCTAAATTTTAACCATGTATTTATTAAATATCATCACATTAAACGTAATTTATTGACTATTAAAACTTGCAGAGAGTTATAAATTTAATATCAAAGAAGGTAACAAATTTTATTTTAAATCAATTGAAGAACGTTGTACATTCCTATAGCTATAATTTAAGGAACTGTTATGGAACCTGGTACCCATTGAGATCTCAACTCTGTTTGTAACGAACTTGGCCCCTTTTTCATATTTATCTTTTTGGTCAGATATATATTTACATTGAAAAAGATTTTGTTTTGCCGTGAGTAGCAGAGTTGTTGATTCACAAAGAGAAACAAAGCAGACGCAGACTCCAATAGCGTAATAATGACAAAAATTCCCCACATTAGAGTCGCGATCGAATAAAATGTAGAAAACCTTCAGAAACAAAAGAGGTTGTCCTCTGCTTGATGCAAATAAACATACAACATATATATCTGTATATATATTATTTATTTGTTTGAGACTATAGTTTCGAAGACTTGGCTTCATCATCAGTCTTTTTTAATTATAAATGTTTTTCATGGAATCAATATCGTATGGATATTGAAAATTTGGTGTCTTTCTTACGATGGTCAGCTTAGAACTAAAGAACATTCTTTTGGTTCACATTCAAATATAACTGTATAAATATAAACATATATGTTATATTTGAATGTGAACCAAAAGAATGTTCTTTAGTTCTAAGCTGACCACCAGTGAAGAAGGAACACCAAATTTTCAATATCCATACGATATTGACTCCATGAAAAACATTTATAATTAAAAAAGACTGATGATGAAGACCAAGTCTTCGAAACTATAGTCTCAAACAAATAAATAATATATATACAGATATATCATCTCGATATATATGTGTGTATGTTTATTTGCATCAAGCAGAGGACAACCTCTTTGTTTCTCTTTGTGAATATATTTATATATTTATACTCGTAATATTATATATGTATATCAATCAGAGGACAGCCTCATTGATTTCTCTTAATGAACAATGGTTTTTCCTTCATGTTACCATCACCATCCAGCATCTGCTTATAAAGTAATCTTCCCATTACCTCTCGATTCGTTTTCTTCTGCTCTTTTTTTGTCGAAAAAATCGCCTAATTGAGAGAGGAGAATGTCTCAGCGTGAGCGCAGGTCTTTTTTCCACGAGAGCCAAGGTTGTCTGAGGCTTTTGTTGAATTCTTTCGGGTCGGAGGGGCTGCGAGTGACAGCTCACTGGACTGGCCAAGAGGGTCCCCTCTGCACGTCTTTTTCTACCTTTCTACTTCTATTCATGACATTTTGGAGCTCCCATCCCCCAAAGACCATTTCACACAAAATACAACCCCCCCCCCCCCTTGCGGATGATGATAATTCATTCACCTGAAGGCTCTTAAGTATGGATTAGCTTGGCCGACATAGTCGAATGCTTGCGTTTAAAGGTTTTTCCAAATTAGTGATTCATTTAACATCAACTAAAAGCGATACACTTGACAAAAAATCTTATAGATTTGTTATGAATTAGGATTAAAGATGGATATTGTGTGAATATGAAGAGGAATCACCCAAGTATGTGAAATGACTCTTGAATATAACGTTTGAAAAATTAGGTCAAGTCTCTTTAAAGAGATCATTTTTTTGAATAATTTCGCTTCCTTCGTCTTTCTTGTGATTGAATTTAGTGAATATTAAATTACTTATTATAAATAGAGCCTAGTATTCAATTACTTTTAAGGAGATAGGTAGTAAAATCTTATAATAAGTTGTTTTTAAGGAATTTGGTGTTGGTACTTGATGAAACATTTTTTAAATTATTGGATAAAAATACTTGGTAGGTTTCACATTAAGGTAGTTGTTTTGCGACAATAGTAGCAAAAAGTTAATGCTAGAGTATATAGAAGAGACAAGGATTCATAGTTCATAAGCCCAAAACTTTTTGCTGTTTATGTACCAATTCTAGCCAATCCCGTGCTCGTTTGACAAATTTGGCACCATTGTAAGAGATTGAATATTTTTATATTAAAATGACAGATAAAATACATTTCAAATTTCTATAAAAATCGTTTTGTTATTTTTTAACAAATGTAATCAACGCCTACGTTACACCTTATGAAAATTATAATTTTGAAAAAATCTAACGCATTCATCTTTCGCTGGTGAAATAAATGCGCTGTTGTCAAATTGTTTTTAGTCTAAATTTTTTTTATACATTTTTCATCATTTATTCCTTATTATCTCAGAAACTGTGTTGTAACTATGAATCAAAATTGTCCTAAAATATGTATTGGTTATTGTTTAATGTTGGTTTAGTTTTTTATAAAAATGGTAAGAAGGATTTCTTAATTATAATTAAATATTTATGTAAATTTTATGATATCCCGTATAGTGCAATGTTAAAAAGCCTGAAAAACTCGATTTTTGAAATTTAATATCTCCGCAACTCTATTGTTCATAAATTTAGTTTTGCCACCAATCGATGCAGAAGTATTTAAATAATAATCTGTCTAAAAATTCAAAAAATCCTAAGAAAACGCATTTGGCGGAACAACTACCTTAAGATATAAAAATAAAACGAATTTATTTTTGGAGAGACTTTAATCTCGATATATATATTTCGGGTGGCTAACCCATCTTCAGGAGCAACAGAAAGTAACTGACCTGGATAAGTTGAATTTGAATACAAGTCAATGGTAAAATTTATTTTTAAATAACAAAAGGGTAAATATTTAAAATTAGGGGAGGGAGAAAGGTAGGAAGTCTATTTAGTTTAATTTTGAATGGGTTTCTGAGAAATGAGGACAGGTACACCAGGTAGGTGTAGGGGGGGGGGGGGGAGAATTAATGAACTCAAGATTCAAATATTTTAAATAATGTAATCAATGCATTGTACTTTTCTTAACTTCTAATTCATTATTTAGAATATTCATTTTATTTGAGAGAGCTAATTCAAAATTCAAAATTCAACTTATCTATCAAATTCAGGGAACGCGGTGTTGGTTTATAGTGAAACATTGTTAAAATTGTTAAAACCAACTCCAACCTAATTCTAATTTCAACTTATCCAGGTCAGTTACTTTCTGTTGCTCCTGAAGATGGGTTAGCCACCCGAAAATACATATATATATATATATATCGGCAACGAAGATATCCCAACGACGAATACATATATATATCGAAATTAAAGTCTCTCCAAAAATAAATTCGTTTTATTTTTATATCTTAATGTGAAACCTACCAAGTATTTTTTATCCAATAATTTATATTAAGTTTTCAACTCCTGACGATGGCCTGGCAACAAGAAATATATCGAAATCAAAAACTCACTTTTGTTTTATTTTATTTTATGTGAAACCCACCTCGTAATTTTACCTAATTTTTTTTAGCATTCAATCAAAAAATGTTTGAAACGCGAAGAAAAATCATTTTAAATCATGATTTTTTTCTCTCTGTGAATCTCGATTTAGAGGTCCCTACGTTATCTTTTAAGGAACGAAGATTCGTAGAAAGTTTGTTCTTACGCTAAAATGTTGATATTTTCAATGCGGAGAAGTGACTAGATTTATGGGCTTTTTAGCTCTATATTTTCGGTTAAAAAAAAATGCAAAAAATTTTGAATAATTTTTTGAGATTTTATTAGTTTCTATAGTAAAAAATAGCATTTATTTTATTTTATTGCTATTACGAGTATTCGACAAATAAACATATTATTGTAGTAAATATAGAAGCTTAGGAGCATCTACTTACTTTATTATTTCTTCTTAAATTCTCAGGGAAAACAATCATATATATTCCCTCTAATTGACGAGAGACTCGAAGGTGCGTTCTCAGGAAAGACTCATTTGAAACTAAAAAAAAATTAAATAAATTAGCTGACTTTTTATCTCAATCAAATTCGGAGACAATTTTAATCACATTTGCATGGAAAGATAATAATTAAAGGAAAAATAAAGTAATCGGTGCTAACTGGAAAATCATCAATTATTCAGCAACAATCTTATTATATTAAACGATCAAAAATTGTATATATATATATATATATATATATATATATATATATATATATATATATATCCGGTCAGGTTCTTCGAAAACGGCTCTTAACGATTTGGATGAAATTCACGGGTTAGGAGGGTTTTGTGTTGGACATTCGATCTGTCACGGTCTCATCTTCGGCTAAGTTCGTTTTGATGGGTTTTTTGTTAATTGAAATAATTATTCACGGGTGGTTGTCTCGATAAAAATGTTTATTTACATTTTTATTCAATTTCCTTTTAATAAATAATTGGTTTTTTAATTTTATATCCCACAATAAGATCATTATAATTATTATTATATATTAAAAGTTGGGCAATTTAATTGATTGAATGGGTGAAGATATCGATCGAATAATGGAATTGAAAAATTATCGGAAAAGAGGTTTTTTTATTTAATTAGTTTTTTCTCTTATTAAAAACAAGGACTAAAAAGATGATAAAGGACAGTCGATGGTGGAGAAGTAATCTCCGGAGTCGAAGCTCAAAAACAATGTATGCATAAATTCATGTAAAATAATTGGTTTAATAAAATTTATAAAAAAAAATTTAATTTATTAAAAATCGAGTTTTAAATTCCACAAATATTAATTTGACGATTTAGTTGATGAACTCAAAAAGTGGTGGGAGTCCGGGGAGGTACGGAGTTTCGGGGGTGGGAGGGGGGGTTAGGGGATTAATATGATAGCTACTAACTGAAGCAAAAGTTACCGAGCATCGCTCGGTGGCCAGGTACTATATATTAATCAATCAGTCTCTTAAATGGTGTTTAAAAAGTTTCGATCTCTTTTTGAGGAATATTATAATTTATTTCTTTTTGATAAATAATACTATAATAAATAGTCATTTTTTAGATATTTTGGAAAAATTAACACTTTTTTCAATACAGTATTACAATACTTCATTATACTCTCATAATAAAAATTAAAAAATAATAAAATAATCGAGAGTCAGTAGTATTTAATCCCAAAACATTCCATATTATAATTGAAGATGCGGAGCAGGTCTGAGGTAGAAGAAAAATTAACACATATAAAATAAGGTGTAATAGGAATCTTCCTCCTTTCTTTCAACCGACAAGTTTCGGCGATTTTTCCTCGTTCAAAGGGTCAACGAATGAAAGTTTCTTCTCCACAGCAGGCCACAAAACTTATATTTGTAACAAAAAGGCATAGAAAGACAAAATTTTTTTTGTCTTTCTATGCCTTTTGTTACAAATTATGAAAGTTTTTGAACACTACTGTGGAGAGAAGAAGGAAACATTTTATTTGTTTCATTCATTGACCCTTTGAAAACCTGAAGAAGGAGGGAAAAATCCTCCGAAACGTCGGTTTGAAAGGAAAGGAGGAAGGATTCCAATAAATTACACCTTATTTTATATGTGTTAATTTTTTCTTTCCTCACTACCTCTGGGCTGCCTTCCATTACTTCCAATTAAAATTTCTACCAGCCCGTCTCTCTCCAGAGAAAATTTCGTTGCAAAAAATTCCATATTATATTAGAAATATTTTATTTTTATTTCCTCTTGTAGGATTTTTTAGAAAATCTCGATCTTCTATTTGAGGAATATTACAATTTATTTCTTTTTGAAAAAATGAATAATATTAGGGTAAATAGAGTTTCAGCGACGCGCCGTGTTAAGGTCAAGCTGTGCACGATGGCGTTAAGGCCGTAGACTGATCTAATACTTTATCTGTTTCGCATTGGATAAAGTAAAAATGGATAAATGGCTTGCGCCTTTTTTTACAGGGTAGATATAGCCTTTAACAGATGTGGTAATATCTGTAGTCTAAATAGCAAGGGGCTCCTATTTTGCGAGGAGCGGCTATAAATGACCTGACTGCGAGCATGGCTCGATAGGTATGAACATGATTGTGTTTGGTGATGCTTCCCCATCCTCTGATTGCTAGGTAAGCCTGTGGCTTGAAACGTGAAAAAATGTCGCGGCCGCAGTAATTTGGGTTCTGTGCATATAAAGGCACAAATCAGTATTTTGCACGACGGCGCAAAAGGGACTTGGCGCGTCCCTGAAGAGTTTTAGCGATTTCTAAGATATTTTGAAACAGGATTACAATACTCTCAGAATATATAGTAATTAAAAAATAAAATAAAACGATCGTGAGTCTAGTAGTATACATTCTGAAAAGTATTCTAGATGTACTATATATAATACGATATATTAGAAACTATATTGTTATGTTTAGTAAAAGAAAAAAATCATGTAAATAATTTATTGTGCGTTGAATTTAGATATCTCCAGACTGACCAATGTCCAAGGGAATAAATTCTGTAAATAATTTGTGTAAATATGTATATATTATTTATCTGCTCTATTATTAATTGAGTTATGACACTTATTCAGCACAAGTGCTGATAAACTTTAGTGTGTTTAGCTGTTTTACACAGATATACGGGACCAACTTTTTAAAGCCGGATCCGAACGGCTAGTTTGAAGAGGTTGCCTAGACAATTATACTCTTGGTAGTTTGTCATTGCTTTCCAAGAGGAGGCGACTGCAAATATCTGCCGAGACTCAGTCTCGAACCAGCATACTTCAAGACAGCGGCCCGACACTCTGCCCACTGACCCACAGTCTCCTCAAATGAATAATAAAAATTTCAATTAATTTAAATCAAAGTGTTTGATCTTTTCCTAATAATTATATTCATATTTCATAAGATTTTCAGTTAATCATAAGCTATTAGTAGATATTGACCTAGAATTTCGAGCCGATTGTTATTATTAGCACGTGTAAATCGTTGCTTTATGAGCTGGTACTGAGAGTGGGTGTGTCTGTCCTTCCTAGCATTTCTAACTTGGTCTCAATCTAGCTGATACATTCCAGCGTTCTATATCCGGTTTGGACTCAGAGAAACAACGAAAAATTCCAAATAATTAAAAAAAAAATGTTGAGGAATATAAGGCAGGTGAGTGTTCTAATGCGTTTTAGATGATTCGTTATGTTAATTTTTTAATGAAAAGTGTTTATTATATGGTTCGAAACATTGTAATGAAAATTCGTTTATTGTAGGGTACTCTCGCAGTGTGGCCAATTGGCCCGGAATTCTTTTCGGGAACCCTTCTGGCATGTAATAAAGATTAGTCATAACAGCTTAGATTCAGTAGATGACAATATCTCATTATTTCTTCAGTAATTTAAACTCCATTATAATCATTGCCCTTCTATTTTTGAAGAAATTCAAAATTCGAAACAATCAAAAGGTTTATTTAAAAGAGGGGTGGCCAACCTCAGGCACGCGGGCCGCATGCAGCATGAATATTTTTCCGGTCCGCGAGATTCATCACACTTTTACAAAATATATTTATTGTATAATGGCCAAAGGAGTGAAAACCAATGTATTAAAAAATACATTATTTGTGCATTCATTTATTCAAAAATTAACTGTCGGAATTATGAGAAAAAGTTAACAATGTGCATTTATTATCAATATTATTATATTAACATATCTATGTTCACTAGAGTGACCGGATCTCATAGAGGGGGATGTCGGAATCTTGTTCTTCGGACCCCACAAAACGATTCCCCTTTCCAGATATTGAGACAGCCGAAATTTGAGCTCGATTAAACGACGGTAACCCGTGCCGCTCGTCAGCTCAAAGTTTGAAAAATCCAAATTTTTGGCCAAAAAGCTGACATATGGAGCCATAACACCAGAACAGTAAATAATAGAAACACGCTTAATATCTCAAAAGAAAGCTAATGTTGTTCTTAAAAATTTATATTTTATACATAATTGTTGTTATTTTAAGTCAAACCGAGTTACAACAGCCTATAGCCCCAAAAACGTGACCGTTCTGGAGTTATGGCTCCAAATGTCAGCTTTTTGGCCAAAAATTTGGATTTTTTCCAAACTTTGAGCGGCGAGCGGCACGGGTTAACGTCGTTTAATCGAGCTCAAATTTCGGCTATCTCAATATCTGGAAAGGGAATCGTTTTGTGGCGTCCAGGCGAACAAAAATTCGGACATCGATTTTTTGCGTTCACCCTAATGTTCACAGTGTAAGAATAATAGTAAACACAATAATAATAACTCATTATGTTTCAATTTTTCACTCCAAAAAAATGTCCATAGTTGGTCTAAATCTAATATGGGGATATATAATTTTTTATGCGGCCCGCGGAGTTATGATGCATTTGCAAAGTGGCCCGCAAGATCATTTTGGTTGGCCATTCCTGATTTAAAATATACCTACTATGTTTAGATTTAGAATCACTAGACCGTGAAATTTTACAAGCGAAATTAATTTTGAGCGAAATAATTAGCGTGATAAATTGGCCCACCTCACAGGGTAGCCAATGAGACAGTAACGCTATTTTTTGGCACTCTGGTTAATTTCCCGAAGAATGAAAAGAGCCCTTCTGACAAGTAGTAAAGATTTTTCCTTATAGCTCAAATTTAGAAAAAGGCAACCTTTCGTGATTTGTCTAATGGATATACCGAGGGGTGAACAGCGACCTAATATCGTGTACACATACTTCCACTTCCACTTTCATTTCCAAGTAGAAGACAATAGATGAAGCGGCATTATCTAATGAATTCCAAAATAATTCCACATAATTTCAAAGACGTGAACACCTAATTCCAATCGCGGTTCACCCGTCGGGATATACTATCTTTTCAACAGCCAACAACAACATTTTTATTTCACTATAAATATATTTATGTAATTGTAATTGCGTTAGCAGGCGACTGTAGGTCAATGGTTAGAGTGTCGGGCTGCTGTCCTGAAGTATGGTGGTTCGAAAATGAGTCTCGGCAGATATTTGCAGTCGCCTCCTCTTGAAAAGCAATGGCAACCTACCAAGAGTATACTTGCCTAGTAACCTCTCCAAACTACCGTTCGGAACCGGCGTTAAAAGTAGGTCCCGTATATCTGTGTAAAAACAGCTAAACACACTCAGCACAGGTATATGTGGAGAGGAGCCGAAACGTCAGGGAGACCTGATATGGGACTTAAAAGAAGAAGAATTGCGTAAAGAAAATTGATTATTTATTTATTTTTTTAATAAATTATCTCGAAAAAACTACGGAAAACCGATAAATTTTTCTGCACAAATTAGACTATTTCTTCATACTATTTTTAGAAAAGTAGGTATAAAAATTTATGTGAAGTCACAAGCTAATGTTAATTAGTGGACTATTACGACTACTTTATGAGAAATATTTGTAGTGAGATATTAAAGTAAAAAATACACTACGGTGCAAAAAATCGACCCACCATTATTCATTTAAATAGCAAATTATTTTTTTAATTTTTACAAATCACCATATAATTTGTTCTATTAACTCTTAAACTAACATATTCAATAAATATTGTTTAAAATTTTTGAATTTAAAAAAAAAATAAGTAAAATTAAATTAAAAGATACAATTTACAAATTATCATACTTTCTCAATATCACTTTAAATTTAAATAAAGTTTTAATATAAGATCAAATTCCATTGGAAATATCAATAAAATGAATCATTTTGAATTAAGCATCATTGATAGAGATAATATATCAAATGGATATTTTTTGAAGTTCAGCAGACCACGGCAATTTTACTTATTTTTTTTTATACAGGGTGTCCCAAAAGTCAAGGATCAAACGTAAACACGAGATAGGTGAGTTCAGGATTGTCCAAAATATAATTTTTTTTTAAATAAAACTCTCTTAGTTTTTGAGTTATGGGCATTTTTTTGAAAAACCGTGAAAATCGCTACCCTGCTCTAAGTATTTGAATGCTGGGCTACGAATTTTCATATTTTATAATTCTAATTTTTTGTTACGGAATCCTGAATAATATTCTATCGATCACAACAACAGAAAATAACTAAGAGTATTATACTTTTTGAGAAAAAAATATTTTTGTCAGTGTGTCAAAAAATTTTTAATCAGCTAACTTTGACTCTTGATATCTTAAAAAATCTGTGTCAAACAATTATGGTAAATTATCTAAAAAATTGACGCATTTAATCAAGATTTCAAAATGGTATAAAACATTCCACTTTTTTTAAAAACAAAAAATAATATTTGCATTTTTATGCGAAAGAAACTAATTTCAAAACACAATTCGTAATTGGCTAAAGGGTAGAATTTAACATGAAAACTAATTTAATTTATTAAAATATTTTTATTCAATTAAAGTAAAACAATTATTATTTTGAATATTTACTTTAATTGAATGACAATATTTTAATAAATTAAATTAGTTTTCATGTTAAATTCTACCCTTTAGCAAATTACGAATTGTGTTTTGAAATTAGTTTTTTTCGCATAAAAATGCAAATATTATTTTTTGTTTTTTAAAAAGTGGAATGTTTTATACCATTTTGAAATCTTGATTAAATGCGTCGATTTTTTAGATAATTTGCCATTATTGTTTGACACAGGTTTTTTTTAAGATATCAAGAGTCAAATTTAGCTGATTAAAATTTTTTGACACATGAATCTGACAAAAATATTTTTTCTCAAAAAGTATAATACTCTTAGTTATTTTCTGTTTTGTAATCGATAGAAGTATTATTCAAGATTCCGTAACAAAAATTAGAATTATAAAATATGAAAATTCGTAGCCACAGCATTAAAATATTTAGAGCAGGGTAGCGATTTTCACGGTTTTCAAAAAATGCCCATAACTCGAAAACTAAGAGAGTTTTATTAAAATATTTTTTTTTTATTTTGGACAATCCTGAACTCACCTATCTTGTGTTCACGTTTGATCCTTGACTTTTGGGACACCCTGTATATATTTCAAAAATTATTGCAGAACAATATTTACTGAATATGTTAGGTTAAGAGTTAATAGAACAAATTATATGGTTATTTGTGAAAATTTTAAAAATAATTTTAAAAAAGTTTTAGTGGCTCGATTCTTTTGCACCACAGTGTATAAATAAATAAATAATAAAATTTTAATTATTTATTCAATACCTTAAAACTACCTAAAAATATATACATTTAACAATTCTACCAGAAACATGGTAAAACATACATACTCACAAACGGATATTATTAGACAACCACTTTTTGAATTCAGACAATGATGAAATTTAAAAAAATTTCAGCTTCAAAATTGAAAAAAAAAACTAAAACTTAATTTCCAATACTTGATTTAGAAACTTTTTGTTGCTTATTGGAAATAATACTATAATGTATTATTATTTTACTGCCGGGGGTTCCCTTTGGGCGTAAAAAATTAAATTTATGATATAGATTCGACCGAATTATGATATTACAACTTTAATATATGCTAAGTTATTTATTTATGAATAGAATATTATGCATTAGAGCCCTTTTTGAATTTTAATGATTTTTTCCTCCGGAACACTTGAAAGGTTAAAAAAACAATGGGACCATATATTTGATCAGTATTTCTTGGCTCTCAAGAGACCAGCGAGAGCATTAAAGTCTCTCGAAAGGATCAAACGATTTTATGTAATTTAAAACAGTTATTTTAATAAACTGTTATTTCTCGTAAATATTTCTTATTTTTTTTTAAATGTTCTCAATGTTTTTTAAAACCTTAGAAGTTCAAAGAATTCCGTAAAAGATGTTTTTAAAAATCTCAAATGAGTTTGATTTTTTTAGATCGGTAGACATATAAAAATAAGCTGACGTGTTCTGATGTGTCCATCCACTTGACTTTACCATACAACCTGGCCCCTCACTTATATTTAATATTTAATAAAATTATTTATAATCATGTAGGGGTGGAGGGGTTAGTTTTTGCATTTTTAGATTACTCTGGGCCCACTGATTAAGTATACAAAATTTGGTTGAGTTGGGTACAAGGGCCTAAATTTCATTTTTTGACCCCCCCCCCATTTCGGGCGGTTAGTTTTTGCATTTTTAGACTTCTGGGGTCTCACTGATTATGTATACAAAATTTGTTTAGGTTTGCTCAAATGGCCTAAATTTTTAATTTTTAACCTCCCCCACCCCTTAATTTTGGGTCGATATGTACCAAAATCTAATCAGCTCTTAATCTCAATGGACCAAAACTACGTGGGAAATTTGGTTTTGATATTCACACTAGTTTTTGAGCTAGCTCGTCCACAAAATTTGGTAACGCACAGACTAGCTAACCAACAGACATTTTGACAAAACAATTATTATCTCAAAAAATATAATTTTTTCGATGTTCACTTATTAAGGCTTTTTTGTAGACCGAAATGCCATCGTTGCGCTCAATTTTTTTAATTAAAATAGTTTCAGCCGTTTTTGAGATATTTCAGAAAAAAAAAGAAGGAAAAAACCACTTTTTTCATGCACGATTACAATACTTGATCATATCCTGTTTGGTAAAATATAAAACTTGAAAAAAGGAGAAATAGTTTTTGTCCTCTCTACTTATTAGATATACCTATATTATTATATAGAGAGCTCGAATATAATATTTATTTTTATATCCCTCCTAATAATTGAATTTAAGACTCCTCCAAAAATGGTCGGTATGTTACAAAGGGTCCCCTTACTCTCTCATTTTCGGATTTAAAAAAAAAATAAAGTTTTACTTTCAAAGGAATTTTAATTTATTCTCAGAGTATATTATATAGAGAGCTCGAACATAATATTTATTTTTATATCTTTCCTAAAAATTGATTTATTTCTTCTCCAAAAATGGTTGATTTGTTACAAAGGGTCCCACCGAAGTCCCCCCTTACATCTCATTTTCGGATTTTTTTAAGAAAACAAAGTTTTAATTTTAAAGAAATTTTAATTTCTAATATCTAATTCTAATAGTACATATATTATATTAGAAAGCACGAATATAATAGTTATTTTTATGTAGCTCCTAAAAATTAAATTTATGAAAAATCGTTAATTGTTTACAAAGGGTCCCCCTTATCAGGAATTTTAGAATTTTTTTAAGAAAATAAAGTTTTACTTTTAACGAAATTTTAATTTATTCTAATAGTATATTATAGAAAGCACGAATATATTTAATAGTTATTTTCATGTACCTCCTAAAAATTAAATTTATGACTCTTCCAAAAATGAACGATTTGTTACAAAAGGTCCTTGCTTATCTCTGATTTTCGAAATGAAAATAAAATTTTACTTTTAAATAAGTTTTAATTTATTCTCATAGTACTTACAAACCTATATGTCTGTAAGAAGAGGACTTCTTTTTTCGAGAATCTAGATCCAAAAAGTTCCAAAAACGACTGCCGAGCAATCCACTATGCTTTTAAACTTGTTATCTTTTTGTCTGAGTCAAAAATTACTTACACTTTTCGTTCTACAACTTTATTAAACTAAGATAGGAGGCGGCCGCATGCGCATGCGTTGAGTTGGCCCGTCTGTGGTCACGTGTGCGGAATTTAATCACGATCGCGTCAGTTGTCGTCTAGCTACAACAGCATAAGCATGTCAGCTCCGCTATCAGATTGCACCAAAGAGGAGCAACGAGGAGTGGTTAGAGCGTGTGAAAGGTGCTGAAATTCACAAGAGACTTTTGTCACAATACGGGGAAAGTGCTTTATCTCGTAAAAGCGTTTTTTTATGTATCGAAATGTTTAAAAGTGGCCGAACGAGCGTAACACAAAAAGAGGGAGCTGGGCGACCATCAACGCTTTGAGACCCTGGAACACCCTCCCTACAGCCCAGATCTCGCTCCCTCAGACTTTCATTTCTTTGGACCGCTGAAGGAAGCTTTGAGAGGTCGTCGATTTGCCTCATACATGGACGTTCGGGATGCGGTGCAAAAGTGGCTTCATGAGCAACCGAAAACCTTCTACCAGGAAGGCATCCGGAAGTTTGTGGCTGGCTGGACCAAGTGCATTGCTAAATATGGAGACTATATTGAAAAATAATGTATCTGTTGTACACCTATCTTAGTTTAATAAAGTTGTAGAACGAAAAATGTAAGTAATTTATTACTTATACTCGTATATATATAATAAGAATTCAGTATAAATTGAACAAGTACATATTTGAGATATCGAAACGAATTCATAATCTACGTGGAATTATACCTTTGATTTTATAAATATCAAGGAGAAAAAAGTGAAAGCTATTTTAAGACTCTGCACGCTTTCCACAAATTGTAGTAATTTGACAATGTTTAGTCAGATGCTAGAATATTAAAACTTGTTCTATTAAATATAAACTTGAATGTCAAATTCCAGCTTATTAACTATAAACGTTCGGTAGCTCTCTTTATGATATTATGATAATTTTTCTAATTTACGAAAACTAAAATTTCCAAAATAACCTAAAGAGTATTCGATATATCGAAACGTCATTTTCATAAAATTCTATATTGATTAGCTAATAAGTCACTTGCCTTGAAATTTTATAAGTATCTAATATTAATTTAATTTAATTTAATACAGAAAAAATAATTTATTTAATTAAAGGAATCGTAGGGAGTTGGACAAGACTTTAAATTAAATTAAATACAAGTTTTGATTAAATATGCCATACGTTTCGTTGCTATTTTGCAACTTCTTCAGTGGCTGAAATAGTGAAACAAAGCCATTAGACATCTTTTTATTGATCATTTTTACAAAGTAGAATAGTATGTTTGGTTAGTTTTTCTCACCTCATTTATTAAACTTATTTGTCAGGATTTTTTACTACGAGAAAAAACATTTCAAACAATATTCTTTTTTCTATCACAATTCATTCAACTCATCAACCAACATAAAATATAAACTTTTAAACAAATTAATTGTTTTTTGTCAAAAAACTAAAAGAATCAAATTGAACAAAGAAATTTTTATTTTTTTATTTTTATTATTTATTTTAAGATGTCATTAAGAAGATTATTATGCACTAAGATATCCTTTAAGAAGTGCATTGATTATTCATCCCTTTTATATTATAATACTCAATCCAGCAACCATCGACCCCTCTTGGTCAACTCCTGAATCCGACAAACAATTTACTTTTTTTAAAAATAATCTTTTTTTTTTTTTTTTTTTTTCTCCTACTTTACTATTTAAATATACATTTGATAATTTATTTACATTATTGTCTTAATTCAAATAATTGACTATATACAATATTTAGATTATCCACATCTGTTCTAAAGTTTATTGTTTCGTTCTTTTTTATAAAATACATCTCACTAATATTCCGTTTAAACCAATTTGGTTCTATATCCAATATTTTTGTGTCTTCGAACGAAAACTTGTGCCCAGTGTTGAAATGATGGACTGCCAATGCTGTCTTGTTTTCTCTTTGTATATTCGTAATTTTACAATCGTTCTTATGTTGTGAAAGTCTTTTTGACAATTTCTGTTTTGTTTGGCCGATATAACATGCACTACATTCACAAGGTATCCTATATATCACATTTTTTTTATCTAAATGGTCCATTTTACCCTTTATATTGGAATATATAGATGTTATCTTTTTTATGTTGTAGAAAGCGAAGTTTACGTTGGTGTTCTCAAAACATTTTTTAACCTTTAATGACATCGGCTTGATGAAAGGGAATTTAGTATAATTTTTGGCCAGATTATCTTCTTCAGGTGTCTTTTTTTGTAATTTAAACTTGTTAAATAGGTTATGTATAAGACCTGGTGGGTAATTATTCTTTATGAGAATCTCTTCTATTTTTTTATAATTCTCTTTGTGATATTTTTTATCACTCAGTGTTAAAATCCGGTGTAGTAAGCCTTTAATCATTCCCAATTTTTGAGATATTGGATGGTTCGAATAATAATTCAAGGTTCTCTCTGAGTTGATAGGTTTCGTATACCAGTTCGTTTCTAGTCTTCCATTTTCTTTTCTTATTATTAGCAGATCTAAGAAGGGGATGCTCATATTAGTTTCACATTCCATTGTGAATTGGATCTTATTATTATAGTTGTTAAAAGTTTCCAGTAATTCTTGTGTTTTGTTTTTTGGTACTGCTATCAGTGTGTCATCAACATATATCTTAAGAACCTCCAACTTAAACTGTAGGTTTCTTTCTACTTCTGTTAATATATGGTTCATTACTATGTTGGCCATGATTGGGCTTGAAGGATTTCCCATACTTGAACCATCCAATTGTTTGTAAAACTTATTATCGAACCTGAAATAGCTTGATTCAAAACAAAATTCCACCATCTCCATTAGAAGTTCTTTTGGTACTTTCACCTGTTCTGACCATTCGTTCCAGTTGGTAGATATTGTCTCTAGGACTAATTTCTTTGGTATATTAGTGAAAAGAGATACTACATCTAATGAGACCATGACGTAATCTTGGGACAATTGTATATTTTTTATATACTCAGCCATCTCAAATGAATTTTTTAAGGTATATTTAAATGAAGATGTGATTGGAGTGAGTATTTTATGCAGATATTTTGCTAATCGATAACATGGGGAATCTATTGAACTGACTACTGGTCTCATTTTGCATCCATCTTTGTGTACTTTTCTAAGTCCGTATAATCTAGGCGGAACGGTGTTGTGTGCCTTCAAAGCCTTTTCTTCATTATCGTCAATAATATTTACATTTTTCAATTTTTTAATGATTTCATTGGCTTGTTTTTCGAATCTTGTTGTTGGATCTTTTTTTATTTCTAAGTACGTTTCTTTGTCTTCTAGTATTTTGGACATTTCTTCAGTGTAAGTATCTTTCTTCATAATAACAGTGTTGTTACCTTTATCTGATCGGGATACAATTAATTCAGGATGTTCTTTCAGGAACCGTTTTGTTCTAAAAAAATCGCTTCTGATAATATTTGTCTTTATTGGTTCATTCTTCTTGTAAAAATTAGTAATTATATTAACACTCTTTTGCTCTTATAATATTTTGTTCATCTTTTATAGTTTTTGAACTATTTATCACAGTGTTAATTGAGTTGATTCCGGATTCTAAATCTTTTATCAATATATGCACTGGGATTTCTTGGGCTCTTAGAGGAATACCAAATTTTGGTTCTAGGCAAAGTGTTCTTTTTACTTCTTCCGGTAATATTGTATCAGTGAAATTATATATAAATTTATCTTGATTTGCTGTTGTGTTAATAGTTGCGCTATCATCAATTAGGCTTGTCAGTTTTTTAATATTTGTTTTCTTGAACAATCTAAATTTGATTTCATATCTTCTCTCATTTGTTTTTACAATTTTCATAGTCAACTGTGGACATATTTGTTAGTAATTTCCTGTCAGATTCATGAATTTGTCTCTGCAAGTCATTCAACTTCCATATTGTGATTTTTATTTCTAGATTTAAAACTTCTCTTCTAAAATTTTCTATAATGGTGTCTGTTTGTTTTATAAATGGATGAGTGTCAGTTTGTAGACTATATATACATTTCATATTGTTGACTATATGATTCGGATAAAGATTTTTCATCCGACATTGTAATAAAAAGATACGTCTGTTTTTCAGCGCTGCTAGTTTGACATGATTATTAAACCATTCTTTAGTTATTCTCATAGTTGTTTCACCATATTCATCTACTAGATAATTGAAATACCCCCTCGGTGTATGTAATATTTCATTATTCGTGTCCATGATTAATAATTAAAGGAATCGTAGGGAGTTGGACAAGACTTTAAATTAAATTAAATACAAGTTTTGATTAAATATGCCATACGTTTCGTTGCTATTTTGCAACCTCTTCAGTGGCTGAAATAGTGAAACAAAGCCATTAGACATCCTTTCATTGATCATTTTTACAAAGTAGAATAGTATGTTTGGTTAGTTTTTCTCACCTCATTTATTAAACCTATTTGTCAGGATTTTTTACTACGAGAAAAAACATTTCAAACAATATTCTTTTTTCTATCACAATTCATTCAACTCATCAACCAACATAAAATATAAACTTTTAAACAAATTAATTGTTTTTTGTCAAAAAACTAAAAGAATCAAATTGAACAAAGAAATTTTTATTTTTTTATTTTTATTATTTATTTTAAGATGTCATTAAGAAGATTATTATGTACTAAGATATCTTTTAAGAAGTGCATTGATTATTTATTTTTTTTTATATTATAATATTCAATCTAGCAACTATCGACCCCTCTTGGTCAACTCCTGAATCCGACAAACAATTTACTTTTTTTAAAAATAATCTTTTTTTTTTTTTTTTTTTTTTTCTCCTACTTTACTATTTAAATATACATTTGATAATTTATTTACATTATTGTCTTAATTCAAATAATTGACTATATACAATATTTAGATTATCCACATCTGTTCTAAAGTTTATTGTTTCGTTCTTTTTATAAAATACATCTCACTAATATTCCGTTTAAACCAATTTGGTTCTATATCCAATATTTTTGTGTCTTCGAACGAAAACTTGTGCCCAGTGTTGAAATGATGGACTGCCAATGCTGTCTTGTTTTCTCTTTGTATATTCGTAATTTTACAATCGTTCTTATGTTGTGAAAGTCTTTTTGACAATTTCTGTTTTGTTTGGCCGATATAACATGCACTACATTCACAAGGTATCCTATATATCACATTTTTTTATCTAAATGGTCCATTTTACCCTTTATATTGGAATATATAGATGTTATCTTTTTTATGTTGTAGAAAGCGAAGTTTACGTTGGTGTTCTCAAAACATTTTTTAACCTTTAATGACATCGGCTTGATGAAAGGGAATTTAGTAGTGGGAAATCCTTCAAGCCCAATCATGGCCAACATAGTAATGAACCATATATTAACAGAAGTAGAAAGAAACCTACAGTTTAAGTTGGAGGTTCTTAAGATATATGTTGATGACACACTGATAGCAGTACCAAAAAACAAAACACAAGAATTACTGGAAACTTTTAACAACTATAATAATAAGATCCAATTCACAATGGAATGTGAAACTAATATGAGCATCCCCTTCTTAGATCTGCTAATAATAAGAAAAGAAAATGGAAGACTAGAAACGAACTGGTATACGAAACCTATCAACTCAGAGAGAACCTTGAATTATTATTCGAACCATCCAATATCTCAAAAATTGGGAATGATTAAAGGCTTACTACACCGGATTTTAACACTGAGTGATAAAAAATATCACAAAGAGAATTATAAAAAAATAGAAGAGATTCTCATAAAGAATAATTACCCACCAGGTCTTATACATAACCTATTTAACAAGTTTAAATTACAAAAAAAGACACCTGAAGAAGATAATCTGGCCAAAAATTATACTAAATTCCCTTTCATCAAGCCGATGTCATTAAAGGTTAAAAAATGTTTTGAGAACACCAACGTAAACTTCGCTTTCTACAACATAAAAAAGATAACATCTATATATTCCAATATAAAGGGTAAAATGGACCATTTAGATAAAAAAAATGTGATATATAGGATACCTTGTGAATGTAGTGCATGTTATATCGGCCAAACAAAACAGAAATTGTCAAAAAGACTTTCACAACATAAGAACGATTGTAAAATTACGAATATACAAAGAGAAAACAAGACAGCATTGGCAGTCCATCATTTCAACACTGGGCACAAGTTTTCGTTCGAAGACACAAAAATATTGGATATAGAACCAAATTGGTTTAAACGGAATATTAGTGAGATGTATTTTATAAAAAAGAACGAAACAATAAACTTTAGAACAGATGTGGATAATCTAAATATTGTATATAGTCAATTATTTGAATTAAGACAATAATGTAAATAAATTATCAAATGTATATTTAAATAGTAAAGTAGGAGAAAAAAAAAAAAAAAAAAAAAAAGATTATTTTTAAAAAAAGTAAATTGTTTGTCGGATTCAGGAGTTGACCAAGAGGGGTCGATAGTTGCTAGATTGAATATTATAATATAAAAAAAATAAATAATCAATGCACTTCTTAAAAGATATCTTAGTACATAATAATCTTCTTAATGACATCTTAAAATAAATAATAAAAATAAAAAAATAAAAATTTCTTTGTTCAATTTGATTCTTTTAGTTTTTTGACAAAAAACAATTAATTTGTTTAAAAGTTTATATTTTATGTTGGTTGATGAGTTGAATGAATTGTGATAGAAAAAAGAATATTGTTTGAAATGTTTTTTCTCGTAGTAAAAAATCCTGACAAATAAGTTTAATAAATGAGGTGAGAAAAACTAACCAAACATACTATTCTACTTTGTAAAAATGATCAATAAAAAGATGTCTAATGGCTTTGTTTCACTATTTCAGCCACTGAAGAAGTTGCAAAATAGCAACGAAACGTATGGCATATTTAATCAAAACTTGTATTTAATTTAATTTAAAGTCTTGTCCAACTCCCTACGATTCCTTTAATTATTAATCATGGACACGAATAATGAAATATTACATACACCGAGGGGGTATTTCAATTATCTAGTAGATGAATATGGTGAAACAACTATGAGAATAACTAAAGAATGGTTTAATAATCATGTCAAACTAGCAGCGCTGAAAAACAGACGTATCTTTTATTACAATGTCGGATGAAAAATCTTTATCCGAATCATATAGTCAACAATATGAAATGTATATATAGTCTACAAACTGACACTCATCCATTTATAAAACAAACAGACACCATTATAGAAAATTTTAGAAGAGAAGTTTTAAATCTAGAAATAAAAATCACAATATGGAAGTTGAATGACTTGCAGAGACAAATTCATGAATCTGACAGGAAATTACTAACAAATATGTCCACAGTTGACTATGAAAATTGTAAAAAAACAAATGAGAGAAGATATGAAATCAAATTTAGATTGTTCAAGAAAACAAATATTAAAAAACTGACAAGCCTAATTGATGATAGCGCAACTATTAACACAACAGCAAATCAAGATAAATTTATATATAATTTCACTGATACAATATTACCGGAAGAAGTAAAAAGAACACTTTGCCTAGAACCAAAATTTGGTATTCCTCTAAGAGCCCAAGAAATCCCAGTGCATATATTGATAAAAGATTTAGAATCCGGAATCAACTCAATTAACACTGTGATAAATAGTTCAAAAACTATAAAAGATGAACAAAATATTATAAGAGCAAAGAGTGTTAATATAATTACTAATTTTTACAAGAAGAATGAACCAATAAAGACAAATATTATCAGAAGCGATTTTTTTAGAACAAAACGGTTCCTGAAAGAACATCCTGAATTAATTGTATCCCGATCAGATAAAGGTAACAACACTGTTATTATGAAGAAAGATACTTACACTGAAGAAATGTCCAAAATACTAGAAGACAAAGAAACGTACTTAGAAATAAAAAAAGATCCAACAACAAGATTCGAAAAACAAGCCAATGAAATCATTAAAAAATTGAAAAATGTAAATATTATTGACGATAATGAAGAAAAGGCTTTGAAGGCACACAACACCGTTCCGCCTAGATTATACGGACTTAGAAAAGTACACAAAGATGGATGCAAAATGAGACCAGTAGTCAGTTCAATAGATTCCCCATGTTATCGATTAGCAAAATATCTGCATAAAATACTCACTCCAATCACATCTTCATTTAAATATACCTTAAAAAATTCATTTGAGATGGCTGAGTATATAAAAAATATACAATTGTCCCAAGATTACGTCATGGTCTCATTAGATGTAGTATCTCTTTTCACTAATATACCAAAGAAATTAGTCCTAGAGACAATATCTACCAACTGGAACGAATGGTCAGAACAGGTGAAAGTACCAAAAGAACTTCTAATGGAGATGGTGGAATTTTGTTTTGAATCAAGCTATTTCAGGTTCGATAATAAGTTTTACAAACAATTGGATGGTTCAAGTATGGGAAATCCTTCAAGCCCAATCATGGCCAACATAGTAATGAACCATATATTAACAGAAGTAGAAAGAAACCTACAGTTTAAGTTGGAGGTTCTTAAGATATATGTTGATGACACACTGATAGCAGTACCAAAAAACAAAACACAAGAATTACTGGAAACTTTTAACAACTATAATAATAAGATCCAATTCACAATGGAATGTGAAACTAATATGAGCATCCCCTTCTTAGATCTGCTAATAATAAGAAAAGAAAATGGAAGACTAGAAACGAACTGGTATACGAAACCTATCAACTCAGAGAGAACCTTGAATTATTATTCGAACCATCCAATATCTCAAAAATTGGGAATGATTAAAGGCTTACTACACCGGATTTTAACACTGAGTGATAAAAAATATCACAAAGAGAATTATAAAAAAATAGAAGAGATTCTCATAAAGAATAATTACCCACCAGGTCTTATACATAACCTATTTAACAAGTTTAAATTACAAAAAAAGACACCTGAAGAAGATAATCTGGCCAAAAATTATACTAAATTCCCTTTCATCAAGCCGATGTCATTAAAGGTTAAAAAATGTTTTGAGAACACCAACGTAAACTTCGCTTTCTACAACATAAAAAAGATAACATCTATATATTCCAATATAAAGGGTAAAATGGACCATTTAGATAAAAAAAATGTGATATATAGGATACCTTGTGAATGTAGTGCATGTTATATCGGCCAAACAAAACAGAAATTGTCAAAAAGACTTTCACAACATAAGAACGATTGTAAAATTACGAATATACAAAGAGAAAACAAGACAGCATTGGCAGTCCATCATTTCAACACTGGGCACAAGTTTTCGTTCGAAGACACAAAAATATTGGATATAGAACCAAATTGGTTTAAACGGAATATTAGTGAGATGTATTTTATAAAAAAGAACGAAACAATAAACTTTAGAACAGATGTGGATAATCTAAATATTGTATATAGTCAATTATTTGAATTAAGACAATAATGTAAATAAATTATCAAATGTATATTTAAATAGTAAAGTAGGAGAAAAAAAAAAAAAAAAAAAAAAGATTATTTTTAAAAAAAGTAAATTGTTTGTCGGATTCAGGAGTTGACCAAGAGGGGTCGATAGTTGCTAGATTGAATATTATAATATAAAAAAAATAAATAATCAATGCACTTCTTAAAAGATATCTTAGTGCATAATAATCTTCTTAATGACATCTTAAAATAAATAATAAAAATAAAAAAATAAAGGTTTCTTTGTTCAATTTGATTCTTTTAGTTTTTTGACAAAAAAACAATTAATTTGTTTAAAAGTTTATATTTTATGTTGGTTGATGAGTTGAATGAATTGTGATAGAAAAAAGAATATTGTTTGAAATGTTTTTTCTCGTAGTAAAAAATCCTGACAAATAAGTTTAATAAATGAGGTGAGAAAAACTAACCAAACATACTATTCTACTTTGTAAAAATGATCAATAAAAAGATGTCTAATGGCTTTGTTTCAGCAGAGTTGTTGATTCATAGAGAGAAACCAAGAGGTTGTCCTCTGCTTGATGCAAATAAACATCCACACAAAAATTTCAATATCCAAACTGATAATGATCCCATGAAAAATAATATTTATAATTAAAAAAGACTGATGATGAGGGGCCAAGCCTTCGAAACTATAGCCTCAAAACAAATACCAGCCGTCAGGCTGATTAACGATTCTACCCTCACCGACTCTCTCGACTCACTGACTCATCGAAGAAATGTCTCTGCCCTTTCCCTTTTCTATAGATACTATCACGGCAGGTGCTCTGATGAGATAAAATCAATAATTCCCCCAAAGCATGCTTTGCACGTAGCACGCGTTATGCCGACTCCCAACACTCTTTCGCGGTCAAACTGGAAAAGTGCCGGACCACTTCATTCGCCAATACATATATCCCCATGACTTCAAGGAACTGGAACTCTCTCCCAGCCTCCATCTTTCCCAGCACCTATAATCTTCAAACCTTCAAAACCGGGGTGCATAGACACCTACGTCTACACCCTCTCCACTTAATCAACTTTCCCTTCTCTTCGGTAATGCAAGGGTCTTTTGAGATCCATAGGAGCTGCATCTTTACTGGCGCACCCCTTCTTGCATTCGATTGCACTAAAAAAAAAAAAAAAAAAAAATACCAGGTGTATGCATATGAAATGAGCCTTTTTTATGAAAATAAAACACTTTTTTTAAATAGGAAAGAAAAAAATATTTTATTCAAAGTACTCTCCATCACTTTCTACACATTTTGACCACCTTTCTGGCAATTGGTGGATCCCCTTCCAAAAAAAACTGCTGGTCTTTGGAAGAAAACCATTCATTGACCCATTTTTCGACTTCTTCGTAAGTTTTGAAGTGCTGCTCTTTAAGTGCGTGGCCCATCGACGAAAACAGGTGGTAGTCGGAAGGAGCCAGGTCTGGTGAGTAAGCCGCATGGGGTAGCAATTCCCAGTTGAGTGCTTCCAGCGTATCCTGAACCGTTTTTGCTTTATGTGAAGGAGCATTGTCATGAAGAAAAATCACTTTATGTTGCCTTTTTGATATTCTGGCCGTTTTTCCTGCAATGCACGGTTCAAATCAATTAATTGTTGTTGGTAGCGTTTAGCATTTACAGTTTCAGCAGGTTTCAATAGCTCATGATAGACGACACCTTTCTGGTCCCATCGTCATCCATCGTCATCGTTGAAACCATCTTTTGCATGTTGCTAATGATAGAGCATGACTACCATAAGCTTCTTCAAGCATTCGTTGAGATTCTGCCGCGTTTTTCTTTAAATGATAACAAAAAATTTAATGCTGTCCGCATATCGTATGCTGTAGGCACAAAATTCGACATTTTTAACACGAAAATATTTTATGTTGTTGTAGTGCAAATCAAATTTTCAACACTGAACGTTGTTGACAGATGCTAAAGCAATGAAAAAATAATAAGGTTATGGTTCGTTCAAAATAAAAATAACCTATACCGGCCATCTATGGTAAAAGGCTCATTTCATATGCATACACCTGCTAAATAATATATAGTACCGGCTAACTCGAGCGATGCTCGGTAAATTTTGCTTCAGTTAATAGCTATATATTAATCCCGAACCCCCCGCCCCAGACCCCCAAAAATTTATCATTCTGTAAAAATGCTTATAAATAGCCCGCACCATCTATGTGCATAAATTGTAAATGCGCTGCGCATTTAGTATTTTTTATGATCTCTTAGGGAACCCCAGCTTACATATATTTATATACAATCAGTCCTCGAGTTAGGCGATTAAAAAATTAGTTGTTTAGTTTAGACAAGGCGAGGCGTGGTAGTGTACGTGCCCCAAATTTTTGAGGACTGTTTTTTCATTTTCAATAATATTTTCTTAAGTATAAATATACAGATCTATTTTACTTTCACCTATCCTTTGAAACTTTGTGCTTTCCTCGACTTAACGCGATTTTTCGACTTACGCGAAAATCTTCCGGAACCAGTGTAATCGCGTAATTCAAAGGACTTACTGTACATAATTTATTTGTTAAAGACTATATATTTAGTTGGAAGGTTTTTTGAACATCACTCATCATCATTTTTTTATCCTATTATTTCTCATGGGTTCAAATGCACGATTTGATATAGATAAATCCGTTTTGTTGTAATAAGCAAGCTGGTCATAGACCAAATTATTGTTCGTTGTTTAGTTCTATCAAGTAGAGGACGACCTCGTTGATTTCTTTTTATAAATTTGTTCCATAAAATCGACTAATTTGATTAATTCAAATATTACTACTATACATAGGAATATTTATCAAAAAAATGGTAAAATACAGGCCATTGTTTATAGGCCTGAAGATGATCTAAATAAAGCACCCAAAACTTGAAGATAAACAAGTGAGGTGTTATTTTTGACCGAAAAACCTGATTCGTTTTCTACATCCTCATAATTTGAAGGTCCACCAGTTCAAAAGTATGCCTAAATTGTATCTTCTCTAGCACTATTCAAAAAATATATGGAAATAATTCTTTTTAAAAAGACCTTCGTTGTTTAGATTAATAGTCTCTCGTCCTCACTTTCTTTTAGGATAAGAACTTTTGGTGTTGGGACTTTTGCGTCCTGTTCAAGTGAATAAAAGACACAGGAAAATAAATATTTACATAATCTTTTTGCATACCTACTAACTTATAAACGTATTCATAAATTGTGGTCAAATCTACATGGAATGAAATTGTTATCAGGATACTGTCAAAATAGAAGCAACATTTAAATTTGATTTTTTTAAGTGTTAAAAATCAGCAAGCTATTAAAAGAAACAAGTTTGGTTGTTCGACCTTTAATGAAATGGATGTGGCCAAAAGTCGAACTTGAATGTATTTTGCAGACGCCTAGTGGGGCCCCTGACCCTGCCCAGAGACCGGTTGGCATTGACATTGCCAATTGAGCCACACCAGTCAATATCCAGGACCGAATCTTCCAGTTTGGAGGTGCACCCTCCTTTATTGGGGAAATCAAACAGAATAGGGCTGTCACTCTTATTGTGTTCACCTAGCTGCATGTTTTTTTTACTTTTATTTACTTATATTTAACAACATGATGATATTTAATCTACTTTTATCTATCTCAGTGGGCACTGAATGTTTTTAATTAAAATGTAGGAAATAATTCAAAAATGTGTTTATTTCCAGTCCCAGATAGCACACTCGTTCTTGAAGATGACCTATTCAATTCTTATTGTCTTTAAAATGTCTACAAGATATCTAGTTGTTTAGAAGACATTTTCTAGGGTGAGCATGCTATCAGGGGTAAATATGTAATAACGAGCTTCGAGGAGCGTGCCTTTGGTGCCCTGTCGGGCGGCGATCTCGGTCCAAAAATGTTATTCCTCTTAAAAAGCCACACTGCAAATGTATACCTGTAAACTCCCGAAAATACATAGTCTCTTAAAAGTTTCAGCCTCATTTTCGTCCTGACACAGCTACAGAAATGAGACTCTAGATATGAATCTGGAAGTATTTTTTTTCTATAATCTACAGCATTGTGATATTTTTTGTGTGGAAATAGATTTATTTAAATAAGTGGAATCGTGTGAGGAGGAGAATTATATTATATCATTTTTTTTTAAATTTGGGATCGATAATCGATATAAGGCTCCAAATATTTAAAAGAGATCAGGTGTTGTTTGTATGACAGGCTGCTCCCAGTATTGCAATGAGAAACTCATATGGGCATGCGTGTCTTAAGTCGTTTAATTTTGTAAAAATCAAAAAATAAGAATAACAAAATTTAGATTTTTAAAAAATTATAAAAAAGTGGCAAATTATTAAAAAATAAACAAATAATATATAAATCAAATAAGATGTGATTGATTTCTTTTTCTGTGCGCAAAGAAAAGCGAATTGAATATTTAATTTTTGAGTGGTGAAGGGGGTAATAATTATCAACATATTTAATGTTTCTTAATTTAAAATCAATTGGAGTCTTTCATTTCGAAATTTGAGTCCAAATTACGATTATATTTCAAATTTGCCGCAAATATACCGATGGCGCTCTCTCTCGGCAGCATTACGTCAGCGTTGCGGCAAATTAATCTAAAAACGCAATTTTAGATTTACGGTGTGCTATTGATATTAAGCTGGTCGGTGATCTTTCTCTTGTCTAATACTTTTATTGATCATTAACGATAATGATAAACAAATTATTTAATTAAATTTAACGACACTTTTGTTTTACTCAAGATTCACTCTTCATTGGTTATCATATATTATTATTGTAAAACTGTCTTAATTGTTGTTACGTTGTATGGTTAAAGTCATTACTATGTATACAGTGATACCTGGATAAGTGAGGCTCGAAGGGACCAATATTTTTTCTCACATATAGAGGTTTCTCACTAGAGAGGGATAGTTAATGACAGGATCAACATTACAATATACATATAAGATCAATTATTGCTTTATTTAATCACATAAGAATTAAGATTGAAAATACTCAGTTACTTTGCTTTGTCTTAAATTATTTTCTGTCAATGATTTTTCTATAAAATATAACTTAACAAATGATGATGATAGTTCAAAATATAATATTTATGTAGAGTCTCCGCTTCACGCTTCAAACATACTTTAACCTTTAAGCCACACAAATCTTAATACACATTCATGTACCTACTCATAGCCAAGGAATGTCTCGGTTAAAGAAGTTCATTAGAATCAATTAAAGAGGTTTTTTGGGTATGAAGGGGCCAGGCCTGACATCAGATCAAAAAATTAGTAGTAATCTAGTCTATAACCCTTTTGGACTGGCAGAATACACGTGCACTTCAAGAAAGAGCCAAAAATGCATTATCAGCCAGCATTGCCGCAGAGCATGCAAAATGTGATTGCTCGAAAGGGAGGATTCACTAAATATTGAAATTGTATTTTGAATTGTATTTGTATTGTCCTAAGCTAATTAACCTATAAAGATAACAATTCAAAGTAACCTAAACCCTTAAAAATGTATGAAAGATATAATTTTTCAAAAATGAGTATAAGAATTTGGTCGTGTCTAACAATAAGAATTTGGTCTTTAAATGAGTAGGTATACCTAATAATTTGACCACCCACTGTGTTATTCAACATCTGTAAATATCAATTGTAGACATAATTATGAAAGTGGTCCAAGTCATTGATTGTTAATTTCGAGAGAGTTTTATAAAATAAACAAGATTTGAATTCTGTATAATGACACAACTAGAAGTCCATTTAATGCTTCATTTTTATGCAATTTTGAAATACCGACATCTTATTATACTGCGCAAAATATGAAAAAATCTATTTTTTTTTGACTTTGACCACTTTCATAATTATGTCTACAATTAAAGACCTTTTACAGCTACTAAAACTCGCCATTACCAATTTTACAGTACCCACTGATGAAGTGCTGCAAGCCCTCGAAATAATTGGAATTTTCACCACTTAATAAAGTTTACATTATTATATATAATCAATTTTTAATTACTCCCTTCATTCTAATAATGATATTTATCTGACATAGAATATTGTATAACCTATGTATGTACCTTGAATACCATTTATCCCCAAGAAATAATTCACAACCCTTATCTAGCAATATCTTCCTTTAAATCAGCGCTTTTTAAACTTTTTTATTCGCGAACCCATTTTGACTGAGAAATTTTTGCGACCCCATATTATGTAAATATATGGTATAGGTATAAACCACAATTTTTACTAGCAAATCATAAATAAATTTATAGTGAAGCAGATTTTATAAAAATACCTATTAAATATTATTATTATTCAGTTCCATTATTTAGATATTAGATTTGTCAAATCTAATACCTATTATATATAATAATTGTATTAAATCTAAATAATAATGAAATGGATCTGCTTGTTTCTTATTAAATAAAGAGTCAAACAGAGGACTTCATCATCTTAAACTTTGTCAAATTTTTATCTGTATTTAGATTTTATAATCGCCAATGCTGAGAACGTCGCTTCACATAAATAAATAAATATATCTTATACAAAATGTCAATTTCAAAATTATTGGAAATTGCAATGACAAATAGGTATACCTCGAATTCACTAAACATTAATTTTTGGCCGTTGGGCATTTTTTTTTTGGCTTTGTCGGCCTTTCTAGCCATAAGCCAATTTACGATAATACTTATTTTTTTTTTTTTTTTTAATTTGTCTCTACCCCGGGGTCAGATTTTAGCCGGATGCCTCGAGTCGGATTCGAACTCGGGTCCACTTGGTTAGCAGGCTGGCACGCTACCCCTAGCCTAACCTGACCCCGGCCGTTGGGCATTATAATTTTTTCATTGTTTCATTGTCATTGTTGTCCTATGTTTTACGACCCATAGTTTAAGAAGCACTCTAGATCGTAATATCGCAATTCCGATGAACAAGTGCGAATTTTTCTAAACGACTAACTACAATGTTAAATAAAGACATTTTCTTTGAAAAGACTTACAGATTGAATTGCACCAAGTGATGTCTCATGTGTGCTTAGTTGTCACAGGTCTTTAATTTTAGTAGCTTTAAAGCAGTGTTTCTCAAACTTTTTCGAATGTGGAACCCTTTCCGTTTGGAGGGTATAAGCGTGGAACCCGACAATCTTGTGATTCGAGTTAAAGCGTTGATATGGGAATGGCATTCACAAAACTGCACCTTCCTTTTGAACGCTAGAATTTTTTCATCTGCCGTGAATTTTTTGCGGAACCCTTGGCGAGTTTTCATGGAACCCCAGGGTTCCACGGAACACTTTGAGAAACACTGCTTTAGAGGAACACATCTTTAAGGTTACTTATTTTATTTTTAACCGACTTCAAAAAAGGAGGAGGTTCTCTATTCGACTGATTTTTTTTGTGCCTATGTTACCTCATATCTCCGCCAATTGTGAACCGATTTTGAAAAAAAAAATTGCATTGGGTTCAGTCTACCTTCCGATTGGTCCCATTTTTTTTCATAGGTATTAGACCTTTTTTGTTAGGTTTGTTTAGGCCTAACTTCTTTGTTTATAAACCGATTTCGATGATTCTTTTTTTATTCGAAAGGGGTATCTTAGGAATGGTGCTATATTAATTTGGTCAAGTTCTTGATGATATGATCACTATTAATAACATCACTAAAAAGAGAAAAATAAAAATAATTTTTAAGAAAAAAATAAAACCGACTTCAAAAAATTAAATGCAACAAATAAAATACAGTAAAAGGTATAAAATAATTATTATCTTATTTAGTTACAACTAAACGACGAAATATTAACATGGAATTACTTTTTTAAGTCGGTGCCAAACAGATACCTTTTCGAAAATTTTAAATAAAGAGTGAAATTTAAAAAACACATTAATTTCAAAAATGATCAAAATTCTAAATAACAAATTCAATTCGAAAAATTTCAGATGATACCTATATAGACTCTTTTTCTAATATTTATCAAAAATTTTTAGAAAATAATTTTTTATATTTTAAATAAAAATAAAAAAATTTTGAAATTTTTTGAAACTTTTCGGAATTTAAAATATAAAAATTAAGTGGATATTGTTGTGGCAGTCAAAAAAAAGAAGAAGATAAGTTACACTATCTTTTTATTCATAATACCGACGTTTCGGAGGCTATTCCCTCCTTCTTCAAGGGTTTTTGAAAAGTCAGTGAAGGAAATCAATGCTGGCATTCCCTCTGTCTCCTCTTTCAGTGGCAGTAACAATAATATATTGTATTTCATTCTCAACAGAAGTTATAATGTAATAATTATTACATTATAATTACATGACCATGATCCTAATATATTATCACGTGGGTTCCCTTCACTGACTTTCAAACCTGAAAAATAACCCGGAAACGTCGGTTTTATGGAATAAAAAGATAGTGCAATTATCTTGCTCATGCACGAGCCGCCTCATCAATATCCCACTTGATTCATTCTATCTAGAGTCCGATCTCCAAAATTACTCAATCTTATTAAAATATAAATATTTTGAAAAATCTTTGAAACTTTTTAAAATTTTAAATAATTAAATCCAACAGCCTCCCACCCGATAATATAAAAATCTATTCTTCGTTCCCTAATTTAATTTTAAATAATTTTTCAAAATTTTCTTTGCTTTATTTAGAATATTTTCACCAAGAACCCTCACCATTCTCCCTTAACAAAAAAATAATATTTTTTTATTTTTATTCAAGGTAATATCATCTTCAAGATAATCTGTAGCATTGTCTATTTTTAAAATATTTATTTGTTTATAGATAGTTTGCTCTATATTTCCTCATTCCTTCTTTAAAAATAATTTTTAAGAAAAATATTAAAACCGACTTCAAAAAATTAAATGCAACAAATAAAATACACTAAAAGGTATAAAATCGTTCTTATCTTATTTAGTTACAACTAAACGACGAAATATTAACATGAAATTACTTTTTTAAGTCGGTGCCAAACATATACCTTTTATGAATCACTCGACGGATCTTACTTAGTTCGTTTGGAGAAATTATGCTCAACTATATGTTATCAGTTGTTTGGTGCCGGGTTCAAAAAGTAGTAATTTCATGCTAATATTTTGTCGATTAGTTGTAACTAAATAAGATAATAATTATTTTATACCTTTTAGTGTATTTTATTTGTTGCATTTAATTTTTTAGAAGTCGAGTTTTATTTTTTTCTTAAAAATGTATTTTTCTACGAAACCTTCAGTCCTTCAAGACCCGCATTCACAACAAATATTCAATTGCGTTCTTAATAAAAATGAATAAAATATGTTAATCCTTTTGATATATATAATAAATATTTAACCATTTTTTACGATCAAATTTCATTTCCCGTTTTAATAAGCTGCAATGATATAGCGTGGAAAAAGAGTAAGAAATAACAAGTCCAAAAAAGAAGAAGCTTGACTAACTAGAAAGATTAAAAAGTGAATCACTCTTCAAAGGAGGTTTTTATGATTGACAGAATGAGAGAGAGGAGAAGTTGATCATCATCTAATAATCTAATAGATGTAAAATCCAATCCAACACCAATCCGGTTGGAATAGGTTCGAAGTGAGTAAAAAAAAATAATTCCAGGCGAAAACAAGTTAGAGAAAATAACAAGAGGTGAGCGATATCACGGCGTGGAAAGAAAAAGAAGAAGATACCTCTACTCTAGACTAGAGGTATAACGGAATTAGAGAGAGTAAAAGCTTATACAAGCTCTCTCATATTTCAATATTATCTTGTTTATATTTTAGAAGAGAAAACAACTAGATACATATTTATCATTATTAAGCAATTATTTAAGTATTTATTTATTTTGCATTAATAGTGATTTATATTTATAATTACTTGAATAAATACAATTTTTTATAAAACAATCTACAAATGTTTATTAAAAATGACGTTTCCGAAAGAGAATTTTCTCTTTTATCAATGAAAATTTGAAAATTTGAAAAAATAGTTGCTTTTTCAACCGACTTCAAAAAAGGAGGTTCTCTATTCGACTGAATTTTTTTGTCTCATGTCCGCCTCATATCTCCTCCAATTGTGAACCGATTTTGAAATTTTTTGCGTGCATGGTTCAGTCTAGCTTCCCGATTGGTCCCGATTTTTTCATTGGTATTAGACCTCTTTTGTTAGGTTTGTTCAGGTCTAACTTCTTTGTTTATGAACCGATTTCGATGATTCTTTTTTATTGAAAGGGGTATCTTAGTGGATAGTGTGCTATATTAATTTGGTCGATTCCGGTGATATGATCACTATTAATAACATCACTAAATATAAGAAAAAAATAAAACCGACTTCAAAAAATTAAATGCAACAAATAAAATACACTAAAAGGTATAAAATAATTATTATCTTATTTAGTTACAACTAAACGACGAAATATTAACATGAAATTACTTTTTGAAGTCGGTGCCAAACAAACTATACATATAAGCGAGCGTACCCTCCAAACGTATTAGTAAGATCCGTCGAGTGCGATTCATAAAAGGTATATGTTTGGCACCGACTTCAAAAAGTAATTTCATGTTAATATTTCGTCGTTTAGTTGTAACTAAATAAGATAATAATTATTTTATACCTTTTAGTGTATTTTATTTGTTGCATTTAATTTTTGAAGTCGGTTTTATTTTTTCTTAAAAATTATTAAAAAGAATATAAAATATAAAGCAACTATCTATAAATAAATAAATAATTTAAAAATAGACAATGCTACAGATTATCTTGAAGATGATATTACCTTGAATAAAAATAAAAAAATATTATTTTTTTTTGTTAAAGGTAGAATGGTGAGGGTTCTTGGTGAAATATTCTAAGTAAAGCAAAGAAAATTTTGAAAAATTATTTAAAATTAAATTAGGGAACGAGAGAAAAGATTTTTATATTATCGGGTGGAAGGCGTTTGGATTTAATTATTTAAAATTTTAAAAGTTTCAAAGATTTTTCAAAATATTTATATTTTAAATTTTAAAAGTTTCAAAAAATTTCAAAATTTTCTTTACTTTATTTAAAATATAAAAAATTATTTTCTCTAAAAATTTTTAATAAATATTAGAAAAAGAGTCTATATAGGTACCATCTGAAATTTTGCTAATGAATTTGTTATTTAGAATTTTGATCATTTTTTGAAATTAATGTGTATTTTTAAATTTCACTCTTTTTTTAGAATTTTCGAGTTAGGAAAAGTCAAAATTTATTAAATTAATAATCCTTTTAATTAAATTTATTAAATTTATTAAATTAATTATCTATTTTCAAAATATGTATTTGTTTATAGTTTGGCACATAAGCACTTTGCTTAATAGCAACCATTTTTTCAAACTTTCAAATTTTCTCATTGATAAAGGGAGAATTTCTTCTGAAACGTTTCAGGGTTTTTCTACATTGTTCTATAAGAGATTTGGTTTATTTATATATGTTGCAGTAAAGGGCCGTTTTTCAGTAGAAAGTGTTCTTACTAGTTAAAACGCGTTTCGCTAATTCCTTTATGGCAACTGGAGTTTACTGATGTTGGTTGAGTTTGGTTCAAAGGTCTAGAAACTTCAATTTTGACCTCTCGCCTCATTTCGTGATTATTTTCAAAAAATCTTAAAGGAAAATGTTAAAAATTACATCCTCTACAACTTTTCTTCTAATTTATATTATACATTATACAATAAAAAAATTGTTTTCAAAATATTTATTATTACTGCCACAACAGATGCCACACAGGATCTTGCAAAATGCCTCGAGATAAAAATAAACGGACCAAGTATTATTCAGACAGTATACCAATGGTTCCGTACCTAATAACAGAATAATTGAGATATCAAATTTGTACTTACATATTTGGTGTTCATAAGAAGGTAATGAGTAATTTTCCAATTTTTAAAAATCAATTTTAATTTAAGTCATTTCTAAACGCCGATAGATACAAAAATCACTTCAAAAAGGCCAGTTTGTAGCTTTCCTACAACCTCATTTTAAATTAAAAATAAATTTAAAAAGAATAAATCTATTTAAAGAGATTTTCACAGGGAATCTCACAATCTATAATTAAAAAAAAATAATTTTGACTCCACATTAAATTCAAACCTCCCCAAAATTAAAATTTTAATACAGTTTTTGATTTGGGGGAATAATCAAAGTATCTAACTTGTAAATTTCAAGTATTATACGAGTACATTATTTAGTTTAAGAGTTGCGCTCCTCTGACAGACAGACACACAGACAATTCAGCCACATTAATATGGTTCCGTTTGCCGTTTTACTTTTGTAAAAGGAATTTATTTTAAATTCTTTGTCTCATATTTTTATTGTTCTATCTAGATCAGGGCTGTCCAACACGCGGTTTTCGGGAAGGGCAGATTTTAGATTTTGAATGTGAAAAATATAATATGTATCAAGATTTCCGAAAAAATAATCACATTTTTGTCATATTTTAACTCCATTTTTTATTAGAAATAAATATTTTTAAGATAATGTTACATCATTCGTATCCATACTAAATTTATAACAGGAATAGTAGGGAATTGAATAAAATTAAAAATATAGTTTTTTTTAATGAGGCTAGACGTTTCCGTCAATTTTGTATCCACTGAGAAAGTCAAAATAAATTGACGAAACGACTGGTCCATTAAAAAAACAAACTATGTTTTTAATTCAATTCCCTACTAATCCTGTGTATATATTTTTAAGATATGTTTGCTCCTTCGTCATGCTGGATATTATCATTCTAGATTATAAGGGCTCGGATTTATAAACACTAGAAATAACTAAAATAGGCACTTAAAAAGGCATTTTAAGTAAAAATAGGCACTTGAAAAGAAAAGTAAAATATATATATATAGATATATAAATGTTGATCTAAAAAAAACGTTAATTAGAAATATCTCACTTTTTATGCTGTGGGGTCACGGAAGTAAACAAAATTATACTTATTGGCATGATTCTTTAGTAAAATATTTGGCATTACAATTATTTTTTATGTATTTTTCAAGATTCTCATTGGTAAAAGAGGCCCTATTATCTGAAAGAATTGTTTTATATATTGAAAACGTGCGTTTCCACGTTAATGGACAAAATTTCAAATAAGCCATTTCGGATGGTGTTAAATTTTCCTCTTCTGCACTACTATATCCTCCTAAATCCCTGGCTAGTTTTTCCATTATTGTACAAACAGGATACCTCTTCAGAATTTTGTCCATTTTTGGATTGAGATTAAAGGCAATAGGACCAAGTGATTTTTTGATATTTTCTTGAAATCTCTGGAATATTTTTATGGACTCTATCAAAGAGAGATTTCTTGCTTCTAGTGCTGTAATAGTTACAGATAGATTGTTAAAATTAAACTTTATATATACTAAATCAGCCTCAAGAGTAATGGACGATTTATAAAGTATTTATCACCTTATAGTAAAGCATCATCTTCATTGATTGTTTCTATGACCTAAAATAATAAATAAATAGAATTACAAAACAATATTAAAAACAATTCAAATGTACCTTTTGAATTTCATCCAAATGGAGAGCATAATACATATATAAGCAGCTGTTTGGATCCAGATTCCCTTGTTAATATAGGCTTAGATGGAAGGGGTGAATTTGGCAATTTTTCTTTGAAGGAGCTTTTAAAAATACTTTTTAATTTAAGAAATTACATTATCAATATTTGGGAACATAACTCGAATATGCGGCACTGTCTATCAGTAATACCAAAAAACTTTCATCATTATTTTCTGCAGAGCCACAAGATACCTGTTCAAGTATAATGCAAATTCCCATTAAGAAAAGGACAATACATAATATTTTTAGGAGACAAAGAAATTGAAACTTACTTAATACTTTGCGAATTGCTCTAGCATTTGTTAAACTATTTGTTGCTTCAAGTTCGGAGCATGCTATTAAATATGGTCCACTCGGCTCATTTATGTCAAATTTTCCTGCTCGATAAATAATTTTTTCGGAATATTTTCTTAATAATTCAAAAAAACTTTTAAATTTAGAAAATGTATAGATCGTAAAAAATGGAAATTGCCAATTTTAGTTAAAATAGGCACTAAAAAAGGCATTTATAGATGAAATAGGCACTAACACCCAGAATAGGGCAAAATAGGCATTATAGGCACTAACAAATGCCTCTTATTTTATTCAGAATTTCATGAATACACATAGATTATCATATTGGCCTAAATTTTAAGCCATAAATAAAAAAAGGCAAATAGGGCGAAATCTGAGCCCTAATTATTAACTCTTTTTTTTATTGAAAAATATCAATAGAATAGGATAGTTTTATCTAAGGCCCGAGTCATTTGTTTTTACTTCAAATGCAGTCCGTGTAACACAAGAGGTTGGACACCACTGCTACATCTTTCGGACACAGTGTTTTGACAGATGATTATATTTTTTACCAGTATTTCATCATGACAATGAATAATGTTTCGCTTAATTGTATTTAGAATATTCGGAGAACTCATTAAGGTCTTTTAAAATTCTTTTAAACATGTAGGTATTGTGACGCCCAAATCACGGGGTATCATGAGTCAACATGGAATCCTACATGTCAGACTCCCACTTGGCCGCATTTTTTTATTTTTATTGCATTTAGTATTTAATAATTAAAAATCCGTGAATGCCAAATATGGAAAGCCTTTTGTTACCATCGTGCCAGTACGTATTTGTTCTTTTCATTCTTTCTTTCATTAAGCTTCATTGAAATTCTAAAGATCAGCTGTTAGGAATGATGAGGATCATAATAGAATATTTCATTCTAACTATAATCTAATATATTCACACTCACGCCTCATTTGCATCCATCGTTAAAGTCTTAATTTTAACTTTCTTTTTTATCAATTTGACCCCTTTGTATTACTTGGGTAACATATCTGATTTGATTTACATTTCAGAAATAAATTAAACCTCGATCTGGAAGAGAACAATCAAATGTTATAGTCGAAAAGGATTTAGATAGGAGGTTTAGATTATAGATGGGGATTATAGGAGATTAGACAGAACTTAGTGAGTGGGGGCATTTACTCATTATAAAGTATAACAAAATAAATTCTATAATTTTTTTGACACTTATAAATAAAACAAGATCCTCATGGACGATCTGTTCCGATCAACAACTCAACCATCAAATCTACAAGAAGAAGGTGGTTGGTTATACCCGAGGGGTGAACCGCGACCTAATATCGTGTACACCTACTTCCACTTCCAAGTAGAAGACAATAGATGAAGGGGGATTATCTAATAAATTCCAAAATAATTCCACATAATTCCAAAGACGTGTACACCTAATTCCAATCGCGGTTCACCCCACGGTTATACCTAAGCTTCCTTCGTTGACCCTTTTGAAACCTGAAGGATGAGAGAGGATTCTCCGAAAATTCGGTTTTAAAAGAATAAAAAAAAATAGTACTTACTTAAACGACCCGTTGTTCCTCAGTACGTCTATTTGGTGCACGGGGGTCCCAATTTCTACGCCATGCCCTTCTGTCTCTTGCCAGAGTCGTCTAATGCGGATTAGGTTTCCTTAAAAAAAATGATGTTCAAATAAATTATTTTATGCGAAAGATTATAAGAAACAAAATAGGTAATTGAGTTTTCAATTTTTTTTTAAGTTTCGTAGTCAAGCATGCCATGGAGAAATAAAAAAACAGTTTAAAACTTTGTTCTTATTTTCATCTAATCACAACAATAATGATAATAACGCTTTTCTGTGTCGCCTGTGAGTAGGTATTAAATTTCAAAAATGTCTAATTTCTTAGAAGGCCGTGACAGTTTCTATGGAAGCGGCGATTTTTCACAAATAGATGTTAATGTTTTAATTGTTATTTTATTGTTTGTTATGTTATATCATTATTGTTGTGATTAGATGAAAATAAGAACAAAGTTTTAAACTGTTTATTTATTTATCCATGGCATGCTTGACTACGAAACTTGAAAAAAAATTGAAAACTCAATTACCTATTTTGTTTCTTTAATAAATTCGTTAATAAAATATTCTTTAAGCAATAACTGTTAAACCAAAAAAAAATCGACATGAAGTTTGAACATATTTTGTTGCAAATTTGATCTACTTTCTGAATCTAATAAAATAATTATAAGAATCCATTTAAGATTTTGGAGAAAAATCAATAAAACGGTTAACTTTATAAAACACGCCCCTTAGCGAGGGCGGCAAGAACTAGAATGGCATGGATGGTTTTTTATTTTATTCACCAAACCTTCCTTTCTTGAACCAGACCTTGTTAACAAAATTCCGTTAAGTCAAACTTAAGTTATAGACACTACAGTCCATAAAAGTTTAGCATCCCCTCCCGCCTTTATTTTACGTCCTACAATAAAAAGTCATTTATCAAAAAGATGGACCATTATGGTGGCATTAACGTGAGAGTATTCATTTTTAAACTTATATTGGAAAATTTTTGAGAAAATTGCATTTTTATACGATCGAAGCTATTTAGCCACCCAGCGGTGGACGTATGAACTTAAAAAATATTTCCAGCAATTTTTCTTGGCCGATTTCCTCTGAAGGATTTTTTTCCCAAACTTCTACGATTATTAGTTCTGAGATACGGTACCTCGTCACCCTTATTGAATCACCCGGTATAATCAGTTTTCTTTGACTCCTGATGATGGGCTCACCCCCGAAATATATCGAATTCAAAACTCAATTTTGTTTTATTTATTTTTTGTGAAACCTACCTCGCATCTTGCTCAAGTTTTATTATTATATCAAAATGTTTCACCTAGAACCAACAACTAACTCCTTAAAAGTTATTATGTGAAATCTTTGTCTGATTTGAACCCAATTTTGCACAGTTAGCCTTCAAGACCTTAAGAGAACTTTAAATGCAAAAGTTAGTTTCTTAAAATGACCGAGGGGGCGGGGGAAAGAGGGGTAGGAATATGGTAAAGTCATAAGATGGCTAAATTACATATGGTCGCCTTAGAGTGTAAACCTGCTAACTCCATTTTTTATCAAATGTGACATATTAATACCGTTCGAAAGAAAAAGAGATACAGCATCGTCCAAGTAAAACTGCTTAAAATTACTATCATAAAATGTGAAAAATAGTTTCTTTCCATAGCAACAATATTAAATTTTGTTTGTTTTTCCTTTACCCTGTAAAATATCCTTGTTGTGAGTTAGCAGGTTTACACTCTAAGGCGAAGATATTATCTAAGTCACCAAATTTCCTATTTATTTTAATTCGCTAGATCTTCCTTCTTCGATCCTAGTTTTTAGTTAACTGTGTGTGCAAAACTGGTTCTCTTTCTAACACAAAAGAGATGGGGAATTCGCAAACGATCGGTGGAAGAAGATTTCGATCAGTTGTAACGGGAGTCTCATCAGAGCGAAGGGGGCAAAGACCCAAGGGGTCTTTTTTGCATAACAATCACGTCGCACAATGAGCCAGGCTTCATTTACTCACTCACGATCCCAAGTTAATCAGCCATCCATTCCAAACACCACACCGAGTCAAACACACACACAGCAGTAAATCATTAGCTATTAGCTGAAATCTTAATAAGAGCAGAAGCATCTACATTTCAATTCGATTCATTTAAAATCTATGCAAAATATTCAAACGGGATTTTTAATTGAAAAGATTTTATTATGTCGAGAGTTGTTGATTCATAAAGAGAAATCAGTGAAGTTGTCCTTTGCTTGATCCAAATAAACATATACTTATATAGAATTTATTTGTTAGGGACTATAATTTCAAAGGTTTGACCTTCATCATCATATTTTATTTGTTATTTCCCATGGATTCAAATACCCGATTGGACATAGGGAAAAAGGAGAGGTCAAAAAACTACGAAATTTGAATGACATGTAGTAGCGTAATTAATGGATTGTTTCTAAAATATCCCTGTAAAGATCTCATTAAATAGAATTAAGCTGAATTTTTTGTCATCAAAGAAACTTTTATCACACGAGCTTTTCGTGCGTGCCTTTGGCACACCCTCGAAGCTTAGCCCTCCGGGCTGGTGCCCTGGCGGGCAGCGTCTCGGTCAAAAAATTTGATTCCTCTTAAATAACCACACTCCAAATGTATACCTGTAAACTCCCGAAAATACATAGTCTCTTAAAAGTTTCGCCTCATTTTCGTCCTGAAACAGCTACAGAAATGAGGCTCTAGATATGAATCTGGAAGTATTTTTTTTTCTATAATCTACAGCATTGTGATATTTTTGGTGTGGAAATAGATTTATTTAAATAAGTGGGATCGTGTGAGGAAGAGAATTATATTATATCATTTTTTTAAATTTGGGATCGATAATCGATATGACAGCCTGATCCAGTATTGCCATAAGAAACTCCGGCATGTGTGTCTTAAGTCGTTCAATTTTGTAAAAATCAAAAAATTAGAATTACAAAATTTAGATTTTTAAAAAATTATAAAAAAGTGGCAAATTATTAAAAAATCAACAAATAATATATAAAATATAAATCAAATAAGATGTGATTAATTTCGTTTTCTGTGCGCAAAGAAAAGCAAATTGAATATTTAATTTTTGAGTGGTGAGGAGGGGGGGAGGAATAATTATCAATATATTTAATATTTCTTAATTTAAAATCAATTCCAGTCTTTCATTTCGAAATTAGAGTTCAAATTACAATTATATTTCAAATTTGCCACAAATATACCGTAAATATACCGACGGCATCTGCGCTTCTTGTCGGCAGCATTCTCTGAGCGTTGCTGCAAATTAATCTAGGCTATTATATATAGTATGATACTTGTATCTAAGATATATGGTATATGGATTGTACAAATCAGAGGGTATACGCCGAGGGGTGAACCGCGACCTAAAATCGTGTACCCCTACTTCCACTTCCACTTTCATTTCCAAGTAGAAGACAATAGAAGACAATAGAATACAATAAATTACCTAATGAATTCCAAAGTAATTCCAAATAATTCCAAAGACGGTGTAAACCTAATTCCAATCGCGGTTCATCCCTCGGTATACGCTTTATATATAAAATAATAAAATAAAATTTTTAGAAGGGTGTTTTTTTTTTTAATTATCATTTTTAAAAGCAAATTGAATGAAATTTTAAGAAGAACAATATTTCAAATTGAAATAATTTAAAATATTTATGTGAATATTCAAAAACCCCTGCGGCAAGCCGTAGGAAGAGGTAGATTTCGAAGGGGCTCTACCCCCTTTAGACTGCTCCTATCAAAAACTTTTCAGACACAAGTTATAAAGGTTAATTAGTAGAATATTAGCTATTTGCAACCAAATTGGTATCATTCATATTAACGTAGTTATGATTTTTCTAAGATTTCAACCCCCACCATTTGCACCCCCTTGGGGCTGAAGTCACCAAAAACTATTTAGTTCTTGTTTACATCAAGACTAAATTTTGTGCCAAATTTTATTGCGATCGGTTGAGCGTTGCGCCCTGCAGCGCACCCACAAAATTGCGATACATACCCCCCCCCCCCATATATATATATATATAAACTTTAGAATGGAGGCTGGTTTTGGTATCTAGGGGACATTATCGGAAAAAACTATGATGAAATTTTCCGGAAGTCGCACCTTGAGAGTGGGCGCAATATGTATATATTTCTTCGAAATCTACCTAAAAAGTTAATATCTCAAAATTTTTTAAATTTTCAATTAGAGTATACGCTATTTGCTCAGATCAAACCACAGGGTATACGCCGCCATACTAGTATACTCCTCCACTAGAGCCCTGATAATAGGGACTTAAAATTATGAAAAATTCTACAAATAGAACCATTTCTTATATTCTTATTGAAGTCAAAAAGAACGGAATTGATAAGTCAAGAATTTTGGAAGATATATAGTGTTAGTAGCATAAATGAATGAGCCAATTATAAAAAATTTTGATAAACTACATATTACAGAAAATATAATCAGTCATAAATGGAAATTCATCAAAAATTCCAAATTTTTTGTTTCAGTTACAAATGTTCAAAGTGGGAACCTTACCTAATAGGTAATCTACAGGGTGGGGAATAAAGATCTACCACATTTTGAAGAGGTATAAAAAATGAAAAAATGTAATTAGAAAAAACTGAATATATTGTTGAAAAAGAACATAAAATATATTTTTTTTTAATTTGTTTTAAACATTATATCAGATACAAAAAAAGGGGGGGGGGGTCAAAAATGAAATTATAGCCCTTTCGACCCAACTATGTATACAAAATTTGGTTAGTTTTTGCATTTCTAGCCTTCTGGAGGTCCAAAGAATATGTATATAAAATTTGGTAGAGTTTGGTCAATAGAGCTAGAATATTCATTTTTTGACCCTCCCCCATTTTGGGTGGTTAGTTTTTGCATTTCTAGCCTTTTGGGGGCCCACAGAATATGTATACAAAATTTGGTTGAGTTTGGCCGAAAGGGCTAGAATTTTCATTTTTACCCCCCCCCCTCCTTTTTTTGTATCTGATATAATGTTTAAAACAAATTTAAAAAAAATATATTTTATGTTCTTTTCAACAATATATTCAGTTTTTTCTAGTTACATTTTTTCAAGGCTAGGAACTAACAAAAAAAAACTTTTTTTTGTTGGTTCCTAGCCTTCCAGCGGTGACGAAGGAACACCAAGTTTTCAATATCCATATGATATTGACTCCACGAAAAACATTTATAATTGAAGAGAGACTGATGATGAAGACCAAGTCTTCGAGAGCTATAGTCTCAAACAAATAAATAATATATATACAGATATATCATCTTGATATATATATGTGTATATGTTTATTTGCATCAAGCAGAGGACAACCTCTTTGTTTCTCTTTGTGAATTCTTTTAATGGGGTTATATCAAAGATCTTGTTTATAAACCACCAATGCCGAAAACATCCAGTGAACTTGAAGAACACGCATCAGGGCTGCATTTTAAGAACCGTTGACAATGTGAAACTGCAAAATTTGTGGAACGAACTTGATTACAGATTAGATGTTTGTCTTTATAAGAAAGGTTCACACATCGGCAATTAGTCTGCTGAGAATAAGAGTGAAGTCCAAGTCCATTTTTAAAATTTTTTTAACTCTTAATGTACAAGACTTTATTTTTTACAAAATGAACCACAAGTCCCACTTGGTCCCATAGTAATTTTAGTTGTGTATCTTCTAAAACTCACTGTAATAAATGTACTATGTCGATTTAAAAACACAGGAACTGAAAACTTTCAACTTTAATTTTTCAAAATAAGGATATGTGGACTTGGATCACTCCAATTCTCAGCTGACGAATTTGAAACTAAATAAATAAATAAAAACTTGGAATATTTTTATTTATTTTCATGAATGAGTGATTATATTATGTGTAATACTTAGGCAGTTTTGAAAATATAAATTTTTAAAATCTGGTCATTCATTTATGCTAACCCTGTAAGGTAAGAAATTCATGGTATTTGGATTCTGTTTCAAAAGTAAAACGAAATAGGAATATTGTAGCTCTTAACTAAATAAGATAAAACTTGAAATTCACAGGTTTTATGAATTTATATTCCCAAATAATTGTATCAAAATTTTAATCGAATGATTATTTTGGGGATGGTCGAATTTTTTTGGGGTATAAATAAAAAATATTTTTTTATTTATGTATAGGACGTGGGGTATTCCTGCAAAGATCCCTTTGAGAAGAATTATGGTAATTAATTAATTAATTAATTAATCAGCGTTGAAGTGTAGCATAACTTGACATTATTAAAAAATTCCACAAATTCTCTAAAATAAAAACGAATTTGACATCTCAAGTTTTTGTAAAATACAAAGTACAAAATCCTTGGTATGGAGTCTGACCAGGCCCGTTTTTAACCCTCGTGGCGCTATGGGCAAATTAAACAGGTGTGCCCCCCCCCCCCTCGGGCCTGAGTCTAGACTCGTACTTGGGAGACTTTAAGAAATTCCCACATTAGAGTACTATTTATTACAACATATTATCATACTTTGATCATGATAATTTAGAAAACTTTTTTACCTATTTTTATATGGGGTTTAAACACTTCTGGTCTATGGATATATGGATATTTAAATATCTGTTAGTACAATAGTTAATAAATTCTTTCTTTCTTTGTGAAGAAGATATTCCTTTAAGAAATAACTCTTAGTTTTTAATTCTCTGATGATTATTTTTTATTGTTCTTCTCATTGCTGATAGTAAAGATGCGAAAGTAAGAAAAAGATCATAAACTAGTATATTTTATGGATGTTTTGCGACTGATGCGACCTTGCGAATGTTGATGGCGACCTTCAGAGATCGGTGACCTCTCTTCTAACAAGAATCTATCCAAGAAAGTGTTTTCAGATGCCATTCGAAAGGGAAACCCTATCGCTTTTAGTAGCGATCAAGGGCCGGTTCACGATAAAGGCAAGGGAATCTGGGCCACAATCATTCATATTTACGAGTTTTTTTCGGATGGGGGGGGGGGGATTGTTCATTAAAACAATAGTACCTAGCGGACCGAGCGTAAGTTAGTAATTTTTTACATTAGTTAAAAGCGATATATTAATATTATTTTTAATTGCAGCCAGAGTTAAGGTAGTTGTATCGCGACAATAGTAGAAATAAGTTAATTCTAGAGTATATATGTAGTACAGACAATAAAGATTCATAATTCATAAGCCCAAAATTTTTGCTGTTTATGTACCACTACTAGCCAATCCCGTACAACAAACTGCTCGTTTGACAAATCTGGCAACACTGTCCGAGCTTGTTAATATTTTATCATAGAAATCTCAGATAAAGTACATTAAAAAGGGAGATTTATAAAACAAAAAGCTCTTAATAAGCGATTGAAAGCTATTGCGACAATGGCTGAATCGAAAAAACGTCAAAAAAGTGTACTAAAGTTAACCAACTTTAGTACACTTTTTAGGATTAAATAAATGCGTTGTTGCCAGCTTGTTATTAGTGTAATCCCTTCCTACTTGGATTAGATAAATATTTCATTATTTATTATCTCAGAAAGTGTGTTGTAACCTTAGACCATGAAAGCCTATAGACATAGATATCTGCTACTCTCAACACAGAGTGAAGTGAGGCCATCATCACCTACAGATGACGTCACGTTCTCGCATAACTTCTTTGTTTATTGTCCGATTTCAATGATTCTTTTTTATTGGGAAGGGGGAACCTTAGGGGGTATATATGGACATGGGAAGGGAGTGTTGCTCGATGCCCGAATTATTGTAAAAATAAAAAATATGTAATTTAAATATAGAAAATAAAACATTTTGTTAAAAAAATAAATACATATTTTGGTATATTAATTTAATATTAATTTGCGATTATTGGACGTGACGTCATCTGTAGGTGATGTTGGCCTCACCAAATCGCCACCAGGGCATGTCTATAGGCTTTTATGGTCTAAGGTTGTAACTATGAATTAAAATTTTCTTAAAAAATTTACTAGTTATTGTTTAATGTTGGTTTAGTTTTTTATAACAATCGTAAGAAGAGTTTCTTAATTATAATTATATATGTATGTAAACTTTGCGATATTCCGTATAGTGCGATGTATAAGAGTCTGAAATACTCGATCTTTTGGACCCCCTAAATGTTAAGCTGAACCAAATTTTTTTCATCAGTCGATTCTACATGATTTGAAGCCACTGTAGTTAAATTTTCACCTCGTTTGGTCAACTATTGAAAGAGCTAGAGGGTTCGATCACGTTTTTTGGATTCTAAACTACTGTGCGTCGTGGGGATTTTTATTATTCATTCATTAATGCTGGGACTTTATCAATATGACTTAAAAATATATACAATTAATTATTTATTACAGTATCGATGAAAATAAACTTATGAATTTTTAATTTAATTATAGGATAACATTTTTCGATTTTTTGATTACGTATATTGGGGCCCCTCTAGCTCGGGGGTCCTGTATTATTGCTACAACTGTTATAGCGGTACCTAAACCCCTGGATTTTTTCATTTTAATAGTCTTATCGAAATTCGATGCTATTGCTAATTATGAATGAGACCTTTTAGTTTTATTAGTGGTTTAATTTTATTAGCTCAAGTTTTATATTCCAAAAGAGTTATATAATTCAGCAAGGATTTTTTTACGCTAAGCCATTGAAAATTCAAAAAAGGTTATTTAGAGTCAAATTTATACGATTAATGGCTTAGAATTTATGAGAGTTGAAAGTTTATTGAATATAAAAATTTACATAATTATTGTCAATGAGATCCATATGTTAATTTTCATATTAAATAAACTTTTAACGCCCATATCTTGTAAATAATTTATTTTACAAATTTGACTATATCATTTTTGTAGAGAAATTAAATTATCGTTAAATACACTTTTAGTAAGTTATATCTTATTATGAACATCCTCTACCATATACATTTTAGTTCTCTACAAAATGTTTTTATTGGCGAAAATCAACAATTCGCTGAAGGCGCTAGTTAAAGAGCAAGTAAAATTATTTTGATAAATGAATTTACTTTAAGGACCAATCAAAGATTTTAGAGAAAATATTTTTAGATTGTATATTAGAGAGGTTCGTCCCCTTAGGGATCGAACCCAAGCACTAACTAGCTTGCCGGGCTGTTAGCCAAACCTTTAAGATAAACAACTTTTTTTCAGTTTAGTCTGATTTTTTGCTTTTTCCTTTGAGTTGAAGGGAGTGAAAAATCTTTAGCTATAATTTTTATATATGTTGCATGTCAGAGAGCGATTTGACTTAAAGGTTTGGCTAACGGGGCCAGAGCTAGTTAGCGCTTGGGTTCGATTTACAAGGGGACGAACCACTCTGATATGCAATGTAAAATATTTTCTCTAAAATCTTGATTGGTCCTTAAAAGTAAATTCATTTAATAATATTATAGGTCTGGGTTGATTTTTGAAATAATTTCCATCTTTTTTTTCCAAAAAAAGACACTCAAAAGATGCTTAAATCTTTGCATTTATTATAAAATTATTTTGGTTGAAATTGGAACAGCGTAACTGGACATTTACATGAAAAAATTTTCGTTTTTTTTCTTAAAACAGCACTAACGATTTTTTTAAAGTCGTGTATAGATTTTAATCCGATTGAATTAAAGGAAGGGGTTGTAAATTAGGAGTGTCGTAAAATAAATATTTTAATCATTCATATATCGTCTTCGGTAAGTCGAAGAGTCTTGAAATTTGAAACTTAAGCTATTTAGAGGCAAAAAGTTACCGACCATCGCTCGGTGCTCCATGCACTTAATTATTATATCAGAAACTGTGTTGTAACTATGAATGAAAATTTTCTTAAAAAATTTTTAGTTATTGTTTAATGTTGGTTTAGTTTTTTATAACAATAGTAAGAAGATTTTCTTAATTATAATGAAATATGTATGTAAAGTTTCCGATATCACGTATAGTGCAATGTATAAGAGTCTAAAAAACTGTATCTTTGGAATTTAATATCTCCGGAACTATATTGTTCATACAATCGATGCAGAAGAATTTAAATAATAATAAATAATCTGTCTAAATTTCAAAACAATCCTAAGAAAATGCATTTGGTGATACAACTACATTAATATTTAGTAAGATATAAGGCTCAGAACTCTCGGTATGCGGGTCCGGCTCGCACTTGGCCGACTTATTTGATGATTAGTTTGGAACAAAGAATAAATTTGAATTGATTTAATTTAATTAACATCATGAAAATTCCATTTTCGTTCAACCGTTCTCAACTACAAACTGGATCTTTGATGTTTCCGAATACATAATTATACAAATTAAAAGAGAAAAAAAATTATTTCGAGTTCCAGCCAAGCAGAATATTAAAGTGTTTTTATTAATTTATTGTGTGAAAATTAAATATCATGTGTTGAAATGGGAAGGTTGCTCGTTTTTCCTGTTCGCGAGATTCTTGTTAGTTGGGTGGCCTACCGATCAGGCGCGCTTGCATTTCTTCTGTTCGGCCATGAACCTTCAAAGGAGGCCCCCTTGTAGTCTCCAAGGGGGACAGGGGCTGTGCCCCTTCCCACCTCGAGGCCAGAAGAAAAAAATCGCACGTGCATACTCCAGTAGCAGGGTCAATGCCTCGCCGTGCCAAAAATCCTCACCCGGTTAATTAGAATTAATTAACTGAAATTGAACTTGGCTAAACGGGGACCAAATGTTGTAGAGGAAGGTGAAACAAAACGGGGGGTGAGATGGGAAACAAGGAAGAGAAAAAATAATATTAGTATAATTAAAATACAAATTTATGAACTTAAAAAAGCCATAACATTTATCATCTGTAAAGTAATAAAAATAAAAATTGATATGCAAACATAAATCTTTGAAAGAGTATCGTGACAAATATCAAATGATCATCTGTTTTGATGAAAATTAACAAAGCCTCAGCAAATAAAAAAAAAGAAGAATATTAACTATTTTATGGGCAAATAATAATGTTTTTAATGTGAAGTCATGTTGATTCATAAAGATAAAGTCAATTTAGTAAATATTTCAAATAAATAAGCTGACGTGTTCTGATGTGGCCATCCACTTGAGTTTACCATACAACATGGCCCCTCACTTATATTTAATACTAGCTGCACAGGCCCGCCTTCGGCGGCCCTTTGTTAGCCAGGGCACGCCCCTGGACCCCCAACCCACCACACCTCCCGGAAACCCAAACACCACCCCTACCCCCCGCACCATGCACCCGTGCCCAACCTCCGCCCCAGACCAGTACTCCAACACTCCATCCTGCACCCCATCCACCTCGGACCCCCAACCCAGGAACCCCAACCTCACCCACCACACCCCCCCGAAACCTCACCCAGCACCCCCACACCCCGCACCATGCACCCGTGCCCAACCCCCGCCCCACACTACTACCTCTTAACACTCATCCTGCACCCCACCCGCCTCGGACCCCCACCACTGGACCCTCACCTGAACCCACCACTCCACCAAACTTGCACCCTCCATGCCCTCGACCCTCTCCTAGCCCCTGGACCCTACACTCCACCCCCAAGCGCACCCAATGCCATAACCCCCCACCCCCGCACCCAGTGTTTTGCATTTCTAGCCTTCTAATGACCCACAGATTATGTATACAAAATTTGGTTGAGTTTGGTCCAAGAGCAAGAATTTACATATTTTTCACCCTCCCCTCCTCCCCTTTGGAGAATTTTTTTAAACAAAAGTTGTCAGAAACATCCCTACAACTTTTGCTCATCATAAAATTTGCCGTAGAGTTAATAGTTTAGGAGTTTTGATAATTTTCATTCGTGAGCATCCCAAACCCCCTTTTGAGGTCAAAATATCAAAACATTATATAGCTAAAAACGTAAGTTAGAAGACATCTGATACAAATATGAAATTTCATAATAATCCCTTGAGCCATTTTGACGTGAATCGTGAGCAACTTTTCGCAGGAAACCACTGAAACAGACAGACAGACAGACAGATAAACAGCGAATTTTGTTGAGAGTGCTTTCGTTCATAACTTTGCTTGAAACGTGTGCAACCAAAATTTGGCGTGATTTGGAGCAATGTACAGACAAAACCTTAATTTTATATATATAGATTTAATAAAATTATTTATAATCATATAGGGAGAGGGTTAGTTTTTGCATTTTTAGACTCCGGGTCCCACTGATTATGTATACAAAATTTGGTTGAGTTTGCTCAAATAGCCTAGATTTTTAATTTTTAACCCCCTTTAATTTTGGGTCGATATGCCAAAATCTAATCAGATCTTAATCTCAATGGACCAAAACTACGTGTGAAATATTCATACTAGTTTTTGAGCTAGCTCGTTCACAAAAATTTGGTAACGCACAGACTAACTAACAGACAGACTAACAGACATTTTGACAAAACAATTATTATCTCGAAAAATATAATTTTTTCGATATTCACTTATTAGGGCTTTTTGTAGAGCGAAATTCCATGATTTCGTTCAATTTTTTTAATCAAAATAGTTTCAGCCGTTTTTGAGATATTTCGAAAAAAAGAAGGAAAAAAACACATTTTTCATGCACGATTACAATACTAGACCATACCCTATTATAATAATTTGAGTTACTTGTTTATTTATAAATATGGTAGAGATATACACTTAAAGGAGACAATAAAAGAGTACTGGAAAAATAAATTTTGACCTCGAAACTAGTCTCGTTATAAATAAATTTAAAAAAATATATATTTTTCCAGCAGAAGACACTCTGGGGATTCTACGGTAACTGGCGCCGTGATCTTATGATGAATTCTTATAGTACTCTTCAAACTAAGACGAAAATGAAGAATGCCATTTTTCGAGATTTCGCTTAGTTTTTGAGATATATAGTTTAAAAAATACTGTTTTTTGTATTTATTTTATTTTATTTTCAATTGTTTTTTATAGAAACCACGGAAACCGTAGTATCACGGGTTCCGTGTGGCACTCACTATCTGACGACGGATTCTTTTAGAACTAGACAAAATAAGTCGAAAAGTAAAAATAAAATTTTAACCTACAAAGGGCATAGGGGTATAAGCTTACTGAATCGGCCCCCGAGAGATAATTTAATGATACTTAGGGGATAAGTAGGTACTAATAAAATAATAAGCTCCCTAACTCAATTGGTTTTTGAGAAAAAGCAAAATATGTAAAAAACAGAAAAAAAAATTCTCATGATCTTATGAACCGATTGATCTAAATTTTTAATATGTTTTGGGGACTGATAATAGCTTCTAGGGAACAAATTTGAGCTTTATATAGGTTTATAAGATCCTTGGAAGAAAGAAATAAAAACCATTTTTTTTTTATAAGTAGGTAGGTATATGTTTTAAGCTTTCATTTGATTATTTAAAAAAAAAAAAAATGGTTTTTATTTATTTCTACTATGGCGTAGCTTTTTTCAAAATTTGAAAAGGTACTAATATTATAGGGAAATAGATAAGGTTTGAAAAAAAAATAGTTTCATAATTGTGCCAAAATTGTATCATGGTTAAAAATTGAAATTAAAAGAAAAAACAATTTTTTTTCAAGGATCTTATAAACCTATAGAGCTCATAATTTTTTTCCTAAAAGCTATTATCAGTCCTCAAAACATATTAAAAATTTAGATCAATCGGTTCAGTCAATCCTGAATGTTTTTACATATTTTGCTTTTTCTCAAAAACCAATTGAGTCAGGGATTTGAAACTTTCAGGATCTTATTATTTTATTAGTACCTACATATCCCCTAAGTATCATTAAATTATCTTTGGGGGCCGATTCAGTATGCTTATATCCGAGGGGTGAACCGCGACCTAATATGCTGTACATCTACTTCCACTTGTACTTCCAAATATTTCCAAGTAATTCCAAATATTTCCAAGTACTTCCAAACATTTCCAAGTACTTTCAAATATTTCCAAGTACTTCCAAATATTCCCAAGCACTTTCAAATATTTCCAAGTACTTCCAAATATTTCCAAGTACTTCCGAAATACTTCCAAAGAGGTGTACACCTACTTCCAATCGCGGATCACCCCTCGCTTATATCCCTATGGCCTTTATCTTATATATTGATCAATGCATGTGACTATTGCATGTGTTATTTATTTATTGATTTAATAAATATATTTATTTCCTTATTTTATTTTATTTTGTTTTTTCTTAATGACTAATAGAAATAATTATACTATTTTTTGGTATTTATTTTTTATTAAAATAATAATTGAATCAAAATAATGATAAGTTGATAAGACTTTTCTAAATTAATTAGTATATAAATAAGTATACTAAATAAAAGAGAAAAAATAAAGTATTTATTTTATGTGATGTTATCAAAATGGATTTCATTAGAATTGTTTTGATGTATTGAAATGATGACCTTTGTTTGATGTTTGGAAGCTTTTTTTTGAAATATAGAATAAAATTTTTCAACAAATATATATTTAGAAAATAAATGATTTAAGATCAAATCAAAAATCTTATTAATTATGTATATATTGCATCTAAGAGGGTTTCCTCCCCTCAGAAGTTGAACCAGAGAGCTAATAATTTGCTTTCCGAGCAGATAGCCTAAACGAAACCCTCTTACATGCAATATATATGTACATAATTATCTAATAAGATATTTGATTTGACCTTAAATCAATTATTTTCATTATTATATTTATTTATTTATTTATTTTTTAGTTAAAGTAATTAAAAAAGAAAATTTCGATATCCAGTTCCAGAGTTATTCTTCTTTTTCATCAAATTAATTGAAACTTTTAATGAATAGATTTTGGTAAATTTTAATGATTTGGATATTTTTTTTGTCTGCTAGAAAGTTGAAAATTTACTATAGTGAAGCAGTTTGTTAATTTTAATTAATTTTTGACCCGAAAGTTTTAAGGAATTGCCCACACTCTTTTATTGTCTCCTTTAATTTATAAAAATTCTGCTACTCTCGGCAAAAAGAAACTTTCAATTTAAGAGCTATACCTGTTTATTTATTTCGGTTTGGAAGTAGGTATTTTACAATATAAATTTGAAGCTAAATCACGATTGTTAAATAAATATTATGGAAAATCACGAGAGTGGTGACATATTTTCGAAATATATAGAATTAATAATTACATGTAAATACACCTTTTAATATCTAGCCGCTTAGAACAATCGTTAACGGAGATGAAAAAAATAAAGAATGTAAGAATATGTTTCCTATAGGAAATAAACTGCAACGGATCGTTGCTAAACTTTATCCAATGTACTATCTTACTCTAGAGTAAAGTACTTTAAAATATAATTTTACTAAAAATTTTATTTAACCTTTTTTGTGGTCCCCAAGGTACTTAATTAGTATATTAAATTTAATCAAAATTGGTTGAGTCATTTTCAAGATATTTAGAAAAAACTAAAAAAGTACTGAAATAAAATACTAATGTTTGTGGTCCGATATGTAGCAAAAATAATCAGCGCTTCATTTTGTTAAAATAATGGTAGATTTTCAATTTCATTTCAATCGGTTTAACGGTGTGGAAAAAATCGTGGACGAAAAAAACGACCACATCCATCCATATATATATGGTACATCCGCACGCACTAAATGAAAAAATCGCACTTTTTGGCAAAACTGTCACGTGCTAAAATTCAACCTAAATGAATACTACAATTCGTGACTTTAATTGAGACCATGGGTTCAGTAGTCTTTACCTGAGGACCCTTTGAAGTAGCGCTAGATTACAATACTTTACCCATCCTTCGCATTGGATAAAGTAAAAATGTTTTTATTCCCATATTAATGAGACAATAATACTAGCAATAACTTTTCGGTAGATGATTTTCCAAAGAATAGTTCTTAAAAAATAAAAATTGTTATGCAAACATACATATTTCGCGATAAATACCAAATGATGATCTGTTTTGATGCAAAAAAACTAAAATCATACAAAGTCTCAGTAAGAAAAAGTATAACACTTCTTTAAAATTCCAGTTCATAATGCTTGTGTTTTGTATGAAAGTGAGTGTGAGTGTGTGTATGAAAGAAGGACATCAACATTTGTTATCTCAGATCTCAGGTGACAAAATATTCTAGATCCGGCTCTGATACAGGTTTTAATTAACTTCAAATTGAACATTTTACAAATCAAATTGAACATTTTAATGTATTTTAAAATAAATTGACATGTTCTAATGTGGCCATCCATTTGACTTTACCATACACTTCTAGTTGAATTTGGTCCAAGGGCAAGCACGTACCCAGAAATTCCATTTCGAAAAGTGAAGTTTTCAATATTTATACTCTGATAATCAAACATGATCTTAATCAAATAGAAAACTAATTTTTTATTACACAGAATTATTGACATTTTCATGAGTTTTCCCATAATCTATAATTTACATAAACAATTGATCCATAATAAATGTATTATAACCCATCAAAAAACTAATTCACAAGTTCAGAGGTCGAGATTTCGTAGCTGTCATGATATCAAGGACTTTGTCGGGATCCACTTTGTAGTCCCAATGTATTGAGAGTATGTCAAGTGCGCTTAGTCTTTCGTCGATCATAACGCTGCACAGGAACGTCTTGATTCGTTTCAAAGTCGAGAAAGATCTTTCGACGCTTGCAGTCGTAACTGGCAACGTAGCAAGAATTGGGAGAAGATGTTTAACAGTTGGAAAATAGACTCTCACATTTTTCCAACACCCCCAGAACCTCGATGTCTTTTCCCAGCAATGCAACACGTTTACACCACAACTTGTACTCGGTCTTTACTGCGGAAAGTGACACTCGATCATCAAAATATAAAGAAAGATTTGAATTTGAATGGGCAGGATGAAATAGAATTTAATTACGTCTCGCAAAAAACTTTGACACTTATGAAAATCAGTATTGTTTTACAATTTTTTCCGAAGTATACTTTTTTGCAATGGGCTAGATTCGGGGGGGGGGGGTTAGCCCCCGTAGCCCCTCCCTGGGTACGTGCTTGTCCAAGGGCCTAGATTTTCATTTTTGACCCCTCCCCCACATTTTGGGCGGTTTGTTTTTGCATTTTTAGTGTTCTGCTGGCCAACTGGTTATGTATACAAAATTTGATTGAGTTTGCTCAAATGGCCTAGATTTTTATTTTTTGACCCCCCTCCCTTTAATTTTGTATTTGCACCAAAATCGAATCAGCTCTTAATTCCAATGCCCCAAAACTACCTGTGAAATTTGGTTTTGATATTCACACTAGTTTTTGAACTAGCTAGGGTTTGCTCAAATGGCCTAGATTTTATTTTTTAACCCCCCCCCCCCCCATCAGTCTATTGCAACTGTCACTTCTACAGATTGTTATACATAAATATTTTATGAATATGTACATGAAACTACGAGCAGCTGCCGCAAAAGAACATCTATAAATTAAATTTACTTACATACATACATATGTATTTATGTATCCTTTTTGTTTAACTGTACATATGTACAATTTCAGGAAAGATTTTAAAAACTAACCTTAATTATGTAATACATACCACTACATATATATTGTAATTCATCAAGATTTACATATAGTATTTGCACTATTATTAATTATTTTAGAGTGTCAAATTTATGTTATAATTATAATAATTATATAATTTAACTAATTCTTTTTCATTAACAATAATCATTAATTTAATGTATGTACAAATGTACATATATATTTATGAATTAAATTATTATGTTTGTAAATAAAGAGGCAATGAATATATTTTTAACTGTTCAATTTGATTTGTAAAGGGTTCAATTTGATTTGTAAAGGGTTCAATTTGATTTGTAAAGTGTTCAATTTGATTTGTAAAGTGTTCAATTTGATTTGTAAACGGTTCAATTTGATTTGTAAAGTGTTCAATTTGATTTGTAAAGTGTTCAATTTGATTTGTAAAGGGTTCAATTTGATTTGTAAAATGTTCAATTTGATTTGTAAAGGGTTCAATTTGATTTGTAAAGTTTTCAATTTGATTTGTAAAGGCTTCAATTTGATTTGTAAAGGGTTCATTTTGATTTGTAAAGGGTTCATTTTGATTTGTAAAGGGTTCAATTTGATTTGTAAAGTATTCAATTTGATTTGTAAATGGTTCAATTTGAAGTGTAAAATCTGTACTAAACGACCAAATTTTGAATATGTGTTTTAGCTGCTCGAGAGTCGCGAGCTATCAAAGATTCGCCCCCGAGATTACGCCAAGTGGGGTGGCCAGGATTGTTACCGATCGGCCCCTGTTTCACAAGCAAGGGACATTTGGGCAGATGTACCAGTTTTCGACAATGCTATCCTTATTTTAAATTGCCAGAACTGAACAACTGGGAAACATGGATACTTGGAATGTATGATACATGTAGCTACTTTAACTCTTCAGGTAGACAGGTAAGAATAAATGAATAAACTCTAAAGTTTAAAAAAACTTACCATTAGAAATGTATTAATATTAATGTGCAAACAAATTTTTGCCTTTAGATGTTCGGGGTGTGTTGTTCAAATCCTGGAAAACCACCACCGCAGAAACCTCCAAGTGTCGTCGGTCCTGAACCTGTAGTAGTCGAAGAAGAAGAACAGGTAGGTACTCCAATTCAGACGACGTTTCGATTACAATGGAAAAAAAGAAAGTTAAAATTAATTACTAAAAGAATACATATTGCGGGTTGATATAGGTATTTACTATCGGAATTGCAGATTAAACGCTTTTTCGGTTGTTGGGTTGTTCATCAAAAAGGAAGATTCAGTTACAATCAGTTACAATGCACATTTTTAACTAGATAAACTCTCCGAATGTACGACACCCAGTTCTAAAATAGTATTCTAGTGAAAGACTTAATCGATTAATCGATCTCCTCCAGCATTTAAAAACGACTCCAGACCTATTAGATGTCGAAACATCGTGTATTTTGATTAGTGAATCTCAATAAAGATGTAAAACTAAAGTTTTGAGCATCTTTTTTTTTAAAATAGTTGCAAGTTTTTTTCAAAAAATCAGCTCGGGTTCAGATTAACCAAGATGTATTTTAAAAGAGAAAGAATTCATTCAATCTTTTTCGGACAAATTCTAAGATTTTAGTAGAATAAAGATGTTTAATCTAGCTGGTTTCAGGTGAAATTTCTCCATTACTTATATATGGGCCATTCCACACCTAATAGGACGGTTTGAAAAATTTTAATTTTCGATTTCCTTCATTTTTTGACATTATCTAGTATCCATCGAAAAACTATTCCTGGTAAATTTTGAAATTTTTTTGATCACCGGCTTAAAAGATAACGAATTTCGGTTTTTCTTTCATAACTTCTTCAAAAATGGTCCAAATTAAAAAAAAAAAATTGCAATTTTTGTTTTTTTACATATTTTTTAGAAAAAATACAAAAAAAAGTATTTAAAGTGTTTTTATATGCGATTTTTGAGTTTGGAAATTTTAATCTTGTTTTTGAAACTGTATACTGTACTTTTCAATTTTTTTGATAATTTTTTATTTTAAACTTCTATTCATTCTACAAATTCTAAGACCGGGTTGATAGTGAGCCTATGATAATTACTATTTTTTTCGATTTTTGAAAATTAACCATGATTAAAACCACTTTTTGATATTGAGTTCTCTTATTTTAGTTATTTTGAATTGATTGAATTTAACAGGTGTTTAAAATAAATAAATAAATAAAGTAAAGGGTAGTTTCACAGTGAATGAAATAAAACTCAAAGAGGTTTATACAAACTCAATATATTTCGGATTATTAATCCATCATCAGGAGTTTACTGATTAATTTTTTGTTTTTAAACTGTAAACTCCTGATGATGGATTAATAATCCGAAATATATTGAGTTTGTATAAACCTCTTTGAGTTTTATTTCATTCACTGTGAAACTACACTCCCTTTACTTTATTAATTAATATCATGTTTCACCTAAAACCTACACCACTTTCCCAAGTAAAATTAAAATAAATAATTAGTATTTTAGTTTGTTGAAAGAAAATCAAAGTCAAAAATCGAAAAAAAATAGTAATTATCATTGGCCCACTAACAACCCGGTCTTAAAATTTGTAGAATGAATAGAAGTTTAAAATAAAAAATTATCAAAAAAATCGAAGAGTACATACAGTTTTAAAAACAAGATTAACATTTTCAAACTCAAGAATCGCATATAAAAACACTTTAAATAATTTTTTTGTATTTTTTTCTAAAAAGTATGTAAAAAACAAAAATTTTGAATTTGGTCTATTTTCCGAGAAGTTATGAGCAAAAAACCGAAATTCGATATCTTTTAAGCTGGTAATATAAGGTATATACCGGTATATAAAGTTGTAATTATAGTCAAAAAAATCACGTAGTCGAAACACCTCAAATGATGAATGAAATCATGCTTATAGGTACTCATGCAAATAGATTTATTCAGTTTAATTTAATTTTATATTTATATTAAGAGCTGAAATTGGATTTTAAATTGGGGAGGAGAGGGTGGAGGGTTTTTTAGTCCTTTGTCCGATTTGGACCAAATTTCGCACACTTACTTAAAATGTCATTAAAAGATTATAAATTTGATTTTTATATATGAGGTTATGGATGGGACAGATAAAGCCATGAGATCGTCACATCACTTATTTTAAAAAGAACTTAAGGTAGTTCTTTCACAAATGCAAAAGTTCAAGAAGTCTTCGAAACTTGAAATATAAGTCATTAAAAGCATAATAAACACACTGTTAAAATTTGAAGACGATTTACCACACCAAACATGAAATAATTGCAATTAAAAATGAAATTTTTGTGCATATGAATAGCATGGGAAAGGGTGGAAAAATGATCATTTTTTTTATTGAAGGGCTTTCACCAACTTGATGAAAAATTAATATTTGTTATAATAATATATTCGGAGTAACTTAAAAAAAAATTGAAATTATTTACCTCGTAGTTTTGATAAAAAATAAAAAAAAACATATTTGGGCTATTATTTTTACTGGAGGGGGATATAAGAATAGTCGCTTGGAAACGATTCATTCATAATAGAGGATATAGTAGTGTGAGAAGTACAATCACATTAAAAAAACATAACCTAAAATTTTGGTACCGTTCATATTTATAGAGTGGTTACGAGGCTAAAACTTTTTGTGTGGATTGTCGCGAAAGAACTACCTTAATTGAAAAAAAAAGATTTAGAAAATTTGTTTTTTAGAATCCCAGGAGCCTTAACGAGAACGGTTTGTGTTTGTTTCAGGGAACTGGAGGAGGAGGAAGTGGTGGTATTCCTGCAGTGTGGCCGCCCCCAGTGCCGACGCACCCCCCTGACCACACGGTGCCGCCCTTGCCCACTCACCCGCCATCTCCAGGTTGGCCTGGACTGCCTGAAGGACCAACCACCCCCGCAACGGTGCCGACTACAGCACCTACAAGACCTCCTGTGCCCGTGCAACCGGGAATCCCTGGGTGGCCTCCGACGGCGCCAACTCATCCACCAACCACAAAACCTACAAGACCCCCTAAGCCTCCTGTGCAGCCTGGAATTCCTGGATGGCCTCCAGTCGCCCCAACTCATCCACCAAGACCGACACTCCCAACAAAACCACCAACGGTCAGTATCAACTTTTTCCATTAAAATAACTCTATCAAAAAAGTGGTCCAAGTAAACGTCCAAGTAAATTAAATTTCCTAAAGAATGAGACAGAAATCAAGTTTCTAGGATGAGTGGTTTTCAATTATGAAGGAAAAACTGCGATTTTTTGCAAAAAATTGCAGTTTTTCAAAACTTCAACCTCATTGCGGTACGGGTTACCATTATCTAATTAAGATGAAAGTTTGTTTGAATTGTAGCAAATTTTATCTAGTTTAAAAGTGTATAGAGTGGTCTTTATCGAAAACGTGCTCCTTTATGGTCAAAATGGGAAAAAATCGAAAAAAGTGCGAGTTTTTGGGATATTCAAATGTGATCCGTGGGGCTGTTTTTTGATCCCCATAAAAAATCGAACTAGTGGACCAATTTTCTATTTTTTTTTTAATCGACACGAAATTTTGTTCACTTTAATTTACTTTAGGACGGTTATTTACAAAATATGGGCCGTTTTCGAGTTATAAGCAAAAAACTGGAATAAGTCCGAAAATTTCGGCCACCAAAAGTTCTCCCCCCCCCCCCCCAGATTTTCGAGGTCGCAATTTAGATTTGGCATCCCTACACCACATACCAAACGATCTTAGAAAAAAATCTTTTCCCGGAATTAATGTAAGCTGAACCACTTTTTGAATCCTCTATATTATTATAATTCGTTTTCATAAGTTCTCAGGGACTTGGGCTTCGGAAAAATAATGTTACGTCGCTTTATTGAGACTGACTTTTTCAAGCTCTTAAATTTCATAATTTGAGATTAGATTCAATAATTGCCATTTTTATTCAAATATTACCTACATACTACTAGAAAAGAAAAAATGTAAGCTTCAAACACCCATCTAGAAAAGTATATTTTCATGAGCAGAGTGCACATGGGTGTCAATTAGTCTGAGGACTTGTCTAAAGAGACGAATGGAATTTCAATTATTTGATAAAAATATAATTTTCTAGGTGAATATGATCCTTTGAGGGGTGTTTGAAAAATAAAATAATTATTGATTAATGAAATAGATTAAATAATTGAAATTTCATCCGAATTAGTAAGCTCAGAGATCAGTAGCTTAGTGGATTAAAACAGTGGTTCTTAATCTTTTTAAGCCGAGACCCAATTTTAGGAAATATGTTCACGTCACGACCCAAAAAAGCCAATTTTTTCTTTGATAACTTAAGCAATTTTGTTCAATTTTAAAATGCTGACTTTTTTTTAACTCGCATATAATTTTTTTAACAATTAAAATATAGGATTTGCTGGACGGCCTTTGCTCTGATAGAAAATCCAAGATTATATTTTGTAATATTATTCGTTTATTGAAATAACAGAGTTATTACAGAGTTAAAATGATTTTTAAAAATAACAAGGGTAGCTCTTAAAAGAGCTCATTGGTATATGCTTTAGTAACTGAGGGTTTCTGGATTCTTGGTTAGTGGTCTTGGTATCTGCTGTCTTCTTATTATTGGCGTGTTGAGCTTTTTAGGGCTCCTTGGTGAGTATTAATACTCCGTGGGTGCATATGTTTCTGCCTTGGGCGTGTTGAGCTTTTTAGGGCTCCTTAGTCGGTTAGGCAAAGGAGGGAAAAGTACTGGGGAAGAGTGCGTCAATGTAAGAAACGTTTGGCAAGCGATGATGCCTGAATCATGCGGCATTGTGAGTGCATTTTGGACGGTAGGAAACCATTTGTAGGTTAAAGTCACGTGCTTCTGAGTTGAGGATATTTGCTGCTGGTAGAATCTCACAAAAATAAACAAAGGTACTTTTCGACCCAAGGAAAATTTAATGAAAAAAAAGATGTTTTTGATATTTTTAATTTAATTTGTATTGAATAAATAAAAATATATTTTTAAACTTATTGAAAATTAATGTAGTAAGATATTTGGCTAACGACTCTGCGCGACCCAATTTTGGATCGCGACCCATAGGTTAAGAACCAGTGGATTAAAACGGCACATTCTTTAAAAAACTTCTCATCGGACAAGCAAAGATCATTTTCTCTTTCATAAGATTTCTCCTTATTCTCTAATTTTAATTCAAAATAAATTTAAATTTTAAAAAAGAGACGAAACGTTACATTCGAAATAGTAATTGATTCGATTTTTTCCGAAGCCCTAGTCTCTGAGAACTTGTATTTAAAATTTTTATTAATGTTCATGTTTAATCTTTGACTATCTTTTTTTTTAGATAGCCCCGCCAGTAACGGAGGCTCCCGTTTTTTCGGGCTCATGTGGAGCTAAAAATGCTCCCTTCTCTGATCCCGATCAAGATTTTCGAATTGTCGGTGGGCATACTGCAGAAAAAGGCGAGTGGCCTTGGATTGTATGTATTTGTTAAGAAGCATATTTTCTATATATTTCTTCTCCACATTGAATTGTCCTTTTATTTCTCCACTTCTCTTTTTGCCATTCTCCATAAAATAAGCATTTTGTTTGTTCGTTTTCCAGGCTGCTTTATTCAATGGCGGACGACAATTTTGTGGTGGCTCTTTGATTGATAATATTCATATCTTAACAGCTGCACATTGTGTTGCCTAGTAAGTTTTTTATATTATAAATAATCATAATAAAATAACTATTATACTAAACAATTTGAATACATTAGTATAATAAATATATCAAGTGAAGGGGGCCGATTAATAAAGAGCTTTTACTTTTTTATAAATAACATTTGAAATTAAAGGTTGTCCAAAAACATTTATACCAATAAAATTGTAATTAACCAGAATAACAGTCAACAATTTGCCAAATCGATTAATTCCAAATAACAATAAGTCCGCCAAGTGCGATCCGTGCACGCATAGAGTTCTCATCTGCCTCATATCTTCCCCAAAATACTGAGATATCAAATTCGTTGATAAGAAAATAATGATGGAATTAAAGGACATTTTTCAATCATATCATAAATTTTAAAATATAATTGGAGGAAAGCAAAAATTTCACGACTCGCTACGCTGTTTGTTGTTTCGGTGAATTTATTAAATGCAGAGCCGAATTTAAGAGTATGCCCGCCTATAGGCTAAAGTCCATTTGCCGCCCCCTCTATAGTTCAAATTTGCTTAATACATTTGTTTTATACAACAAAAGGATAGAGTTCATTGGTGTTTTCATCTTTTTTAAACATAAAGTTCATTTAGTTTAGACACAACTACAATTTTAATGGTTTATATAATAATAAATGTTATAGTTTTAGAAAGTAGGCTATGTAAAAGGACGAACACATATTTTTAACTAACATATATTCTTAAATTTGTACGGAAAATATTATTAACGTCTGAAATACTTCATTTTAACTTTTGAATAAATTGCCAAACTGCCGCCCCTGAAAATTTACCCTCTAGGCTGCAGCCTACTTAGCCTATTTAGAAATACGGCCCTGATTAAATGGCTTACAAAATACACATGTTCGATTGTTTAGTATTTTTTACTATAGATCTGATCACTACATTAATTTACACAAACTTATTCCAAGATTAATGGCTAAAATGGGCTTTAGTTCCCGAAGATCTGAAGTTAGAAAGATCATAATCTAATCAGTTCTCCGCAATGGAAATACAAACATTTTAACAGAAAAACTAATTTTCTAGGACTTTTTGTTAAGTACCTATTTGAATGCAGACACAGATAGAAAAAATGGAAAAATTTTGAGTGAATTCAATACTGGGCTCGAAGGCAGGCAGACAAATAAAATAAAACAAATAAGAATTGCGTTTTTTTATATTTTTAATGAAAATACATTTAATTTATGAAGTGGTTAAAATAAGAGACGTGCAGCTTTAATTTATTTCTTTTATTTATGTACTCCCACTAACGTTTCGGCTATTGGTTGTAGCCATCTTCAGAGCAGGAATTTGTCAATATTTATATAAAACAATTTTTTTTAGATACACCATTCATCAGATAAAACTACCATATATTCAAGAAAAATACATATGATATATTCAAAACTATATACAGTGTTGGAGTAATTTTTGGAGACGGACTGATAAGTGAATTAAGTGGATATTGATGAGGCAGTCCAAAAAAGAAGAAGATAATTTACACTATCTTTTTATTCATAAAACCGACGTTTCAGGCTATTCCCTCCTCTCAGGGTTTTGAAAGTCAGTGAAGGAAATCCAATGCGCATTCCTCGTCTCCTCTTTCAGTGGCAGTAACAATAATATCTTGTATTTCATTCTCAGCAGAATTATAATGTAATTATTACATTATAATTCTGCTGAGAATGAAATACAAGATATTATTGTTACTGCCACTGAAAGAGGAGACAGAGGGGAATGCCGCATTGGATTTCCTTCACTGACTTTTCAAAACCCTGAAGAAGGAGGGAATAGCCTCCGAAACGTCGGTTTTATGAATAAAAAGATAGTGTAAATTATCTTCTTCTTTTTTGGACTGCCTCATCAATATCCATTTATATACAGGGTGTTCACCAGAAGGCCAAAAGATGTAATACTCTGGCGAACACCCTGTATATAGTTTTGAATATATCATATATATATATATATTTCTTGTATATATGGTAGTTTTATCTGATGACTGGTGTATCTAAAAAAATTGTTTTATATAAATATTGACAAATTCCCGCTCTGAAGATGACTACAACCAATAGCCGAAACGTTGGTGGGAGTACATAAATAAAAAATAAATAAATAAAAGCTGCACGTCTCTTATTTTAACCCCTCATAAATTAATCCAACTACAGCTATTAAGAATTCCTAAAATAAAATACATTTAATTGTATCTTCAACACAGAGAATTATAAGATATTAATATTGTGCTGGGTAATGGACATGCGAAGGTGTCCGAAACCCCTTCTTCCAAGATCATATTACCCTCGACATATTTTAACTCTTCATATTAGTTTTAGTCAACAATTATTTCGATTCTCGTGATTAAAAACAAATTAAATCATATGCGACATTAATAAAATTTGTCTCTTTTTCTCTAGCATGGATGCCTGGGATGTTGCTCGACTCACTGTCCATCTTGGCGATCATAATATTAAAGTAAATTACGAAGTTCGACATATCGAGAAGAGAGTTCAACGAGTCGTCAGACATCGAGGGTTCGATTCACGTACTTTGGTAAGTAATTCAATTCATTTAATATCTTTGACTTTTTATTGGGCCATAGTGGCTTTTTAAGAGGTACATATTAAAATTTGCTTACCGGACCGGAAAGTGTTAGCTAAAGTCCCTACCTAGAATCCATTCAGTGCTTTTATTTTTTATTTAATCTTTAATTTAGCATGTAAAAGTAAAACTTTTTAATGTGTTGCATTGAATTCATAATATTAATTAAGTATACCTGAAATATGTCTTTAAAAAAATGACGATTTGTATACTTGAGTGTTGTCTATTTTATATTTTCCAAAATACTTGAGATATCAAATTCGTTCTTAATTGACTTACATAAGTTGAAAAAGGACGTATTTCTAGAGTTTTTTTTATTTTTTTGGTATTTTCGAAATACCAAAAGGAAGTAAAATAGTGTAAAAAGTGGTAATTTCGTCTTATTAAGCCGTATTTTTAAAATAATTTTTTTTTTAATTAAGCTTTATTCTAATTAATGAGGGAATCGGATTAGCCGAGAGCTTAAAGACACTAGCCTTCTAATCAAGAGTCCCGGGTTCGAGTCCGAGTCCCTGCATTTGATATTTGACCGGCTATAATCTGATTCCTAGTCACCAATCCGTCTGGCAAGCGTGGTGACTTAATGCCAACCCCTTCCATTTTGATGGAAGAGGCCTATATTCAGGAGTGGATTGTCGCTATCGACAGGCTAATGATGATGATTCTAATTAATGAGATCTTTGCAGGAATCCCTCACAACCCTTGGGTAGGAGATAAAAAATATTTTTTATTTTCGACCCTCACCAGAATAATCATACGATAAAAATTTTAATACATTTTTTGATTTCGAGTAAAATGAATATATAGGTATTATTTGTAAATTTTAAGTTTATCTCTAATTTAGTTTACGAGCTACAATACTGTGAAAAACAGACAATAAATATATCAATATTACGATATTTACGTTTTACGATTGAAGGGAACACTAAACGAAGGCGGTTAAAAAATATTATTCTCTAAGATAAAAGGGATAATTAAATATTATATAATATAAGGAAACCCAGCCGACTGTATTTCTAGATAACGAATATCCAATATATTCATATTCAATTGAAAAGTTTTTGTTTTGCCGAGAGTAGCAGAGTTGTTGATTCACAAAGAGAAACAAAGAGGTTTTCCTCTGCTTGATGCATCAAGCAGAGGACAACCTCTTTGTTTCTCTTTGTGAATATTCATATTCCATAAAAAGTAAAATTCTCCTAACTGATGTTTAAGTTTTATTCATGGCTGATTAAACTCTATGAAACAAAATCCAAGAGTTTTATATTTACTACCCTAGTAACACAATGTTTCAAACTATATAATAACTATATAGTGCCTATATAGATTCTCGAAAACTACGAGCCCCTCCCCCATCTCAATTGGCCCACCAATATTTTTACTTTTTAAATAAAATTATGCTAATTCACGGTAAATTTAATTTAAATATTTATTTTTATTATCACTTGGAACAACATTTTAAACAATTTAAAACATTTTATTGTAACATTTAACTTAAAATTATTTTTTAATTGTTAAAAACATATTTTTATATAAAAAATAAGGTCTTTGCTTTTCACGATTTTTTTTTTTAAGAATCTTTGAGTATGTGAAATAATCAAGTAGGCTTTGCCTTTTTCCAACAAAAGAAAGTTTGTTTTGTTTATTATTATTAAAAATGACTCGTGGAAAGGTTGTTGATGAAAAAATTCGCTCAATTATTATCAATTTATTTAAAAAGGGAAAATCAAACGCGGAAATTGGCGATCTAGTTAATTTATCAAAGTTTACTGTCAGAAATATTATTCGAGTTTATAAAACAACGGGTACAATAGCTTCAAAACCTCGGTATGAGTCGAAATCCTGCTCTGATGAGATAAAATCAATAATTCCCCCCAAAGCATGCTTTGCACGTAGGACGCGTTTTGCTGACTACCAACACTCTTTCGCGGTCAAATTAGAAAAGTGCCGGACCACTTCATTCGCCAATACATATATCCCCACGACTTCAAGGAACTGGAACTCTCTCCCAGCCTCCATCTTTCCCAACACCTATAATCTTCAAACCTTCAAAACCGGAGTGCATAGACACCTACGTCTACACCCTCTCACTTAATCAACTTTCCTTCTCTTCGGTAATGCAAGGGTCTTTCGAGATCCATAGGAGCTGCATCTTTACTGGTGCACCCCTTCTTGCATTCGATTGCATTAAAAAAAAATCCAAAATATCATATGATGATAGACGGGCATTGAAGATTATTAGAAAAAACAGGCGTTCGAACTATGGTGAATTGTCTGTTCTTTGGAGCGATGCTGTGGGGCGAAGTGTTTCAAGATCCCCGTGCCATAGAGAAGCCCTTAAGTTAGGTTTTAAAACTTACAAGGTAATTTTATTGCAACTTATTCCAAAAAATTTTTTGTAATTTTACTAATTTTTTTGGGCGAAAGAAAAGCCACTCTTGACATTAACACAAAAGACAAACCGGCTTAAATGGGCTAAAAGTCACATTAATTGGACGAGTGATGAATGAAATAGTGTCCATTGGAGTATGAGTCTCGTTTTGAAGTTTGTGTTGGGGCAAACGAAGCAGAGTTATTCGTCAGAAAAATGAAGCTTTCAATTCAGATTGTGTAAAAAAGAATGTAAAATTTCCTGCTTCAGTTATGGTATGGGGTTCAATGTCTGCTAGAGGTGTTGGAAAACTTCACTTCATTGATGGAATTGTAAACACCAATAAATATTTAGAGATTTTAAAAAAATCGTTACTTCCAACAATGGCAGATGCATTGCAGAATAATAATAATATTGTGTTCCAACAAGACGGGGCGGCCTGCCATATATCAAGAAAATCTTTAAAATGGCTTTCTGATCATAATGTTCCACTTTTGGAATGGGTGGCAAACAGTCCCGACTTGTCACCAATAGAAACTCTTTGGCACACAATGAAAAAGCTATTACGAATACAACCAGCTAGAAACGTAGTCGAATTAAAACACAAACTTCAAAATATTTGGGATACTTTCACTCAAGATGAGTGTCAAAACTTAATAAGTACGTTGCCGAAAAGAATTCAAGCCGTAATTAAAATTAGAGGCGAAGTCACACAGTGGTAAAGTTTTGTATGTTTTCCTTGTTTTTAACAATTAAAAAATAATTTTAAGTTAAATGTTAAAATAAAATGTTTTAAATTGTTTAAAATGTTGTTCCAAATGATAATAAAAATAAATATTTAAATTAAATTTACCGTGAACTAGTATAATTTTATTTAAAAAGAAAAAATATTGGTGGGCCAATTGAGATGGGACGGGGCTCGTATACATATAGGCACTATATAGTTTGAAACATTGTGCTACTATGGTAGCAGGCATATCCTCCGAAATCATATCGCTTATACAAACATAAATATAAAAGGATTAAAATATAATATATATACTCACATAAAATATATTAAATATACATATATTAGAAATAGTTTCTTTAGAAGACGAGGCAGAATAATGAAAAGTACAAATTCCAGATAAAATAATTTTAGAAACTTTTAAAATATTGAAATGCGTTCTAATAAATTAATTTATTCGGAATGTGTACTTTTCATTATCCTTTGGTTGCCTCGCAATCAAATATCCATACATATTAAAGATCTCTTTAATTTTACTTATATTTCCATATTTTTACAATAATATATATCTAGCTACCTATATTATTGATTTATTTTTTCAAACAAGGTTCCGTTCGGAAATATTAGGTGGGAATCTAAAAATTAAGGATACCTATATATTTTCTGAGAAGACAGTTTTACGAGTTCCTTTTTTAAGACTTATCTTAAGTTAAGGGTAATCAAACATCACGTCACTTTATATTTAAAAGAATTATTGCATACTATTCAATAAATGGTTATAAACTCAATTATTTTTAACAAATATTCTTTTGTTTTAGTACAACGATATTGCCATCCTAACTCTAGATAGTGCCGTGACATTCTCGAAAACCGTGAAGCCTATTTGTCTGCCATCTGGAGCTGGGACTTATGCAGGATTGGCAGCAACTGTTATCGGTTGGGGTAGTCTTCGGGAAGGTGAGTTTGTTGAAACGTTTCGTCAGTATTCAGACAATACATATGACAATTTGTTTATTTTTTAGGCGGATCGCAGCCCAATGAATTGCAAGAAGTCACTATTCCTATCTGGACTAATCAAGATTGTAAAATGAAATACGGCCATGCAGCTCCTGGTGGAATTGTTGAACATTTCTTATGCGCCGGACAAGCCAACCAAGACTCATGCAGTGTAAGTTAAGCCTTAATGAATTTATGGCATAGAAGAAAAATGTCATGTTCAGCTCGGGATCCCGTGGTCGCCATCCACGTACTCACGAAATGTGAGCCCCTGGGAGAGGGAGTTGGAATTTCATCAGAACTTGTTATCGTGGCTCTAAGCACAATCAAAGTCCCCCATACAATAAAGTAAACGTAAACACAAACCTGTTTAATCCTTTGAACATTAAAAAGGAAAAGACTTGATCCAGTTGCTAAGATTTACATTACATACATATTGGTGTAGACACATTCCAAACTTTGATTTTGAATGTAATAGTTTAATACTATTGGAAGAATACCTTTAAAACTAATTGATTATAATAGTCAAATCAAGGTAAACTTTTATACAATAAGTTTATCATCGAATTAGGAAAGCCTATATAGGTATATAGGTAATTATAATAAAAATGGTTTTTAGAAATACCTATATGAAATAGTAAAAAATATGTGTGAGCCTCATCCAGAGCGAAACTTCTTTACCAGTAGATGTTATTTGTATAATATAACGCCCAAAAAGTTTATCCCCCTTGAAAAAATTACATTCCAAAGACTCACTATTAAGCTTAAAAAAATTATATACAAACAACACGGCTAAATAATTTAAATTCCCTAATTTTAATCAATATTATTTGTCATGCGAACTATTTGTGGGTTTTAAAATAATAATTTTTTTTTTTTTTAATTTTATTAAACCAATTATTTTACATTAATTAATGTATACATTGTATTTTTGCTTCGATTCCGGAGATTACTTCTCCACCATCGAGTGTCCTTATTCATCTTTAGTCCTTGTTTTTTAATAAGAGGAAAAATCTAATTAGATAAAAAAACCTCTTTTCCGATAATTATTTCAATTCCATTATTCCCCAATCAAGTCGATTGGTTTCTTCCATCTCCTTTCCACCTATTCAAAATAATAATTTGCATTTCCTAATTTTTATATATTTTATTTGTCGTTAACTATTTGAGGGTTTTAAAAAAATTATTTCCTCTCTATTGAGTCATTTCTCCTTTATTGTAACAAAAAAATAAAATAGATACGTCGCTAAAGAAGTTTCACTTCAATAAAAAAAATTTAAAACAATTAAACATTGAGGCTAAAACGGGTCCAAAATCAAACAATACGACAATGGAGGGGGGGGGGGCTATTACACATAAAATTGGCTCTATTAGTGACACAATTGAAACTAAATTAATCTAATCATAATAATAAGTTACCAGAAAATGAGACCCTGATAGATCGATTGTTGACCCGAAATCCACCAAATCTGTGATTTTCATCAAAATCGTTTGAGCCGTTTTCAAGAAACCGATTATATATGGTATATTATATACTATTCTACACAATAAAGTTCTATCCGTGCTATCCGTCTTCCTTCAGTGATTTGTACTCCCACACATCAGTGGCGTGTTAGTTCAGTCATAGTTACAGATTCACTCAAATGGTTAAGTGTTGAGTAAAAAAATAATAAATAAATAAGTAAAAAAAAAAAAAAGAAAAAAGTTACCTATGTTAGCCTAAAATTACAATTTGGTACTTACCATCTTTTTCTATTTCCTCTCCTACCTTAATCCATATTTCATTTGTAAACGAGCTATCCATATATTTTGGGTTGGATGGATCATACAAAACCGGATACTTCCTCACAAAATCGATTAGTTGTTCGTCGTCCATTGCAACTCACAAAAATGACGCCTGTCAAATTATAAAAATATCGTTGGCAACGAATTTAAAAATGACGAAACGGAGATTGAGGCCTCACTGACAGAACTGACACTGAACTGCGCCGGTCGAGTGGCGATCCACTCCATTAGATTCCACAGAATATTATTTTTCACTGATACGGAAGCACTGAACTGAAACTGAACTGACACGCTACGGACCTATGTAGATAGACCTTTTTAGGTCATCTAATAGTATAGATAGATAAATAGATATAGATATATGTATATATATTTTTTATCCAATAATTTTAAAAAATGTTTCACCAAGTACCAACACCAAATTCCTTAAAAACTATCATTAAGATAATTTTCACTAAGATCACATTGTCCCTAAAATGTAAATTCTTTTTTTAATTAATTATCTAAATATAATTTATTTTAGTATTTTTCAAAAAAATGATTTTTTTTTTTATTAACTCAAGACTGTTAGAATGTTATCGAATACTGGCATTGTAAAATTCTTGGAAAAATTTTACGCAATACATATCTTTAATTGTTTTACGTTACATTGGGATTTTGCCTGTCCAGGACTTATTTATTGTTGAAAACTGTTTGATATTGAATGTAATGGAAGGCAGCCCATGGGTAGTGAGGAAAGAAAAATTAACACATATCAAATAAGGTGCAATTTATTGGAATCCTTCCTCCATTCATATTTCATTCATTGACCCTTTGAAACCCTGAAGAAGGGGGAAAAATTCTCCGAAACGTCGGTTTGAAAGGAAAGGAGGAAGGATTCCAATAAATTACACCTTATTTGATGTGTGTTAATTTTTTCTTTCCTCACTACCCCTGGGCTGCCTTCCATTACATTCAATTAAAATTTCTACCAGAGCGTCTCTCTCCAGAGAAAATTTCGTTGCAAAAAACTGTTTGATATCTTCAAATCGGGGAAAAGGGGGTATCTTTGTTCGGGATATACGAGGATAAGTCAAAAATTACTTACACTTTTCGTTCTACAACTTTATTAAACTAAGATAGATGTACAACAGATACATTATTTTTCGATATAGTCTCCACCTTTACCAATGCACTTGGTCCAGCGAGCCACAAGCTTCCGGATGCCTTCCTGGTAGAAGGTTTTCGGTTGGTCATGAAGCCACTTTTGCACCGCATCCCGAACGTCCATGTCTGAGGCAAATCGACGACCTCTCAAAGCTTCCTTGAACGGTCCAAAGAGATGAAAGTCTGAGGGAGCAAGATCTGGGCTGTAGGGAGGGTGTTCCAGGGTCTCAAAGCGTCTCAAAGTTGACGGTCGCCCAGCTCCCTCTTTTTGTGTTACGCTCGTTCGGCCACTTTTAAATATTTCGATCCATAAAAAAACGCTTTTACGAGATAAAGCACTTTCCCCATATTGTGACAAAAGTCTCCGGTGAATTTCAGCACCTTTCACACCCTCTGACCAATTCTCGTTGCTCCTCTTTGGTGCAATCTGATAGCGGAGCTGACATGTTTATGATGTTGTAGCTAGACGACAACTGACGCGATCGTGATTAAATTCCGCACACGTGACCACAGACTCGCGCCAACTCAGCGCATGCGCATGCGGACGCCTCCTATCTTAGTTTAATAAAGTTGTAGAACGAAAAGTTTAGGTAATTTTTGACTTATCCTCGTATATATATGTTGTAGATTGTAGACTTTACTAAATTCTAAATATGTTGTAATCATGTTTTTTTGATTTCTAGGGTGATAGCGGTGGTCCATTGATGGTGAGCTCAGGAGGTTCTTGGACACAGGTTGGAGTGGTAAGTTGGGGAATCGGCTGTGGTAAAGGTCAATACCCAGGAGTGTACACTCGGGTCACACACTTCTTGCCATGGATCCAGAAGAATCTCAAATAAAATGCAAAAGTCCAACCCGTCAACGCACCAAACATCCTCTGGAGAGACATTCTACGAGCAATACTGATCGCTAAAATGATGAAGAAGAATAAAGAAAACGGAAAAAGAATGTAACTGAAAATTAGTGATAGGGATTTTACTCCCACAATATCAAATATTATATCCATATTTTCAAGAAAAGAATATTTATTTATTTTTATTTTCAATTAGTTTTTTTTTCCTATTAGAAATATCAAACCTGAAAGAAAATGCTTATTAATGATTTTAATTTAAATACAAAAATCTTAAATTATCTTATTTGTGAGCAATTGAGCATGAGAATTTTATTTATCTTAATTTTTTTTTTTTTTAATATAAGAACAATACAAGAATTTTCAATATTCGAAAACGTGTCTATCGATAGAGTTAAGGTTTATATAAATTTAATCTATCAATACTTTAAAATAAATGTTCAAATTGTCTATCAAAAATAATTGCTAAAAGGAATAGAGAAAAATAAAACAAACTTTTAAAATTTATAAAATAACAAAAATGGTTTATTTTTTAAATATATATAATAATATTAATAATAATCATCCAAATTTCTAGTCAAATATTGGAAACAAAAAAAAATCCTTTTTATATAGATTTTTATTTAAATAAATAATTAACAATCATGAACCTATCGACTAGGCTGAAAGAAAACGTTACCAGAATTATATATTAAAATTTATTATTTATTTTTAAAAACAAATATTCTTAAATTGAAGATTTTTTTATATAAATATAAAAACAGAAGACTTTTACAAAAGGCACATTTTTCAAGAGTTGCTTCATTGTTTATTTTTTTTTTTTTTTTAATTATATACATGTAAAAAAAAATAATAAAAAAATTAACTTATTTTATTATAAGCTATTTTTAATATACCCCCCATAAAAACATTAAGACTACTGGCCCGATTTCCTTAAAATTGCACTAAAAAATTAATCTATTATTTTTGTAAATATAATATGAAAAATACGATATTTTAAAGACTAGGTGGTAAAAATAATTTTTACCGAGTGTTTAATCATTTTCCATTTCAACATTTTATTTAAGGACGATCTCTAATATAGCTCAAATGCAGTTCGCTCTTTACCCTACTTTCACATGCGCAGAAAGGCAAAAATATTTTCACTGCTTCGTTTCACGGATCTGGCAACATTGCATTATTACCGACGCTAAAAGACAATGAAAAAAAACCACTTCATGAAACAGCTCAATGCGAAATTTCAGATGAGAACAGTATAGTTAGGTTGAGAGAATTGGCTAAAAATGTCAAATGACCAGGTGCAGAATTTTTTAAGATTTGGAAAAATTGAGTGATTTTAGTGCGACGTTGCCAAGTCGCCATCTCTCACTATCCATGTCATGAGAGAAAAAAATAAAAACCATCAAAAGTACCTAATTTTTAACATTTTTCATACAAAACGAATACCGCTTGATACAATTATTTTAACAGAAAAATATTTGATATATCTTCAGTTAATGATTCTCAGTTTTTCAAAATAATATCAAGAAAATTACCATTCTTATTTAATGAAACAGTCGCTTTAACATCAATCGGGATAGGGTTCGCGTGTTAAATATGCAAATTTCAATGGTCAATATTTACAAATTTACAAGGACTATTGAAAAAAATTTCTACTTATAAAGGACACTTATAAATATGTGTATTCAAAGTTTTAAAAGGATTGCAAGAAAATCGATTTATTAGAGAACGTCCTTAAAAAAATCTTGATAAATTAATAATAATTTTACAATATTTTACAAAGTGAAACAACTACCAATCAAAGAAAGGATAGAAGATTTCACAATTAATGTTGTGAAAAAGTTTCCGGGTATTCCTTATTACCCGAATGCATCACGAAAAGAATGGTAATATGTTTCACCGTATATTTATATGGAGGTGAATTTCTTTATTCCCTCATAGAGCCAAAACAGCTCAACCGATTTTAATAAACGAGATATCCTTGGATTTGCCTTGATAAAGCGAGTAACACTGGGGTAAATAGAAATTAAAAATCAAAATGGCGTAATTCGGACACTTTATTGTGTACTGTAAAAAATAAAATCTTTGAAACCGATCGAGTTTGGATATTAAGGAGGTTCTTTCGCGACAATCCACACAAAAAGTTTTAGCCTCGTAACCACTCTATAAATATGAACGGTACTAAAATTTTAGGTTATGTTTTTTTAACGTGACTGTCCACTGACACTACGAAATCTCTATATGGATACACACATACTAGCCGGATCGTTTCCAAGTCATTGATCTTATATCCCCCCCACTAAAAATAATCGCCCAAATATGTTTTTTTTTTTTGTTTTTTAACAAAACTACGTGGTAAATAATTTCAATTTTTATTTAAGTTACTCCGAATATATTATTCTAACAAATATTAGTTTTTCATCAAGATGGTGAAAGTCCTTCAATGAAAAAAAATAAAATATTGATCATATCCCCACCCTTTCCCTATCTATCCTATGTTAAAAATGTCATTTTTAATTGCAATTATTTAATGTTTGGTGTGGTAAATCGACTTCAAATTTTAACAGTATGTGTATTATGCTTTTAATGACTTATATTCTAAGTTTCAAAGACTTCTTGAATTTTCGCATTTGTGAAAGAACTACCTTAAATCAAGATCTAGACGATTTCAAAAATATATGTGATAGTAGCCTTAAACCCGAGTCGAATTTTAAAATATTTATTTATTATTATTATTTTTTAAGCCACCATGCGCATCGGTGGGGTTGCATTTAAAGGGGATCGTTGAAATAGCTAAAAAGCAAAAAATAAAAAAGTAAATTAAAAATATGTATCAAAATACCTGACCGCGTAAAAAGCGAACTAAAATAATTAAAACAAGACCATCTTCATTTATTGAAACCTAAGAGTAGCTCATTAATAATAATAATAATAATAATCATAATAATAGTGTTAAATTTTATCATAAACGGTCTAATGATAAGCTAAATGTTGCCCTCAGTCGAATTATACTTAATTATTTAAAGAGAATTAAAGACCTGCGACTGTGGGCAGCTATTAATTTTATTTTATCCCGTAGTTTTGACTTGTCAATATCGATTTTTAAATAATTGTTAAATCACTTTTCTTCTTTTGAAAATTCATTTATTTCTGATATTTTTTGAACCTTTGTTTTTTTATTTTTATTATTTGGTTGGCTTCGGATTCTAAGTCCATTTAGCCAGTTTCTATTTGGTATTAAAGATTTTATCATGGGTTAGTAGTGTTAGTGAGAGAGTTGAGTTTTAGCCGGATGAATTTTTAGCGCGAACAAGGCCCGAACTTGGGCCTCCCGCTTCAATATCGTCATCAAGACAACGATACAGAAGCGATCGGTGCTCTAGTGTCCGCGGCCACACGACTCCCCTTTTTGATTCTATTCAATATTAAAATTGATCTATTTCGAGTTGTGTGAATTTTTAAAGGATAATTTTTTCTTTAGACAATAATCAATTAGCTACAAGAAGAAAGGCTTTTTGACTATTCCATGTTTTAGCTGCTCCTTCTTAATTAATAAAGAATTGACACTTGAATGTTAGAAATTGGATGAAAAATTCAATTTCTTTATTTAATTGTTAGTACATAAAATCATGTTAGCGATATGAAACGCATGTTTTAAAACAGAGCATTAGAACCATATGTAGTTAGTTGATGTATGTGATTTATGAAAATTTCAAATTGCATGGGACTACGTCACAGAAATTAAAGTTAACAAAAACATATGCAAAGCTCGCCAATATCCGATCTCTCTAATTCAAATAGTTTTGCGGTAAATGGGGTAAACTGTGATTTGGAAGTTTTTTTAGGGTTGGGTGGGTTTTTACCATAGTAGCTCTAATCCGAAAAAAACTTTCAGATCAACAATTTAACCACTAAAACCTTAAAATAAAATAAAAACAAAAACTGAAGTAAATTCAGCATGACATTTGCTTGTAATGTGAATCTCCGAGTAGCTGTTTCAAATAGTGCGGTGTTGCTTTTTTCTATAAATTTTACCCTTTTTTATTTAGTGGGTAGAAACCCAAAAGGCACTCTCAAACTAAAAAAATAAAAAATAAATAAAAGACTAGTACATGGCATCTTTAGTACTTGAAAGTAGACAGGTGGAATTGTTCCGATTTGCACCATTGATTGATTATTTTCCTCCAACGAAAATTCTATAATTCAAAATTGGACACTTGAAGACTTTGCATAATGTTGCGAGCTGTAAAAAAATACAAAAAATTATAATTATACACTTTTTTCAAAAGTTGTTTGAATTTATAAAAATAAAAATCATTTGATACCAATATCCTTTTTTCTCTTTTTTTATAGGAACTCATGTTACTGAATATTTTAACAGTGAAAATGTTTTATATTGGTGACCGGATTTCATAAAGGTTAAAGAAGAAATTTTCATTTTTTTTTCAATTAATTATATATGGGAAAACAAAAATATTTAGCAAAAAATGAAAAGTTAATAATTATCTTCAAGATAATTTTCATTAAGATCACTTTGTCCCTATAATGTAAATTCTTTTTTTAATTAAAATACTGGCTCTAGCCAAGAGTTGTCTTTTTGAAAAACATTCCATCTAATTTGACATACTCAAAATTTTTTATATTTAAAGTATACTAAAGTGTCCTTCACTGAAAACTTTTTTCAGCCAAAGCAGAATTTTTCAGATCAATTCTTAAATAAATAATGTAAAATTTCCTTGCTTTTATTATATCTGTATGTCGGAGGCAATTACTTTCTATGATAAGCCAACAGGCCGGATAGCAATGTTAGCGCTTGGGTTCGATCCCAAGGGGATGAAACCCTCTGACATACAAAAATATACATAATTATCATCAAGATAAAATTATTGGATAAAAAATACTTGGTAGGTTTCACATTAAGATATTTTATATATATATATATATATTTTATCCAATAATTTTAAAAAATGTTTCACCAAGTACCAACACCAAATTCCTTAAAAACTATCATTAAGATAATTTTTACTAAGATCACACTGTCCCTAAAATGTAAATTCTCTTTTTAATTAATTATCTAAATATAATTTATTTTAGTATTTTTCAAAAAAATGATTTTTTTTTTTATTAACTCAAGACTTGTTAGAATGTTATCGAATACTGGCATTGTAAAAATTCTTGGAAACATTTTACGCAATACATATCTTTAATTGTTTAACATTAAATTGGGAATTTGCCTGTCCAGAACTTATTTATTGTTGAAAAACTGTTTGATATCTTCAAATCGGGGAAAAGCGGGTATCTTTGTTCGGGAAATACAAGGATAAGTCAAAAATTACCTACACTTTTCGTTCTACAACTTTATTAAACTAAGATAGGTGTACAACAGATACATTATTTTTCGATATAGTCTCCACCTTTAGCAATGCACTTGGTCCAGCGAGCCACAAGCTTCCGGATGCCTTCCTGGTAGAAGGTTTTCGGTTGGTCATGAAGCCACTTTTGCACCGCATCCCGAACGTCCATGTCTGAGGCAAATCGACGACCTCTCAAAGCTTCCTTGAGCGGTCCAAATAGATGCAATTCTGAGGGAGCGAGATCTGGGCTGTAGAGAGGGTGTTCTAGGGTCTCAAAGCGTCTCAAAGTTGACGGTCGCCCAGCTACCTCTTTTTGTGTTACGCTCGTTAGGCCATTTTTAAATATTTCGATCCATAAAAAAACGCTTTTACTAGATAAAGAACTTTCCCCGTATCGTGACAAAAGTCTCCGGTGAATTTCAGCACCTTTCACACCCTCTGATCACAAAAATCTGACCACTCCTCGTTGCTCCTTTTTGGTGCAATCTGATAGCGGAGCTGACATGCTTATGCTGTTGTAGCTAGACGACAACTGTCGCGATCGTGATTAAATTCCGCACACGTGACCACAGACGAGGCAAATCAACGCATGAGCATGCGGCCGCCTCAAATCTTAGTTTAATAAAGTTGTAGAACGAAAAGTCTAGGTAATTTTTGAATTATCCTCGTACTATGTCGATTTAAAAACAATGGATCTGAAAACTTTTAACTTCAATTTCTCAAAATAAGGATATGTGGAATTGGATCACTCTAATTCTCAGCTGAAGATTTGTTATATAGCATCCATTGCGTAAGATTACCCCAAATTTGTAAAAAATTATTAATATGACCGGATTTGTTACACTTTAATTAAAAAATATCTAAATATACTCACGAACCATGGAAGAATTTATAATATGCCAATAATCAACAAAAGAATAACAGAAAAAATGGAATATCTCGTTCGGTCACCTTGAAAATAGCAGGTGTCTGTAAGATCGTCTGGCTGGGGAACAAAAGGAGCTTGCTGGTCTAGTAATTCGTCCCAAAGGATGTCCTTAAAGAGGGCCATTGAACGGACTTGGGACGCTGCAGGCCGCTGAGCTGGATCAAGGGTTAGTAACGAATTAATCGCCTGTTGAGCCTCTTCCGAAAGTTGCTCTTCACCTTCTGGCCAAGGAATATCTATTAGAAAAGAAATTCAATATTAAAGAATAATAGTATTTATGCTGAATATAACGTTAACGGGATGACAGAAGAATGTTTAAGATTGAATGAGTGAATTTAATTACAAACCAGGAAGTTTTTGATAAAATTAGAGTAAAGAGAAAGAATAATCTATGGAAGAAAAAGAGCTCCGATGATAAGGCACGAGTGATTGTCAAGGGATATTTTAGAGGACGAAGTGAGAAAGAAAAGGGGAATACTGAGATTAGAGTATTTTCTTTACATAATGATAAATATGGAATGAAGGACTTTTAGAGGAAATGAAAGAGTTAGCATGGGACAAAGTTAGTGAAGACGGATAGTTACGTCAAACTAGTCTTAGGATTGTATACTCTAAGATGTTGAGGATGATAATAACGTCAAGGATAAATTTTGATAAATAAAATGGATAAACTTATCGTCCCTTTAAAAAATTGAAATGCAAGTATCTCTCTTGACTTAACGAGGTTCTTTCGCGACAATCCACACAAAAAGTTTTAGCCTCGTAACCACTCTATAAATATGAACGGAACTAAAATTTTAGGTTATGTTTTTTTAACGTGACTGTCCATTCACACTACGAAATCTCTATATGGATACACACATACTTGCCGGATCGTTTCCAAGCCATTGTGCTTATATCCCCTTCACTAAAAATAATCGCCCAAATATGTTTTTTTTGTTTTTTATCAAAACTCGTGAATAATTTCAATTTTTTTTTAAGTTACTCCGAATATATTATTCTAACAAATATTAGTTTTTCATCATGATTGTGAAAGTCCTCCAATGAAAAAAATAAAATAATGATCATATCCCCACCCTTTCCTTATCTACTCTATGTAAAAAATGTCATTTTTAATTGCAATTATTTCATGTTTGGTGTGGTAAATCGTCTTTAAATTTTAACAGTATGTATATTATGCTTTTAATGACTTTTATTCCAAGTTTCAAAGACTTGCATTTGTGAAAGAACTACCTTAAATAATCGAGAATATTTCAATTGAATGATAGGTATTAAGATTTATTTTCAAAATATAGTATATCAGGGATATATATACCTCGGTTTAATATATTATTAAAAACCGCTTGAGGGGTTTCATCATTAAATGGTGGAAGCCCAGTCATAAATTCGAAAAGACATACACCAAGAGCCCACCAGTCGACAGAAGGACCTACAAAAATAAACATATTTAAAGACCTATTTGATTTATTCATTATAACACTTAATAGTCTTTAATCGTTTATCCTCAGAGGATTTGTTGTTACAATATTGAAAAAAAGATTAATTTAAATAAATTATTCTTACTTAGTTTTATTAATTCCCTATGCAGTTTCGGTCCCCACTGGCTGACCATCTTCATTTATAATAAAATAATAAAACATTTTAAAAACTTATCAATATAAGAGTTAATAAGCATAGGTAGTTTATGTATTTTTGGAATTGATCAAGTGATTAGGGTATTTTGAGAGTTAATTAAGAATGAATAAGAAAATTTTCGAAAACCAAAGATTTTATTAAATGTAATCTGTGTGAATTGTTTATAAACTTAACAAACTTTCAGCCATTAAAGACGTGCATATAAAAGTACCTTCGATTACAGCCCAATCCATAGAATTTTTTCCTGTTTTCACGATGCAGGCGTCAAACTTGACATATAAAGACTGTACCTACTTGTATCAATATCATAAAAAAAAGAATTTAAAAATGTTTAATTATTTTAGTATTAGGGAATATGGTTAACCAGGGGTGTCCAAATTTGCAGTGAATTAATATAAAGAATAATTTCTAGTATATTTTTGGTGCTGAGATTGGGAAACAGTTTTATGGATGTTAGTAATGTTAACGTAGAAAAATACTAATTTCAGATTAGTATTATTTATGTGTATAAAGTTTTAGATAGACAATTTGTTTCGTCAAAATATAGTATTTTCAGCACCTATGAACAATTAAAATATAAAAAATAGACATGGGTTTTAATGGTTACACATTTAAAAAATTTTTTAAAAAGATAGAAATACAGTCAGTCCTCAACTTACGCAATTTCGGACTTAAGGATTTAAAAAAAGAAGCAAAAAAACAACTTTTTTCATGCACGATTACAATACTTGACCATACCCTGTATGCTAAAGTAAAAAAAATTGTTATTTAGTTTACACAAGGCGAGGTTAGAAAAGCAGGGAATAATAATATTGCACGTTACACATGAATTTATGAAGAAAATGGCTAAAAGACAATTAACACTGGACCTGATCAATATTGTGACAAACAACCCTTGATGATTAACGAATATAAATTATACAATCACTTATATTTGGGAAGATTAATATAAATAGATAGATAGTTGTAGATACCATGTCCTTGTTTTAAGAGCAACTCTGGAGCTAAATAATCAGGAGTGCCGAGAATTCGTTGATCGCTACTCCTTGAGGAGGCGCTGCCCCTCTCCGAACTGATTTCGGGGTTCTAAAAGGGGTATGTGAAGATGTCTTGGGCGTTGCATTTGCAGGAGTAGTAGCGATGGAGGAGTGAGCCACTGAACTCTAGATAAAACAAAAATTAATTTCCGTGGTGAGGTTGTTATAATAATAATTTTTATTTATTTTCAGTCATTTGAATAACACAAAGGCGAGATATAAAAGGATTCTGCGCCAATTTTTTAACCAATATGTTAAAAAAGTTGAAAAATGAAGAATGTAGTGTAGATCTGTTTAAGAATGTAATAAATATAATCTCAATAGAAGAAATAAATCTAAAATGGTTTCGGTCCATTTTGAACATTGTTGAGCAAAGGGTCAAATTTAGAAGCATGATTTTTGTTTATATAATAGATTCAGTAAAGTACAAATTTCAAATTTTCATTTTTTTATTATTTTAATATATTTAAATAGGAAAGAAATTAATTATACGAGCCAAATATAGGATTAAATTCATAAAATTAGTTTTATTTTTTTTATTTTATAAGAAATAATTGAAAATCGGGATTATTTAAATCAAATTCATAGTATATAATGTCCAATGTTCATTTTGAACAAGAGCAGAGGAGAGATGGCAGGGCGGTCACACAAGATAGACGTCAATGCTAAAAGAATGCCCTGATTGGCAGTCCACCCAGGAAAGGGTAGAATTCAGCGAATATTGTCCCCATTAGAGCATCGAAAAATATCGTAGAAGGAGAACCAAAGGAGAACCATAAAAATCCTATAAAAGGCCGAACAAGAGGCAAAAACGCGAGATCAATTTATTTCCAAAAACAATTGTCGCTGAACTAGCCAAAGTTACGGGCAAGCGTTAATAGAGAGATCTCCACTCCTGCACTGGTGACGTCAGGCTGATCGACCCACGATACAGCTGAAAGATCCCTTGCAGCTCAAAGGCCCTATCCTTTATATAGGCCCGTGTGGTCAGTAGGTACATACCGATACAGACTCTCTGCTGTCCACACGAAAAAAAGCCTCAAACACACTTTATTATGTCATCGCTCACCACTCAGCTTCATCTGGTCGAGAACTCCACGGAACCCATCGTAGAAGCTACGGAACCTCTGCCGCCAACACCGGGTCATCGGGAGCCATTCAGCGCATATCAACTTCACTTACTAATATGAAAATTAGTAAGTGAAGTTAAAAAAAATAGGAGTATTATACTTAATAGTAATTTTCATTAATAAAAATGTTAATAATTACTTTATCATTGTTTTAATTCTCCATTCATATACTATATTTATATAAGATCTTAAACATCCGCATCCGCGGATGTGAAAATCGGCATCGGCAACATCCCTGGTCTGAATAACCGAATATTGTACCCGAAACTCTGGAGAATAGGGATTTCATAAAAATTTATAATTATAATATCTATATAAATATATAAAATCAAGAATTTTCCTGTACATTGGTCCAAATCACGCCAATTTTGGTTGCACACGTTTCAAGCAAAGTTATGAACGAAAACACCCTCAACAAAATTTCTGTCTGTCTGTATGTTTCCGTGGGTTCCGCGCAAATTCTGTTCACGATTCACGTAAAAACGGCTAAAGGGATTATTATGAAATTTCATATTTGGATCAGATGTCTTCTAACTTAAAATCATTGCTATATAACGTTTTGATATTTTGGCCTCAAAAGAGGGTTTGGGGAGGGGGGCGCACCAATGGAAATTATCAAATAACTCCTAAACTTTTAACTTTACCCCAAATGTTGTTATGAACAAAGTTGTAGGAGATGGGATTTCTGAAAATTTTGTTTAAAAAAATTCCCCCAAAAAACACCCAAAAAATTTTGTATACATAATCTGTGGGCCACTAGAAGGCTAGAAATGTAAAAACTAACCACCCAAAATGGCTAGCAAGAGGGCCGCCGAAGGCGGGCCTCGCAGCTTCAAATATTTAAAAATATTTATATTTCTTCTTCTTCGAGTGCCATACCCGAAACGGGTGTCAGCTCCTCTCCACATATACCTGTGCTGAGTGTGTTTAGTTGTTTTACACAGATATATGGGACCTACTTTTTAACGCCGGTTCCGAACGGCTAATTTGGAGAGGTTACTAGGCAATTATACTCTTGGTAGGTTACCATTACTTTCCAAGAGGAGGCGACTGAAAATATCTATCTGCCGAGACTCGGTCTCGAACCAGCGATCTTCGAGTCAGCGACCCAACACTCTATCCACTGACCCACAGTCGCGTATTTATATTTAGCAAGACATAATCTTTAATTTATCCCCATATTTTTTTAAATTTAAGTCTTTCTTACCAAAGAAGTATCGCTATCATATTTTTTCTTTTCATGAGATTTTGGCAAATGGAATCGTGTCGTTTTTACAGCGACATTGATAGGCAATTCATCCGCTAGCGTTGATTCCTTCATGGATGACAACGGTGTAGAAACTAATTCTTTGGAATTGGCTTCATCTGAAGTAGGAGGTGACATTGAATTTTTAAGAACACTTCTTAAGTTTGGCATTATTAGTTCTTCCTCAGGGCAACTTTCTAAATGAGGCCGTTTAGGAGAAGATTGAGGAGAAGTTCGGAAAACAAGATCAGAAAGATCTTGGGTCAAACCAGTGCTCCTAAAAAAATAATTAATTTCTTTAAAAGAAATTTGAGCATAATTAGTTTTGGAAGATAAAACTTGATACTTACCTTGGGGTACTTAATTCAGAGCAGCCAGAGTCGAGAACCTCTCCAAAAGTTCGTTTTCGTTTTAACCCCCGTGAATTGAGAGAAGGAAATTTAAAAACGGTGTTATTCTTTCCAGTACGTGAACGTGGCGATGTCGAATGATTTTGTATAAAACCTAAAATAAAAGATGAGGAAATGAGGGAAATGAAAGAGACTCCAAAAGAGAAGATGTTCACTTTAAGTTTAGGGAAAGCGGTGTTGGTTTATAGTGAAACAAATTAAACACAGGAATTATTTAACGGGTTATAGTGGTGTTTCACAAAGAGGAAATAAAATAATTAAAAAATCTTTTAAATTATTTTGGAGATTTTTTGTTTATCTCTATACATATTTCAGGCATGAACCCTTTCATCAGGAGGTTTAACAGAAAACTGAATATATATTCTATTTTCTGTTAAACCTCCTGATGAAGGGTTCATAGTCCGAAATATGTATAGAGATAAACAAAAAAAAATCTCCAAAATAATTTAAAAGATTTTTTAATTTTTTAATTTTATTTCCTCTTTGTGAAACACCACTATAACCCGTTAAATAATTCCGATGTTCACTTAGTTTTTCAAAATTATTGTAAGAGTGCAGAAATCCTTCCTCCATAAATTTAGAACTCTAGCCCTTACATTTTCTGATGCATTTGAGGGCGCTAAGATCATATAACATAGTCTTTTTGGGAGTATATATCATTAAATCTATTATTATACAATGAAGTATTGACGTATATAAAAGCTATTCAAAGGCAAGACACTATGTTTATTTATGTAATTAGGAGCGTCCTTTCTCTGAGAGGAACGCAACGATTTTACTCGAAAATTTAGGAGCAATCTCAATAGATGCAATAATATATATAATTTTTTTACTTTACCATACAGGGTATAGTCAAGTATTGTAATCGTGCATGAAAAAAGTGGTTTTTTTGCTTCTTTTTTTTGAAATGTCTCAAAACGGCTGAAACTATTTTGATTAAAAAAATTGAGCGACACCATGGCATTTCGCTCTACAAAAAAGCCCTAATAAGTGAACATCGAAAAAATTATATTTTTCGAGATAATAATTGTTTTGTCAAAATGTCTGTTAGTCTGTTATTAAGTGCGTTACCAAATTTTTGTGAGACAAGCTAGCTCAAAAACTAGTGTGAATATCGAAACCAAATTTCACACGTAGTTTTGGTCCATTGAGATTAAGAGCTGATTAGATTTTGGTGCATATCGACCCAAACAAAATGGGGGGGGGGGGGGTGTAGGATCAAAAAATTAAAATAACGGCCCTTGTATCAAACTCAACCAAATTTTGTAATACATAATCCGTGGGCCCCCAGAAGTCTAAAAATTAAAAAACTAACCGCCCAAAATGGAGGGGGGGGGGGGTCAAAAAATTAAAATCTAGACTCTTGTACCAAACTCAACCAAATTTTGTATACATTATCCGTGGGCCCCCAGAAGTCTAAAAATGCAAAAACTAACCCCCCCCCCCCCCCTATATGGTTATAAATAATTTTATTAAATATAAGTGATGGGCCAGGTTGTATGGTAAAGTCAAGTGGATGGCCACATCAGAACATCAGACAATTTATTTAAATTAATTTTTGTTCAGTTATTTCGATTCGGTTCATTTTAGGGGGGGGGGAAAGTCACCTGGAGAATTAGAGCTGCGGTCCGTGAATATTTTTTTTTCATATAATGTTTGATTAGATAATATATGGATTCATTGGAAATCGTATCGATTCCGTTTGGTTAGATCCAGTTTGACACGGTTCTTCGGTTAAGATATTTGAGCCGAACTGGATCTAAGTCGAACGAAACACCACTTTCAATTAAACAAGTAATTAAAATTTTATTTTATGTTTTGGATGTTTTTTCTCGGAGACTGACTGATGGATATAAAAGTGGGGATTGAATGGAAGGCAGCTCAAGGATAAATAAAAAAAGATGATTCCCAATCCCAATAAAAGAAGATAGATTATTCAAATGAGATATCCTATTAGTAATGACTAATGACTGGATTTTTATGAAGTAAAAACTGCCAAAACATGCCATAAAATATGCAGTGAAAAATGCTGAAATATGCAAGTAATATGCAATATACGTTGAAATATGCAAAAATATGCATAGCCAAATAAATTTTTTATGTACTAAAAAATTAAAATTGAAGACAAAAAGACTATATAATTGAAGGAATGCTATGAAACGAATAAAATGATAAAGCAAGCTATAGACACCAAGTGACAAATATCTACTTTGATTGAGTAAGAAATTCACAAAATTCTCATTACATTTAATATATTATAAAATCTTTAAACTGAAAGAAATATTAGGTGCTCTTGAATAAAATCAACATAATAAATTCAATAATGTTTCAAAAATGTGAATGAAAAAAATACGGAAGGGGGGGGGGGGGGTGAAAAGAATCGCTCCACATCCACTGACGTAATGGGGGCGAATTTAAAGGAACTTAAAATCCCCACTTTTATTTTGAAAGAAAAAGATTGCAAACTTTTCGGCATTTTCGAGTAGAGTATAGTATCTAGTCAAGTCAAAGTAGGTACACCTGAATAATAAGAAACATAGGTGGAATTTGTTGTTTTTAGCTATGTTTATATCCTTTGTAATCCCTCCAACACTACACTCTTGTCGTTGAGGCCTATTTTTGTTTTCTTGGAATTTAAATGTGCCCCCCCCCCCCCCGTTTTATTTCTTCTTTTTTTTCATTCTTTCTCCGAAAAAGTTACTTTTAAAAAAATCTGTATTTGGCTCGAAATATGCAATTTTATGCAACATCCTTCAAATAAGCAATTTTATGCAATATTACTCAAATATGCAAAAATATGCTGTGTAAAATTTTAAAACCAAAGATTTTATTAAAAGTAATCTGTGTGAATTGTTTATAAACTTAACAAACTTTCAGCCATTAAAGACGTGCATATAGAATTACCTTCGATTCCAGCCCAATCCTTAGAATGTTTTCCTGTTTTCACGATGCAGGCGTCAAACTTGACATATAAAGACTGTACCTACTTGTATCAATATTGTTAGAGTTCGTGTAAAATTTTACCCACAGTATCCTAGATCAGGGATCGGCAACCTTATGAGACGGAAAAGCCAAAAGTTACAATTTACAAAATTTCCCAGTTTTTAAAGAGCCACTAACATATTTAATTAAATATTATGGTATTTGATTAGGATTAGATATATATAAATTTGATTTTTGAATTAAAATAAAGCCGCATCTTCACATCGAAATAGCCTCATGTGTCTCGCGAGCCGCAGGTTGCCGACCCCTGTCCTAGCTGCATGATTCGGATAGATAATTGACCCCTTGGGTCCTATGTGTCGCCAAACAAAATATGCAATTGCATAGAAATCCGGTCTCTACTAATGACTAATGACAATACAAAAAATATCTCTACAGCACCAACGAGTACTGATACAAGAGAAAAGAAGGAAAATTGTCACATGACCCTTTGAACTCTCTGAAGGAGGAAACGTCGGTTCAAAAAGAAAAGTTTCCAATAAATCTTTTTTATTAGGAATCATCTTTTTTTCTATCCTTGGGATGCCTTCCAATCAATCCTCAATTTTATTTTATATAATTTATATAATTTTATTTATTTATGTGTTTGGCTAACAGCTATAATCCTACATAATTAAAATCAAATTTTATTTGAATATTTAATAAAATCTAAAAAAAAAAGTATTTTAAACAAATATACCTATTTGTGACATTGTAGAAGCTCGACCAACGGGTGAGATAATATTTTCAGTACAATTAGTACTATCTAATTCTTCCTTACAAGAAAAATATGTACTTGTTCCTGATGAAGAAGCATCTTCAGAATCTCTCGAAGTATCACTACTCTCTTTAAACTGAAAATAAATATTTAGAAACAATTAAAAATGCATTTTGGAGCTATCCAGGTGGTTATATAACAATCATTAGTACTATAGAAAATCAAGAGAGATGGTCAACTACTATCCGAGATGTTATGGATTATTTGTTATTATTAAGAAATGAATTTAATTTTATTTAGGAACGAATCAAAGATTTTAGTAGAAATATTTTTACATTGCATATGAGAGGGCTTCGTCCCCTCAGGAATATATATTGCATATCAGAGAGAGATTTGTCTTAAGGGTTTAACGGGCTTGGGTTCGATTCCTGAGGGGATGAAGCCCTCTGATATGCAATGTAAAAATATTTCTACTAAAATCTTTGATTCGTTACTAAATAAAATTAAATTCATTTCTTAATATTATAATGGGTATATACCTAACCTGGGTTGATTTTTGAAAAAATTCCATTTTTCTTCAAAAAAAGAAACTCAAAAAAGATACTTAAATCTTTACATTAATTTTTTATTATGTTAGAAGGGTTGTTTTTCCTCTTTGGAAATTGAACCCGAATGCCAAAAGAATGCAATCGAGGGTACTTGGCTTGTCCATTGAAAAGCAACTAAATCTGACATAGAGCACGCGTAAAAATTTTCACTCAAAGAATCAATCTTCATCATTAAAAAATTTCGTGATCGAATCTAGGAATAGAATGAGTAGAAATAATATGAATGTATAATAAATTGAAAGTTTCTTTTTGCCTAGAGTAGCAGAATTTTTTATAAATTGAAGGAGACAATATTGTCTCCTTCAAAATATTAATGGATTAGCTGCAAGGCCCGCGTTCTGCGGCCCTCTTGCTAGCCAAGGGGAAGCCTCCTGGACCCCCAGCCCACGACACCCCCCCCCGCACCCGTGCCCAACCCCCCGCTCTTACATCACCACCCGCACCCCACCCACCTCGGACCCCGCGCCCCATCCACCCCGGACCCAACCCCGTGCCCTCCAACCCTGCGCACCACACCCCCGCCTAGCCCTCTGGACCCCACCCCCGCTACGCTCTCTGGACTCCACACCACACCACCCCCTGCACCCCCACTCTACTTCGCCTCACTCCCTCACCCCATCCCCATTCCACGCTCCACACCCAGTTTTTGAATTTCTAGCCTTCTAGTGACCCTCCGATTATGTATACAAAATTTGGTTGAGTTTGGTCCAAGAGAAAGAATTTTCATTTTTGACCCCCCCCCCCCCATTTTGGGTGGTTAGTTTATGCATTTCTAGCTCTCTAGAGGCCCAGAGATCATTTATACAAAATTTGGTTGAGTTTGCTCCAAGGGCAAGAATTTACATTTTTTTCACCCCTCCCCCTTTTTGGGGAAATTTTTTAAACAAAAGTTGTCAGAAATCACACACCCTACAACTTTGTTTATCATAAAATTTACTGTAGGGTTAATAGTTTAGGAGTTATTTGATAATTTTCATTCGTGCGTCCCCCCAAACCCCCTTCTGGGATCAAAATATCAAAACGTTATATAGCTAAAAACGTAAGTTAGAAGACATCTGATGTAAATATGAAATTTCATAATATTCTCTTCAGCCGTTTTGACGTGAATCGTGAGCAACTTTTCGCGGAAACCACTGAAACAGACAGACAGTACAGACAGACAGGAATTTTGTTGAGGGTGTTTTCGTTCATAACTTTGCTTGAAACGTGTGCAACCAAAATTTGGCGTGATTTGGAGCAATGTACAGACAAAACCTTAATTTTATATATATATAGATAATATAAAAATAATTATTGTTGCGTTAATTAAAAACAAAACAGATTACGTAATAAAACAAATGAATAAATATAATTTAATTATTTAATTAGAAAAAAATTTAAGCGATTTTAGATTTACTTTTTATTATCAGAATTAAATAATTAAAAAAAAGAAATATGAAATTTTTTAAGAGCTTTTCAAGAGGAGCTGATAATCATATTATAAAGATTAATAAAGGTTTGGCAAATGAAGCAATCGGAATAAACTGAAACATAATAGAAATGATTTTGTTTTCCTTTTTAGATAACTTAGAAATAAATTTGAATCATTTATTTTTTAAAGAAAATGTAAATTTTCCGAACTTGAAAGAACATTGCCTATCCATGTCATGTGAATGTTTGCAAATGAGTAAGAAATTATCAATTTATTCCATTGTAATTTTTGTTTTGGCTTTTCGGCCTTTTTATATTATACTAGCTGAGAAGCCGGCCTTCGGCGGGTGTCTCCGCTAGCCAGGGGACTACGCCCCCTGGACCCCTACCCCGCACTCCAACCCCAATCCACATCCGCGCCCACGCTGCACCTCCACTACGAACCCACAAGCCACATAAGAGGTTCATATTAGGGGTAATATTAAAAATTATTATTGGATAATATAGTTAATAGGACAAGATATATTCAAATGTACCTCACACAATGGGGTGACCGAAATTATTTTTTCATCACTAGTTTATATTCTCAGAGGTGGCTAAAATTTATTTTGCTAATTTCACGACGGAACAATCCTAGTGATTGAATAAAAAATTTAGAATTGGGGATTAATTAACCCTATCTAAAAATCAACGGTACTTACGTATTAACGCCACCGCAACTACAGCATTTGGCGGTTTTTAAGCGCCGCTAATGACGACGGATTCTTTTAGAAAATGAATATTAATTAAAAAATAATTAGTAAATACCCAAAAAAATTCGAATATGTAAAAGTCGTTGCCGGTTTGGTTAAGATATATTCAGTTCGCCGTTCGGTTCGTATAACTTCATTACGGGTTGGTTAGATAACGCCAACCTATTCGCCTTAAAAAAAATTTTTTAAATTATTTTCTTTTATTTTTGCAACGAAATTTTCTCTGGAGAGAGACCGACTGGTGAAATTTTAATTGAATGAAATGGAAGGCAGTCCAGAGTAGAGAGGAAAAAATTAACACATCAAATAAGGTGCAATTTATTGGAGTCCTTCCTCCTTTCTTTTCAAACCGGTGTTTCTGGAGGATTTTTCCCTCCTTCTTCAGGGTTTCATTGACCCTTTGAAACCCTGAAGAAGGAGGGAAAAATCGCCGAAACGCTCGGTCTGAAAGGAAAGGAGGAAGGATTCCAATAAATTAACCTTATTTGGATATGTGTTAATTTTTTCCTTTCCTCCACTACTCCCTGCTCCATTACATTCAATTTAAATTCTTTTATTTTTCAATTGTTTATTTATAGAAACCATGGAAACCGTAGTATCACGAGGGTTCCGTGTAGCGCTGCTACTGACGACGGATTCTTTTAGAAAATGAATATTAATTAAAAAAGAATTAGTAAGTGCCCAAAAAAATTCGATTATGTAAAAGTCTTTGCCGGTTCGGTTAAGATATATTCAGTTCGGCCTGGTTCGTCTCATATTCTTCATTTCGGGCTGGTTTTTAGGCGATTAGGTTGGCGTTAGCCGAACCGAGCCGAACTGAATATATCCTAACTGAACCTTGCAAAGTTTGTTCGGGAACCCATTTTTTTATCTAAATGAACCGAGATGATGAATAGAACCGAACCTGTGAAAAATTCTAAAGCTGAAAATTGCCAACGCCCACTGGCGCTCACTTGAGACAATTTGACACATCACGGTCCATAAACTCAATTTCAGTTCAAATTTGTAGTTTAAAATTTCACTTGTAGCTGCGGTGGCGTTAAAACGTAAGTACCGAATCAACATTTTATAGTTTATTAAAGTTGTTATAGGGAAATAAGGACTATATCTTTTATGCAGATAATTTATATTTTTAACCGACTTCAAAAAGGAGGAGGTTCTTTTCAATTCGAGTGAATTTTTTTTGTGTGTTACCTGATGATATTATATCTTCGCCAATTATGAGCCGATTTTGATGATTTTTTTGCATTGGGTTCAGTATAGTTTCCGATTGGTAAAAATATAAATTTCAATGGTATTGGTCCTTTTTTTGTTATGTTTGTTCAGACATAACTTCTTTGTTTAAGAACCGATTTTAATGATTCTTTCTGCGTTTGGATCAGTATAGCTCCAAGATAGTCAAGATACCTAACTATTTATTTATTTTATGTATGTTCAGCGAGAACTTTTTGCCACGTGGACCGATTTCGATGATTCTTTTTTTATTGGAAAGGGGTACCTTAGGGGTGGTCCCATATTAATTTGGTCAAGTTCTGATGATATGATCAATGACGAAATAACGTAAATCTCCAATTCTTATGAGCAAATAATCGAAATTATAATAAATAAAATTTTTAAAAAAATCTTAAAACATTCATTTAAATCCCGCTAATGTTTCGAGAGAATTTCTCTATTTATGAATTGAATTTTTATTATCATTTTCTGATTCATTCGCCCGACCCTTTCTCTTACGAGAAGCATGCAAGGTATTATATTAAGTCACTATTAATAACATCACTAAAAGAGAAAAATAAAAATAATTTTTATAAAAAAATAAAACCGACTTTAAAAAAATTAAATGCAACAAATAAAATAATAGAATTCAAAAATCAAATAAAATGCACTAAAAGGTATAAAATAATTATCTAATTTAGTTACTAACTTTTAAGGAGTTAGGTGTTGGTTCTAGATGAAACATTTTAATATAATAATAAAACTTGAGCAAGATGCGAGGTAGGTTCACCCCGAAATATATCGAATTCAAAACTCAATTTTGTTTTATTTCTTTTTTGTGAAACCTACCTCGCATCTTGCTCAAGTTTTATTATTATAATTTAGTTACAACTAAACGACGAAATATTAACATGAAATCACTTTTTGAAGTCCGTGCCAAACAAACTATATAAGCGAGCGTACACGCTAAACGTACTAAGTAAGATCCGCTGAGTTCCATTCATAAAAATTATTTGTTTGGCACCGACTTCAAAAAGTGATTTCATGTTAATATTTCGTCGTTTAGTTGTAACTAAATAAGATAATAATTATTTTATACCTTTTAGTGTATTTTATTTTATTTTTGAGTTCCTATTATTTTATTAGTAACATTTAATATTTTTTGAAGTCCGTTTTATAAAAATTATATTGCCAACATTTCGTAAACTTTGTTGACTTCTTCAGGGCTCAAATAGTTACACTTCCCTGCATATTTGTCATTTTTATAATTATTCTTTCTTAGTTTAAGGCAAGGGTGTTTTAAAAAAGAAAAAATTTTTCAATCTGATTGATGTTGATAACTTGCCTTGATATGTTTACTAAGAAAGAATAATTATAAAAATGACAAATATGCAGGGAAGTTAACTATTTGAACCCTGAAGAAGTCAACAAAGTTGACGAAATGTTGGCAATAAAATATAAATTACACTGCTCGACAAAAATTAAACAAAAATGTCTCCCCGTAAACCTAACAATGGATTCCAGTAGTTTTTTTATACGGTGATTATCATGCAATTTACAACAGTTACAACACGTCAGAGCTTTGAGATATTATCGGCCAAAACGACGAAAAATGCCATTTTGACCTTTTTTCGAGTCCCATTAAATATTAAACAGCAATATTTTAAATCAAAATATTTTGTTGGCGTAATAGAAAATAGCTTCCTCTTTGATTTTCAAATTACCACTTGTTTGTAGTTCAATTAGAACTCGAGTTTAACTAAAAACTAAAAGTATGATTATAAAGGATAATAAACATAGATAACAAACATATGGTCTTAGTTTTTTTAGTTATAACTCGAGTTCTAATTGAGCTAAAAACAAGTGGTAATTTGAAAATCAAAGAGGAAGCTGTTTTCTATTACGGCAACAAAATATTTTGATTTCAAATATTGCTATTTACTATTTAATGAGACTCTAAAAAAGTTCAAAATGGCCTTTTTCGTCATTTTGACCGATAATATCTCAAAACTCTGACCTGTTGTAAAAAATCGGGAATTTGCATGATAATCAGCGTAAAAAAAACTCTACTGAATCCATTGTTAGATTTACTGGGAAACATTTTTGTTTATTAGTGTTTTCTGCATAAAAGATATAGTCCTTATTTCCCTATAACAACTTTAATAATTTAATCGATGGACATAACTAATCAAAATAATTTTATAGTTTGTCTGTTTCTTTGTTTTTTTATAGATGGAAACCCAAGGAAAAAAATGAAAATGAAAATAATTTGTTGGATAATAATAAATGGACTTCTCTTATTAGTATTAATGAAGTGACTACATCTTTTCGATGTCTGTATATTATGGTATTGACAAAGTGCTTTAATTGGTTTATAGCTAAAAGTAAAAAATTCAAACCGAAAAATATGAAATCTTTAAGTATAGAATTATATGAAAGATTTAACGATTATCGAGAAAAAACTAAAGTATTTTATATTTCAAAAAGAAAATATACAAAATTTAGAAGCAATCGAATTGAAACCGAAAAGAGATGGGCTTATATGAGAAATGTTCAATTATAAAATTTAAATAAAGCATGTGAAAAAAATATCGGAAAATTTATTACCCGAAACCAACAAGGTTTGTCTTCTAAGGAAAATTTGTTAATTGTTATGTTATTAAAGTAGTTGGATGGGTTTTCTTAGGATTTTTTGAAATTTAGATAGATTATTATTTAAATACTTATGCATCGATTGGTGGCAAAACGAAATTTATGAACAATATAGTACCGGAGATATTAAATTCCAAAGATAGAGTTTTTCAGACTCTTATACATTGCACTGTACGGGATATCGGAAATTTTACATACATATTTAATTATAATTAAGAAATCCTTCTTACCATTTTTATAAAAAACTAAACCAACATTAAACAATAACCAATACATATTTTAAGACAATTTTGATTCATAGTTACAACACAGTTTCTGAGATATAATAATGAATAAATAATGAAAAATGTTTAAAAAAATGTACACTAAAAACAATTTGGCAACAGCGCGTTTATTTAACCAGTGAAAGATGTATAAAGCGCGCATGCACTAGATTTTATCAAAATTATAATTTTCATAAGGTGTAACGTAGGCGATGATTACATTTGTTAAAAAATAAAACGATTTTTATAGAAATTTTTTAACTTTTAAAATGTATTTTATCTGTCATTTTAATATAAAAATATTCAATCTCTTACAATGGTGCCAGATTTGTCATACGAGCACGAGATTGGCTAGAATCGGTACATAAACATCAAAAAGTTTTAGGCTTATGAATTATGAATCCTTATTGTCTGTTCTATATACTCTAGCATTAACTTTTTGCTAGTATTGTCGCGAAACAAGCTACCTTAATGACGTGATTTACAGTATATTATATGCCTTTATTGAACTCGCTCATGATTAAAACTTTCTCATCCATTTTTAAACTTTTCCTGTTAAACTATCGAGATTTAATTTTGCACACACACTCTTTGTGGATGATAATACAATATGGTCCAATAATAGTAACCAAATCCCAAAAATGGAAGGTAAAAGGGCATGTTTTTCATTATACATTTTTCATTATTTATTCATTATTATCTCAAAATCTCTGTTGTAACTATGAATTAAAATTGTCTTAAAATATGTATTGGTTATTGTTTAATGTTGGTTTAGTTTTTTATAAAAATAGTAAGAAGGGTTTCTTAATTATAATTGAATATGTATGTAAACTTTCCGATATCCCGTATAGTGCAATGTTCAAGAGCCTGAAAAACTCTATTTTTGAAATTTAATATCTCCGGAACTATATTGTTCATAAATTTCGTTTTGCCACCAATCGATGCAGAAGTATTTAAATAATAATCTATCTAAATTTCAAAAAAATCCTAAGAAAACCCATTTGGCGGAACAACTACCTTAAGAAAATTTATCAAAAATGATGCTTATTGCCCAGATCGCGGGTATACATGAAAGTTTATGAAAATCCTACTTTGCCTAATATGTAATTAATAATAATTTAAGAGTTATTTTAATTTCTAAACCTGCCAAAGGTCTTGGCATGTTGAAACCGCCTGCTTATTTAGAAATAGACATTTATATTTACCCAATCTTGATTAATTTCCGCAGAACTGAATGGATGTATTCCAGATATTCGAGTTTCATTAAAAGAAGAAATATTGTCTGAGCAAACACTAAATGCACTCACATCTAAAAATTGTATCATACAATATTATTATATTTAATATGAAATTCGAAATTTAGGTACTTGAATAGTACTACTTGCTTGTTTTGTCTTTAAGCACTTGAGATAAATCTCTGCAAGGAATCTCTGCAGAGGAGGCCACACTTGTGATTGGCGAATCTTTCATCTCTAATGGAGTATTTTTCCCGGAACCCTGCAAGAGAATGAAAATTCAATTTTTAATGTAATTAGTTAAATAGATAATGAATATAATATAAAATTACTCACAAAAGAGAGGTGAGAAGTAAGAGAAAGAAGTTGACCAGGGGTTCGGCTATAGTTTTCATTCTGGTCAAATTGGGATTGTGTGTCAACCAAATCGGAGATTTCAAGATCTGCAAAGAAAGTGAATTGGAAAAAATTTAACGATACAAAAATAGCTGTTATTATTATTATTTTTTTAAATTTCGACATCAACAAACAAATAAGCTGACGTGTTCTGATGTGGCCATCCACTTGACTTTACCATACAACATGGCCCCTCACTTATATTTAATATTTAATAAAATTATTTATATTTATGTAGGGAGGGGGTTAGTTAGCATTTTTAGACTCCTGTGGGCCCACTGATACAAAATTTGGTTGAGTTTGGTACAAGAGCCTAGATTTTCATTTTTTGACCATACACCCCCCCCCCCCCCCATTTTGAGCGGTTAGTTTTTGTATTTTTAAACTTCTGGGGTCTCATTGATTATGTTTACAAAATTTGGTTGAGTTTGCTCAAATGGCCTAGATTTTTAATTATTAACCCCTCTCCACCCCCCTTAATTTTGGGTCACCAAAGTCTAATCAGCTCTCGATGGACCAAAACTACGTGTGAAATTTGGTTTCGATATTCACACTAGTTTTTAAGCTAGCTCATCCACAAAAATTTGGTAACGCACAGACTAACAGACATTTTGACAAAACAATCATTATCTGGAAAAATATAATTTTTTCGATGTTCATTTATTAGAGCTTTTTGTAGAGCGAAATGCGATGGTTTCGCTCAATTTTTTTAATCAAAATAGTTTAGAGCCGTTTTTGAGATATTTCGAAAAAAAGAAGGAAAAAAAACACTTTTTTCATGCACGATTACAAAATACTTGACAATACCCTGTATGGTAAAGTAATTAGATGTCTTCAGAGCCTTTCAGAGAAGCCCCCGCCCAAAAAAATTGGAAGCTACTTTACCATCGGAAGACAGGCGAATCTATAATAAATTAGTCAAGCCGCCCCCCCCCCCCTACCTATACCTTATAGGATGTCGTGGCCCCCTGTGGTATTACGGGACCTGAAAAATATTTTAGGCAGCCTGTTATTTTCTAAGGAATTAAGCTGCCTGATTGCCTGGAGAACCGATTGATTGCTAGGAGTGGTTCGTCGCCGTAAATAAGCTGTTGTGTTTGGTCTCTGAAAAATATGCGAGGGTTCGAGCAACTGAATGACGAAATTAAATTTAAATTATTAAATGAGTTTATTTAAATAAAGATGTGAGATACAAATTTGAGTTCAGATAATGGCATTGGTTCAGCCTGTGATGGATCTGACCATCTCTACTTATAGAAAAATATTACATGGTGGAGTATAAGGGTGAACTCGAGCCCCCTGACGCTTCTGAGCTGACTACTCTTGAGTTTTGGAGCTTTTATATAGAATTATTGATTAGATCTGCAAAAGTAGATAGATCAGTGGGGAGTATTGGAGGCGGTCGGCTCCTGTCCATGTGCCTTAGTATGGGTGACAAAGGGTAGACGTGATTGGTGTCAGCAGTTTAAGAGTGCAAGATCACCTTGTGTCTTTAGGTGTTAGTTTACACATCTTGCAAATCTATGGAAAACAACAGGTCTCAAGTTCCATTCAGCTTATTTTTTTAATATTATTATTGTTACTAATTTGTAGATTTAAGTGTTAGAACATGTGTTTCATTTATTTACCAATATGTACGAAATTTCTTAATATTTTTCCCAACTTGCCCTTCCTTTGACAAAAATTTTGCAATATATTCAATGTTTCACTAGTAACCTAACAGAAAAATAATAAATTATCTCTAAATGTAGAAAATAAAAAGATTAATAAAAATTAGTAAAAAAAGTATTTAAAAATTTTCTTATGGGGGGGGGTGGGGAGTCGAAAATATATATACCGCCCGGGGCCTGAAGAACCTTACATCCAGCACTGTTTGCAGTGTAATGTCACTGAAGTATGAGGTAACAACGTAGCTTTGAACTCAAATAAACGGGAATTCTCGAACCATATAAAAATAATCGGCATATAAACAGATTGGCAATTCTACGGTAAATGTGGCGCCGCGATCTGACGGAGAAACTGCGCGATCTGACGATGGTAAAAATCTAGGCCATTTGAGCAAACAGAACCAAATTTTGTATACATAGTCAGTGGACCCCCATAAGTCTAAAAATGAAAAAAACTAACCGCCCAAAATGGGAGGGGGGTCAAAAAATGAAAATCTTGGCCATTTACCAAACTCAACCAAATTTTGTATACATAGTCAGTGGACTCTCATAAGTCTAAAAATGCAAAAACTAACCGCCCAAAATGGGGGGGTCAAAAAATGAAAATCTTGGCCATTTACCAAACTAAACCAAATTTTGTATACATAATCAGTGGGTCCCAAGAAGTCTAAAAATGGAAAAACTAACCGCCCAAAATGGGGGGGGTCAAAAAATGAAAATCTTGGCCATTTACCAAACTCAACCAAATTTTGTATAGATAGTCAGTGGTCCCCCATAAGTCTAAAAATGCAAAAACTAACCGCCCAAAATGGGTGGGGGTCAAAAAAATGAAAATCTTGGCCATTTACCAAACTAAACCAAATTTTGTATACATAATCAGTGGGTCCCAAGAAGTCTAAAAATGGAAAAACTAACCCCCCGAAATGGGGGGTGCATGGTCAAAAAATGAAAATCTTTGCCATTTACCAAACTCAACCAAATTTTGTATACATAATCAGTTTGTCCTCAGAAGTTTAAAAATGCAAAAACTAACCCCCCCCCCCTATGTGATTATAAATAATTTTATTAAATATTAAATATAAGTGAGGGGCCAGGTTGTATGGTAAAGTCAAGTGGATGGCCACATCAGAACACGTCAACTTATTTATCTAAATGAACCGAGATGATGAATAGAACCGAACCTATGAAAAGTTCTAAAAGTGAAAATTGCCAACGCCCACTGGTGCTCACTTGAGACAATTTGAGACGTCACAGTCCATAAACTCAATTTCAGTTCAAATTTGTAGTTTAAAATTTTATTTTTGCTTTCCTACTTATTTTGTCTAGTTCTAAAAGAATCCGTCATCAGATAGCGGCGCCACACGGAACCACGATGATACTACGGTTTCCGTGGTTTCTATAAAAAAAACAATTGAAAAATAAAATAAAATAAATACAAAAAACAGTACTTTTTAAACTCAATTATCTCGAAAAGTAAGCGAAATCTCAAAAAATGGTATTCTTCATTTTCGTCTTATTTTGGTGAGTACTATAAGAATCCATCATCAGATCGCGGCGCCACAGTTACCGTAGAATCCCCAACAGATTCGACTGTATAGGAGAACATCCTCGCTCCATTGACAAAAATAAATAATAATAACAAAATAACAATTACCTCGGTGGATTTCAATCCGACTTAATCCAAAATCCGTCAACTTCACGTGACCTTGATGCGAGAGTAGCATATTATCAGGTTTCAGATCGCGATGTGTAATCCCATGGGAATGCAAATATTCAAGAGCAAGAATAATTTCAGCGGTATAAAAAATAGACCAGGGTTCATCGAAATAGCCATAATAACTGAGCAAAGATTTTAAATCTCCCCCTACCATATATTCCATGACCAAATAAATATTATTGGTCGATTGAAGAGAATAGAAAAGTTGGACACAAAAGGGACTATTTGAAAGGGCAAGGGCGTTCCGCTCGGTGACCACCTGGCTGGCCATGTTCTTGTGGATCATCTCCGACTTTTTCATTACTTTGATTGCGTACATTTGTTGCTGGTTGGTCTTTTTTATATCCTAAAAAGACTTTCCTGAAAAAAATTTTTTTAAATTAAATAAATAAATATCCCATATATATAATTTCTAATCTAAAAATAATTATAAAATAAAATAAAATTTATTTGAAATTGGAAGAAAAATTGACATTTTTTCCAGACTCGGTATGCTCTATGCATTTTCGGTGAATTAATCATTTTAAATGATAAATTTATAAATCTGATATTTATTTCGATTCAATATTTTATCACCTTGTCAAAAAGACCGTTCTTAGAATAATAGAAATTAAGCTCTAATAGTCTGAAACAGTTCTAGAATTATCTGTCTGTGTTGTGGAAATTTTTCTACGCGCCTCAAAATGAGAAAATTTCGGAGTTTTTTTCAGTTTTTCTTGAATAACTCTAAAACGGCTTATCAAATCAAAAATATATTTTTAGATAAATTAAAGCTCTTTAAATTACGCGTAAAATGATAACAATTTCATCTATTTAGGTTCAGTAGAACCGGTACTAGAGCCTGTCAAAAAACAGCCCCAGGGATCACTTTTGAATATCTATAAATCTAAGAATTTTAACAAAAAAGTGGTCCAAGTAAACGTTCAAGTCAACAAAATTTCCTAGACAATGAGATAGGAATCAAGTTTCTAGGATGAGTGGTTTTCATTTTATGAAGGAAAAACTGCGGTTTTTTTTGAAGAAAACAGCAAACTTCAACCTCATTGTGGTACGAGTTAGCATTATCCAATTAAGATGAAACTTTGTTTAAATTGTAGAGAATTTGATCTAGTTTAAAAATGTATAGAGTGTCTTTGTCGAAAACGTACTCCTTCATGGTCAAAATTGAAAAAAGTACGAGTTTTAGGGATATTCAAAAGTGATCCCGGGGACTGTTTTTTGACAGGCGCTAGTACCGGTTCTACTGTACCTAAATAGATGAAATTGTTATTATTTTAAGCGTTTCCTTCAATGACTTTTCAAAACCCTGAAGAAGGAGGGAATAGCCTCCGAAACGTCGGTTTTTGAATAAAAAGATATAGTATAAATTATTTTCTTTTTTTGGACTGCCTCATCAATACTCAATTTCACTTATCAGTCCGTCTCCAAAAATTACTCCATACTTTTAATCGAGGGGTGAACCGCGACCTAATATGCTGTACACCTACTTCCACTTGTACTTCCTAATATTTCCAAATACTTCCAAATATTTTCAAGCACTCCCAAATATTTCCAAGTACTTCCAAAATACTTCCAAAGAGGTGTACACCTACTTTCAATCGCGGATCACCCCTCACTTTTAATGTACTAAATATTCGAGGGGTGAACCGCGACCTAAAATCGTGTACACCTACTTCCACTTTCATTTCCAAATGTAAGACAATAGATGACAATAGATTATCTAATGAATTTCAAAGTAATTCCAAATAATTTCACAGGCGGTGTACACCTAATTCCAATCGCGGTTCACCCCTCGTAAATATTATAATATTAATTGTAAAATTTAATTTTTTACCCGAATGAGCCTCTGCTTATCGGTTTAACAATATTGAAATCATCGATGACAGGTATCTAAAAAAATATATATAAATATATAATAAAATCAATAATTTAAATAATTGAATTATATATAATGAAAATTAAAACTCCTTACTTTGGTTTTATCCCGAATTAATAAATTGATTTTGTCGACATTTCCAACGTTCTCTTTTTTGGTTTCCTTCTCACCCGATTCGGCCATTTCACAAATTAAACTTGACGCTTTATTATTATTTTTCAATCCAAAATCATCATTATATATTTATATATATGTATAAGAAAGTGTTAATATCACTTAAATAAATATCATGAAAGAGACAGATGTCTTGAGAATTTGAAAAGTCGTTTTTTTCTTTAATGTTTACATCGACGATACCAACCTGACAGAATAAAAGTCACTAATCGTGGGAAATGGGTTTTTTTCAAGTACACAGTAGATTATCAATATTATTGAAGAAATTGTAATATTGTACAATATAATTGATTGAAATTGAATATTGACCAATATTATTGATTTTGTAGGTATATTTAATGAAAGTTTGTGTAAAATATTGGCTCAATTTAACACCTGCTTGAACCATTTAAACGGAGTGTGTGTTGTTTGTAGGATATTGATTAGTCGTTAGACACTATTGCGCAATATCGCTTCAGGATCACTTCAATATTAAGTCAAGAAAGCAGAGGAAAATAGAGAAAACATTTTCAAGTTTCGGTACCTCTCTGAAAATTTTGCAATTTTTTTGCCAGCGAAGGATTCAAAAGAGAAAGCTGAAACTTGGCGTACAGGTGCTGTTTATAAACACAAAACTTGAATGCACGAAAACGAACTTTCTTAAATTGCAGGGAAAAAGCCAAAATATTTTTATGACTTGGCTCGCTTTTATCTATTTCATGGTAATCTTTCATTTTTTTCTGTTAGCGAATTGTTTTAAAAAGAAAGCTGAAACTTGGCTCAAAAGTACAGCTTTTTATAATTTAATCTTGAATTCAAAATTTCAGCCCTTCTCGAGGCGACTTCTCTAAATAAATTCAATTTTTTCAGATTTTCACCAGGAAGTTCCGAAAAAGTCCAAAATTCGTCTTAGAAATAACAACAATTGTCACCAGAACGAACTTTCTACGACCATATCATCTTACTTTGTTGTAGGCGTCGGAATTTAGTCACACTCAGTGCCGGCGCAACTCACTTTGCCGCCCCGTGCAAAACATTTGTTTGGCGCCCCCCCCCCCCCTCCCATACCTTGCTCCTCCCGGCCCGGAAATCAGCATAATAGTACTAGGAAGTAACAAAGATACAGATAGATACAAGATACTAGGAAGTAACAAAGATAAAGGATAAAATAACAATTAGAAACATCAAACATAGCAGTTATTAGTTTACTGGTGTTATTTACAAATAAAAAATATTTTACAAACAAATTGTGTCAACAGTTCTTGTACACTATTGTAATTTTAAATTTACAGTAGGTTAAGATACTGTATACATGTAGAAATACCAAATACTGATTCTAAAACATTTCCTCATCACAAAAGTTATTTGGAATTAAAAAACCATTTTTCTTGCTTTAACAGCAGCAAAGTCGTTCACTAAATCAGTATAGTTCAATTTTTCTCCCAATTCATGTTCGATTGATATTGTTGCTAGGTCATCTAACCTAGTTTCAGACATGGTCGATCGAAGGTAAGTCTTTATCAGTTTTAATTTGGAGAAACTCCGTTCACCACTGGCTACTGTAATTGGTAGAGTTACTAAAATTCTTAATGCTATTGCAACATTTGGTGCAAAATCATTTGCTAGTGTGTATTTCAATACGTCCATCGGAGTAGAATTTTCTTCAACAATATGACAAAGCACTTTCAGTTCATCACAAAGTTCATTAGCGTCAATATCCCGTGATTCTCCGTAAGTTAGAACATCTTGAAGCTGTTTACACTTATTTTCTAAATCACTTTTTGACCAGTTCTTTATCGATGGGATATTGTATAAAAATTCAAAATAATTACTGCGCGCACACACACATACACAGTCACATTTAACCGCTGCGACCCCCGCCCACCTTGCCTTTCTGCCGCCCTGTGCAGCCGCACGGGTTGCACCCCCGGTAGCGCCGGCCCTGGTCACACTCAGATAATATAAGCATGAAAATGGTTTTTCTACACATTTCAAACAATTCTAAACACATAAGCCAGAGTACGATTCAAAAGAGAAGCTGAAACTTGGCATACAGGTGCTGTTTATTAACACAAAACTTGAATGCTCTACCGTTGATTGAACACCAGCACGAAAACGAACTTCCTAAAATTGGAGAAAAAAAAGCCAAAATATTTTTATGACTTGGCTCGCTCTTATCTATTTTTGGTAATCTTTTATTTTTTCTGTTGTTTTAAAAAGAAAACTGAAACTTGGCATAAAAGTGCAGTTTTATAATTTAATCTTGAATGCAAAATTTCAGCCCACTTGCCTTCTAGACTTCTCTAAATAAATTCAATTTTTTCAGATTTTCACCACGAAGTTCCGAAAAATTTGCCAGCGAACGATTCAAAAGAGAAAGCTGAAACTTGGCATATAGGTGCTGTTTGTTAACACAAAACTTGAATGCTCTACCGTTGATTGAACACCAGCACGAAAACGAACTTCCTAAGATTGGAATAAAAAAAAGCCAAAATATTTTTATGACTTGACTTGCTCTTATCTATTTTTGGTAATCTTTCATTTTTTCTGTTAGCGAAATGTTTTAAAAAGAAAGCTGAAACTTGGCATAAAAGTGGAGTTTTTTAATAATTTAATCTTGAATGCAAACCCTTCTCAAATTCATTCGACGATTCTAATCCCAAGATAGGGGTTCGCAGATACTAAATTCGTAATAACGGTTGCCCCTCAGAAGGATATTTGTCCTCAGGTTGAACATACCCCATAAAAGCTGTTCCTATTGCTATAAATAAACGATCCTAGTCTCAAGATAGGGGTTCGCAGATACTAAATTGGTAATAACGGTTACCCCTCAAAAGGATATTTGTCTTCAGGGTAGAACATACCCCATAAAAGCTGTTCCTATTGCTATAAATAAACGATTCTAGTCTCAAGATAGGGGTTCGCAGATACTAAATTGGTAATAACGGTTGCCCCTCAGAAGGATATTTGTCCTCAGGGTAGAACATACCCCATAAAAGCTGTTCCTATTACTATAAATAAACGATTCTAGTCTCAAGATAGGGGTTCGCAGATACTAAATTGGTAATAACGGTTGCCCCTCAGAAGGATATCTGTCCTCAGGGTAGAACATGCCCCATAAAAGCTGTTCCTATTACTATAAATAAACGATTCTAGTCCCAAGATAGGGGTTCGCAGATACTAAATTGATAATAACGGTTGCCCCTCAGAAGGATATTTGTCCTCAGGGTAGAACATACCCCATAAAAGCTGTTCCTATTACTATAAATAAGATTAAGACTCCCATGGTCCATGTTTCAGTCCTAAAGTGATCCAAGTTTCAGTCAAAGTGCCTTCGAGACTTCTCTAAATAAATTCAATTTTTTCAGATTTTCACCAGGAAGTTCCGAAAAATCCAAGATTTAAACGGTTATTCGTTTTAGAAATAACAACAATTGTCACCAAAACGAACTTTCTACGATCATATCATCTTACTTTATTGTAGGCGTCGGAATTTAGTCACACTCAGATAATATAAGCATGAAAATGGTTTTTCTACACATTTTCAAACAATTCTAAACATGTGTATAAGCAAAACAATTTATTTTGACTGAATTGTGAATACTTCAGTGATAGTATCGTGTAAAATAATGAGTGGGAAAAAAATGATGTCTAATAATAAAGCTACGGAGAGGGCATTTATCCTCGAATGCATTAAAGTTTACAAATCGCTTCCAGCCTTATGGGATTGTAAATGCAAAGGGTACAGCAACAGACAAGAGAAGAGAGAAGCTTATGATGTTTTAATTAAAAAATTTCGAGAGAAATATCCAGAATCAACGAGAGATGATGTTAAAAGGAAAATCAATTCACTTAGGACAAATTTTCGAAAAGAAGTAAAACGAATAAATGATTTGTCTCGAAGTGGAAGTGGAACGGACGACGGGGAAGAACCGACTTTGTGGTATTTTGAACAGATGAGTTTCCTGCGAGACCTAGATCCAGCTCAAAATTCAAATTATCCCGTTAATCAACGGGCAATGCTGAGAGAAGAAAAGAATTCTACAAGTAATGTAAGTTCATGATTTGATTAATAAAACTATACATGAAAAAAATACAAATCTTTTATAAAAAACAATCTGGTATTCGTTTATTCAAAAGCCAAACGTTTCGGGTGAATTTGTCCCTTTATCAATGGAATAATTTTTTCAAAAAAAGAAAAAAATGTTGCTTTCTCTAGAATTTAGAAATTGAATTCTAGAAAGAATTTAGAAATTAAATTCTAGAGAAACTTTTTTCTTTTTATAAAAAAATTGTTCCATTGATAAAGGGACAAATTCACCCGAAACGTTTGACTTTTGAATAAACGTATTCTAGATTGTTTTTTATAAAAGATTTGTATTTTTTTCATTTATATAAACAATCAATAAATTTTTTTTCATTTCTAAAACAATACTTTCTCTAAAGCTTCTTTTTGCCGGTAATAGCAGAATTTTTATAAATTAAAGGAGACAATAAAAGATGTCTTCTGCTGGAAAAATAATTTTTTATTTAATCATAAAAAGACTTTAGTTTCGAGAGCTTTGGCCTCTTCATCTGTATATTATTATACAATTGATTCACTGGAATTAAAATTTATTCTTCCAGAAGAAGACATACTCTTTTATTGTCTACTTTAAATACATTTAGTAATTAAATTTCACCATTTTTGGAAAGGAGAGACGGGCAGTCATTATTCTATTTTGAGGGGAGTACCCCAAAAATACATTTTTAATAGTTTATGTTTGGTATATTTAAGTTTATTACTAAGGTATCTTTAACTTGAGAGTGTACTGAGTCCAGAAAATTTTTAACTTTTTCCTCCATTTATTTTATATATACATTTAGAAGTTATTTTAGATAGTTTATAAATCTATCAATTTAGCGTTCATATTGAAAAATTAATAATAATTAAACTATTGTTTGTAGAATTAATTTGATCAAATAGAACTCATAATTAGACATTAAAGAATCTTACTTAATCATAAAAATTCAAATTTTATATCCAGGATGACCATAATAATCGTTTATTTCTGAAAATCCAAAAGTTGTTAATACTTAATTTTTTCAAATAGAACATGGCATAAATTTTAGTATTTTTGAATTCTACATAAAAATCCAATAGGAGTTTATTAAATATTCCATATACCTAAAATGAATAGTTTTTTAAATAAAAAATATTTTAAATTTCACTCGTCATGTATAAATAACTAGCTGCAAGGCTCGCCTTCGGCGGCCCTCTTGTTAGCCAGGGAGCACGCCCCCTGGACCTCCAGCCCTCGAACCCCACTCTCACCCCCACCACACACCCCGAAACCCACCCAGCACCCCGCACCATGCCCCCCACCCCCACTCCATTCCGCACCCTAAGCCACTAACCCCCCCCCAAGCCCTCCAGAACCCCCTGCACCCTCCACCCTACTCCGCCTCACTCCTCACCTAACCCCGATTCCACCCCCGCACCCAGTTTTTGCATTTCTATCCTTCTAGTGACCCACAGATTATGTATAGGTACAAAATTTGATTGAGTTTGGCCCAAGAGAAAGAATTTTCATTTTTTGACCCCCCCCCCCCATTTTGGGTGGTTAGTTTTTGCATTTCTAGCCCTCTAGAGGCCCAGAGATTATGTATACAAAATTTGGTTGAGTTTGCTCCAAGGGCAAGAATTTACATTTTTCACCCCCCCCCTCTTTTTGGGTGGTTTTTTGGGGGAATTTTTTCAAACAAAAGTTGTCAGAAATCACATCCCCTACAACTTTGTTTTTCATAAAATTTTCCGTAGGGTTAATAGTTTAGGAGTTATTTGATAATTTTCATTCGTGCGCCCCCCAAACCCCCTTCTGGGGTCAAAATATCAAAACGTTATATAGCTAAAAACGTAAGTTAGAAGACATCTGATGTAAATATGAAATTTCATAATAATCCCTTCAGCCGTTTTTACGTGAATCGTGAGCAACTTTTCGGAAACGACGGAAACATACAGACAGACAGACATACAGACAGGAATTTTGTTGAGGGTGTTTTCGTTCATAATTTTGCTTGAAACCTGTGCAACCAAAATTTGGCGTGATTTGGAGCAATGTACAGACAAAACCTTAATTTTATATATATATAGATTAAGATCTAGACTAGTGAAATTTAAAATATTTTTTATTTAAAAAACTATTCATTTTAGGTATAGGGAATATTTAATAAACTCCTATTATTCTTTAATGTCTAATTAAGTGTTTTGATTGATCAAATTAATTCTACAAACAATAGTTTAATTATTATTATTTTTTTAATATGAACGCTAAATTTTGTAGATTTTACAAATTATCTAAAATAACTCAGAAATTATAAATTTTAGACATCAAGTGCATTATACAAAATCATCTTAGTTTTTAACACTTAATCTAATGATGCAAAACTATTTGGGCGGTTCCATAGAAAATAAGAAAGTTGATAGCGATTGCGGAAAAGCGAAAATGTCCAAAAGTTGTTAATAATTTATTTAAAAAGAGCATATTCCAAAACATAAATAGGTCAAAGTTCAAAATTTTCTCTCAACTCCTTCCATGAAAATTTTTAATGAACAGGTTCTGTATAAGTTAAATATGCCACCCTGCAAACGTTGCATATTTAGCGACGTCATCCAAAACGCAACTCTGCACATTTGGTTGGCTATAAAAGCGGCCTCACCTCAGCCCTAAGACAGTTATCCCACGGGTTCTCACTAGAGTTCCCACTAGGACTCCCGTTCAAGAGTCCACTCTAGTTCAGAGTTATCCCTCAGTTGCAGCACCGCCGAAGGCCCTCGCCCAACAGACACTTTTATAGTAAACCATTTAGTTGTTTACCCCAAACGATTGATGAATTACATCTTTTTAAGTGTAAGTGCTTAGTGATCACTCTAACATTAATTAGGGACTCAAACGATTAATCCGTATGAAAGTTTTATCTGGTTATCTTCAATATTATTCTTCATTATTACCTTCATCTATAAACATTATTTTAATAAACTTTACATAACATTATCTACATATAAATACTATATTCTTCTTTATTAATTCTGACAAGTGTTTTAAATATAAACTTTGATTCTCTCGTGTGTGCAACCTTTCAAACATTTTTAATTAATATCCAATAAATCCAAATACTTGATAGAGTTTTTCTTTAGAAGACGGACTGGTATAAATATACAATTGGATGTTGATGAAGGCAGTCAAGGTGGTTGTAAAAATAAGACTATATCGGTTTTATTATTTTACATTTATTCGATAACCGACGTTTCGAGATTTACTCTTCCTTCTTCAGGGTAACGAAAAGTCAATGAAAGTATATCAACTTTGACTTTTCGTTACCCTGAAGAAGGAGAGGAGTAAATCTCAGAAACGTAGGTTATCGAATAAATGTAAAATAATAAAACCGATATAGTCTTATTTTTTTACAACCAACTTGACTGCCTTCATCAACATCCAATTGTAAATCCAAATACTTTCATTTCAATTTCATGTAAACTAAATAATTTCAAGAAATGAATTTAATTTACATATTTAGGAACGAATCAAAGATTTTAATAGAAATATTTTTACATTGCATATTTGATTCGTTCCTAAATAAATTAAATTCATTTCTTAATATTATCATCAGATTGATTTTTGAAAAAGTTCCATCTTTTTTCAAAAAAGAAACTTAAGAAAGATGCTTAAATCTTTACATTAATTATTTATATAAAGGACCCGTCACTGAAAACTTTTTTCAGTTTAGCCTGATTTTTTACTATTCCCTTCGAATTGAAAGGAGTGAAAAATCTGTTGCTTTATTTCTTATATATGTTGCATATCGGAGAGAGATTCGTCTTAAGGGTTCGGCTAACGGCCCGGCAAGCTGTTATCGCTTGGGTTCGATTCCCGAGGGGACGAAATCCTCTGATATGCAATGTAAAAATATTTCTATTAAAATCTTTGATTCGTTCCTAAATAAATTAAATTCATTTCTTAATATTATCATCAGGTTGATTTTTGAAAAAAATTCCATCTTTTTTCAAAAAAGAAACTTAAGAAAGATGCTTAAATCTTTACATTAATTATAAATAATTTCAATAAATAAAATAAAGAAAATTCTTTTAGAAATTTAAAATACCAGATAGGTTTCACACAAACATTTATGTGAAACCTACTTAGTATTTTATATTTAAAATTTTAAAAAGTTTCTAAAAGAATTTTTCAAAAATTTTCTTTAGTTTATTTAAAATGTTTCACCAAGAACCTATATCATTCTCCCTTAACAAAATCTTAATAAAAACTCTTTTCCTAAATTCCTTGTTGTTGAAAAAGCTATCCAGTGCAACATCCTATCCTACATAGGCCCCACTCCTAGCCTTCCAGTGACGAAGGAACACCAAGTTTTCAATATCCATATGATATTGACTCCATGAAAAACATTTATAATTGAAGAAAGACTGATGATGAAGACCAAGTCTTCGAAACTATAGTCTCAAACAAATAAATAATATATATACAGATATATCATCTTGATATATATGTGTATATGTTTATTTGCATCAAGCAGAGGACAACCTCTTTGTTTCTCTTTGTGCCCATACCTAGTTTCCTTTTTAAAAAATTGGAAACCGGGCTCAAGTATATAACTTTTATATATATATTACCTGGCCACCGAGGGATGTTCGGTAACTTTTTGCTTCAGTTAAAAGCTATATATTAATATGATTTTTAATTCCTCGCCCGCACTTCCACCCCCGCCCCCGAAACCCCATCGCCACCTCTACCCACACTCCACCCCCGCCCCATCTCCTGTATTCCCCACATCCATCCTCACCGCCACCCCTAATTAAATTGGCAAATTCTAATATATAATAATATTTGTAATGATCTTTTAGTGGAATTTAAAATAAATAAACCAATTAATTTTATTAAAAGAAAATTGTAAAAAATGTAATTATAAATTTTTATTCAAACATCCACCTGGGAATAATTATTTTAATTAACAAAAAACCCATCAAAAACAGCCGAAGATGAGACCGTGACAGATCCAATTGTCAACACAAAAACCCCCTAACCGTTAGAGCCGTTTTTGAGAAACCGATATTATATATATTTACAAGAATTACTCGTTTAGTATAATAAGATAAGATAAAATATATTCCAAAATTTAATCAGTGTCTTATAAATGGATCGTGGTGTCATATGAATTTGACATAAACTCTCTTTTACCATATAAGAAATTAACATTAAAATTAAATAAAAATTAACTTTTCATAAAATTAAATTAAAAGACATTACTTATTATTTTAGAAAGTGTTTATTCAAGATAGAAACACTGGGCCTTTAAGTTTCTAGATATAAAAAAAATCCTTGTTTTTCTTTCTCACATTCGATCACAATTACTATCAAATTCATAGGTATTAAGTCATGCCAACTTCCTTATTCCAACTTCTTGTAGAGACTTAAAACACTCCCCGCATCAGTCTTTCCAGCGATATATAACCTTTTAGTCTTTCAATTTCAGCATCCACAGGTAATTCCTTGAAATGTCATTCTCCCTCCCTTCTTTTCACGATGCGGGGATACGCCTTCGACTAAAGGTGTTGAACCTTCTTGGGTAATATCATTATAAAAGATAAAGACAGATAAGGGGACCTCCATAAATTACGTCACATAATAAGGAGGGGGCACTCAGATTTGCGACAAATGTGACAGGGGGGGGGGGCAGGGATCTTAAAAATTGTGATGTCACAAAATTAAATTAAAAAATTTTCAAATATATTTTTTAGATTTCATGATATGAATAAAAATAAAGTTAAACTTAAAATATATTAAACCCCTTTAGTTGAGTTTATTTTATAAAAAAATTTCTACAATTATTAAATTACAGGGTATAAAAGTGATAGTGTGACGTCACAATACAAGGAGGGCTCAATGAAAATGTGCCAGGCGGAAAGGAGGGTCTAAAAATCTTGAAATTCGTATGACGTAATTTATGGACGGCCCCTAATTGAAAAATATCATTAAGTTTTTATTTGGAAAATGAAGAAAAAAATCTTGACATTGAAGTAAATTTGTTCATTCGGGAAACTAAATTGAATGCCTTGCCTGGAAAATCTTCAGCCAATAGTTTTAAGGTAGTTCTTTCACAAATGCAAAAATTCAAGAAGTCTTTGAAACTTGGAATATAAGTCATTAAAAGCATAATACACATACTGTTAAAATTTGAAGACGATTTACCGCACCAAACATGAAATAATTGCAATTAAAAATGACATTTTTAACATAGGGTAGATAGGGAAAGGGTGGGGATATGATCATTATTTTATTTTTTTCATTGAAGGACTTTCACCATCTTGATGAAAAACTAATATTTGTTAGAATAATATATTCGGAGTAACATAAAAAAATAGAAATTATTTACCACGTAGTGGTAAACATATTTGGGCGATTATTATTTTTAGTGGAGGGGATATACATATAAGCACAATGGCTTGGAAACGATCCGGCAAGTATGTGTGTATCCATATAGAGATTTCGTAGTGTGAGTGGATAATCACGTTAAAAAACATAACCTAAAATTTTAGTTCCGTTCATATTTATAGAGTGGTTACGAGGCTAAAACTTTTTGTGTGGATTGTCGCGAAAGAACCTCCTTAAATTTCATTACTCTTGAATTTTTTTGTTTTTTGACAGACTCATTTTTGTTACAGAATACGAAGGAAGAGACCGAAAATCCAAATTCGGAAGATAAAGAAGAGGAAGAAATTATGCCGAGATTTAAAAGGAAAAAGAGAGATGTCCAAGATGAGCTAATGGTTCTGGCATGTGACCGTCTTAAATCCAATGAAAGTGAATACGACAAAATCGCAAAGGCTTGGGCCGTGGAATTGCAAAAATTAACTCCAGGGCAACAAATCCATGCCAAAAAGGCTATAAATGACATTTTGTACGAGGGACAACTGGGCAATTTGTATCGCAATTGTGTACAAATTGAACCACTTTTCCCATCTGCCTCTACCCCGATGTACTATGGAGGCTCTCCAAGAAGTCCAGTCGAAGACTACCATGAAAGTTCTCAGCATTCGGAATTTTAAAATAACAAATATATCCTGAAGAAACCTCCGCCAGTGTTTTTTTCTAATAATTTTGAAAGATGATGAGCCTCAATGCGCAACTCTGAACTCTGCTCCAAATTATTACAAACAAAGACTTCACTCGCTAATTTTGTTTTGGTTTAAAATAAAGTGATATAATATAGTCTTTGTAGTTTTATAACAAAAAATAATAATAATAAATAACATAGTTTCAAGTTTAACTATTAAAAACCTGTATGATGCAAACAACAAGACTGATTTGGTTAGGCTTTAATAAGCAGAATCATTTGGAGTGTTCTATGTCACTCAACTATCCTAGTATTTAAGAAATAGCCTCTATTAAGTTCTATAAGAACCGGTGAGGAGATTTTAACATGGCAAGGCGATTAGTTCAAAAAACATTTGTGTAAGTAGAAACGACTCTGCCCTATGCCAAATGCCTAGGGATGGCAACGATATATCGATTATTTTTTATATCGATATAAAAGTATCGATATATTTGCAAAATATATCGATATAAAAGTATCGGTATATTTCCAAAATATATCGATATAAAAGTATCGATATACTCCTTGCGATATATATCGAATATCGATATATGCCTTGCGATAGATATCGGAATTATTTTCACTTGCAAATACCAAAAAACTGCTGCAATTTTTTAATTGCACAATTTTATACGAAATTTTTATTTCACATCACAACTATTAAAAAATACTTTGACTAGGTACTCTAAACTCAAAAAAATAAAAATTTATGTCATGTATTGTAATAGAGGCGAAAAAAATACCATAATACTTACTAGAATAAATACTAAAAAGCGACAAAAAATCGCAGCCGTCTGACTGGCAAAAAAACTGTCCAAGCTTTTGTTTTTTTAATCATTTTATGAAAAATAGTTTTTAGTGTTTTTTTAAGTTAATTTTTAAATTAATTTAATTTAAAATGTACTCCACATGACTATGACTATTGACTACTGTTTTTGTAATATAACCTTAGGTGAAACTAGCTTTGAATATAAAAAATAAATTGTATTTTGAAGATTAAATTATTTTTACTATCATAGGATGTTTTTATTTCTCAATAAGTAAATTACTGGTTAGTTTTTGATACCTATGTTAATATCTAAAAAAATAAAACCGACTTCAAAAAAATTAAATGCAACAAATAAAACAAAAAGAACTCAAAAATCAAATAAAATGCACTAAAAGGTATAAAATAATTCTCTAATTTAGTTACAACTAAACGACGCAATATTAACATGAAATCACTTTTTTGAAGTCGGTGCTAAACATTTTATGTATCGAACTCGACGGATCTTACTTAGTACGTTTGGCGGGTACGCTCGCTTATATAATTTGTTTAGCACCGACTTCAAAAGTAATTTCATGTTAATATTTCATCGTTTAGTTGTAACTAAATAAGATAATTATTTTATACCTTTTAGTGCATTTTATTTTATTTTTGAGTTCTTATTTATTTTATTTGTTGCATTTAATCGTTTTGAAGTCGATTTTATTTTTTTATTTTATAAAAATTATTTTTATTTTTCTCTTTTTAGTGATGTTATTAATAGTGACTTAATATAATACCTCGCATGCATCTCGTAAGAGAAAGCGTCGGGCGAATGAATCAGAAAATGATAATAAAATTCAATTCATAAATATCGAAATTCTCTAGAAACGTTTGCGGGTTTTAAATGAATGTTTTAAGATTTTTTTTAAAAGATTTTATTTATTATAATTTCGATTAATTGCTCATAAGAATTGGAGATTTACGTTATTTCGTCATTGATCATATCATCAGAACTTGACCAAATTAATATGGGACCACCCTTAAGGTACCCCCTTTCCAAAAAATAAGAATCATCGAAATCGGTCCACGTGGCAAAAAGTTCTCGCTGAACATACATAAAAATGAAATAAATAAATAGTTAGGTATCCTGACTACCTTGGAGCTATACTGATCCAAACACAGAAAGAATTATTAAAATCAGTTCATAAACAAAGAAGTTGTCAGCGAACATACATAACAAAAAAAGGTCCAATTCCAATGAAAAAAAAACGGGACTAATCGGAAACTATACTGAACACAATGCAAAAAAAATCATCAAAATCGGTTCTCAATTGGCGAAGAAATCAGATAACATAGATACAAAAAAAAATTCAGTCGAATTGAGAACCTTTAATTGAAAAGTTTTTGTTTTGCCGAGAGTAGCAGAGTTGTTGATTCACAAAGAGAAACAAAGAGGTTGTCTCAAGCAGAGGACAACCTCTTTGTTTCTCTTTGTGAATTGAGAACCTCCTCCTTTTTTGAAGTCGGTTAAAAATAATTTGCCATCTCTAACTACGACATAAGTAGTAATACTTAGGGCTTACAATTACATTAATGCGGCCCCTGCGTGGAAGGGGATTAAAATTTCAAGACAAAAGTTAAAAATAATAAATAATATATTTTAAAATCTATTCCAAACATTAAAATTAATTGAAAGTAATGGAAGGCAGCCCAGAGGTAGTGAGGAAAGAAAAAATTAACAGATATAAAATAAGGTGTAATTTATTGAAATCCTTCCTCCTTTCCTTTCAAACCGACGTTTCGGAGGATTCTTCCCTCCTTCTTCAGGGTTTCAAAGGGTCAATGAATGAAACAAATAAAATGTTTCCTTCCTCTCTCCACAGTAGTGTTCAAAAACCTTCTTCATTTTTAACAAAAGGCATAGAAAGACAAATTTTTTTTTCCTTCTTTTCTTAATTAATTTCTACCAGTCCGTCTCTCTCCAGAGAAAATTTCGTTGCATTAAAATTAATTATTAAATGAATTTAACTTTAAAATTAATATTTTTTCTTTTTAATTTAATAATTTATTTTAAAAAAGGATAATAATTAAAAATAGTAAAATAATACATGATTGTGTTTATAAATCCTTCTATATGATATATTATATATGTTATAATCTTATGTCAAATATCAAATTTTAATCCAAAAGTTGTAAATTAGCAAACTTTTCTAAACTATAAAATCCAGCTTTGACCTGTCGGCCACCAAAGAATCGTCCATTTAAATCAACCACGGCTGTAAAAAGATAAATATAAATATATAAATTAATACAAATTTGATATTTACAAGATTAGAATAAGATAATTATGTTAATTTTATATTTACCTTTAATTGCTGATTCTATCCTTTTAAATTCAACGAAAATTCGTACGGCTTCATCTGATGGAACATTATGTTGTTCAAAAATTATCACTTTGATCACATCCCCATATTTAGTATTGCATTCATCTTTAACTTCCGGCTCAAGATCCTCATCCACTTCACCAGGACCTACCATATTCTGAAAAATATATTTAATTATTAAATTAGGGAACGAAGAAAAGATTTTTATATTATAGACAAAAGGATCAGCCGGGATTCGAACCCGGGATCTTCGCATGTGCGCTGCGACGCCTTTAAAAGAACCTTAGATCTTTTTTTTTTAATGCAATCGAATGCAAGAAGGGGTGCACCAGTAAAGATGCGGCTGAGTATGGATCTCGAAAGACCCTTGCATTACCGAAGAGAAGGGAAAGTTGATTAAGTGAGAGGGTGTAGACGTAGGTGTCTATGCACTCGAGTTTTGAAGGTTTGAAGATTATAAGTGCTGGGAAAGATGGAGGCTGGGAGAGAGTTCCAGTTCCTTGAAGTCATAGGGATATATGTATTCGCGAATGAAGTGGTCCGGCACTTTTCTAATTTGACCGCGAAAGAGTGTTGGGAGTCGGCAAAACGCGCAAAGCATGCTTTGGGGGGAATTATTGATTTTATCTCATCAGAGCACTTGCCGTGATAGTATCTATAGAAAAGGGAAAGGGCAGAGACATTTCTTCGATGAGCTAGCGAGTCGAGGGAGTCGGTGAGGGTAGAATCGTCAATTAGCCTGACGGCTCGTTTCTGAATTGCATCCAGGGTAGCAAGAGAATATTTAGAGGCTCCTCTCCATAGATGAGAGCCGTATTCGAGACAGGGCCGGATTTGGGCCTTGTAGATGGTGAGAAGATGTGGGGGCTTGTAAAATCGCTTGAACCTGAATAAGTAGCCAATCTTCCTTGCTGCAGATTTCGCCACAGAGGAGATGTGTTCATTCCAAGACAGGTCAGATGCGACAGAGACGCCCAACATGGATAGGCTGTCACACATTTTCAGGGTATTCGAATCGAAGTGAATATCAGGGAAATTTTTATTTTCGCGCCTAGAAATTAGACAACATTGAGTCTTGTTTGAATTAAAGTTAACTAAATTTTGAGAGCCCCATTTATTCAGTTTGTCTAGGTCGAGAGTGATTGAGGAGGCAACATTGATTCGATTATTCGGGTGTGAGGGTTTGCCGTGCAGAGTGCTATCGTCGGCGTAACAATGAGTGGGGTTTGACGTTTGATCGATAAGGTCGTTTATATAAATTAGGAAGAGTGTGGAGGAGATTACAGAGCCTTGGGGAACACCAGCGTTTGTGGAGAATGATTCATCTTATCCTCTCGGCCCCTGATCCCCGAACCCAAGCTGATACTCAATGTCTATATGAATTTCATTTTTATTTAATCTTTTTGAAGCCAGTGGAAAATTAAGAAAAATTTGAAAATGCTCTTAGATGTGGATTAAACCAACCTGAGTGGAAAGTAAAAGAGTATTTTCGACTGCTGGCCTTTTTCTCACCAAAATTAGGACACGACTCAACGACAATTCGGTTAATGCGCTAGTTTGTCTCACAACTGATTTTAAAAACCCTTCAGATAAAGAACTTTTTTGTTCTATTAGTAAGGTAAACGCTCCAGTAGTGGGCCTGTACCAGTAGTGGGCCAGATGCAAGAAAAGTGCAAAAATTAGCTTATCCAACTTTGAAAAATTGCGCTATATATAGCTCATGCGCGCTTTATACATCTTTCGCTGGTTAAATAAATGCGCTGTCGCCAAATTGTTTTTAGTCTAAATTTTTTTTATACATTTTTCATTATTTATTCCTTATTATCTCAGAAACTGTGTTGTAACTATGAATCAAAATCGTCTTAAAAATGTATTAGTTATTGTTTAATGTTGGTTTAGTTTTTTATAAAACTGGTAAGAAGGGTTTCTTAATTATAATTAAATATGTATGTAAATTTTCCGATATCCCGTATAGTGCAATGTTAAAGAGCCTGAAAAACTCGATTTTTGAAATTTAATATCTCCGGAACTGTATTGTTCATAAATTTCGTTTTGCCACCAATCGATGCAGAAGTATTTAAATAATATATCTAATTGCATAAATTTCAAAAAAATCCTAAGAAAACCCATTAGGCGGAACAACTACCTTAAATAATAATCTGTCTAAATTTCAAAAAAATCTTAAGAAAACCCATATGGTGAAACAACTATCTTAATAGTGAAATAAAAAACTACACACCCTTAAGAGAACCACTTTAGCTGGCGATTTCATTATTTCGGTAATTGACGGTTCATTTTTTAATTGTGAATTTGGTGATCCAGGAGCCGTCGGAGATGGTGGCGAATTGGGTGCTTGAGGAGGTGGCATCGCACCAGGAGGCAGCATTGGCGGAGGAGGCATGATTTCTTTCTCGCTGATGATACGACCACCACGTTTACTTGTCTTTTCCACTTGAAGAGCCATTGTCAAGCCTTGTTCTTGCTTTCCTAGTCCTTGTCCTTCCTAAAATATCCAAAAAATTAGATATTAAGTTAATTTAAATATTAGGGATTGTCTGTATTAAAGGGACAAATGATAACCAAAATAAAAATGGAACTGTCTTAGAAAATAAATAAATTGATAATATATACAAGAAGAGTGTTAAATTATAGATTTAAATATAATTTAATAATTTTTCCAAAAATTAATTTAATTTATATTCTTCGAAATTCATTACTTATTCGTCACACTATTGAAATAATTGTAATAATTTTGATGAATTATTTTTATTTATTTTTATATGAAACCACTAGACAATTTCGGGCACTCCTGGTTAACCACATTGGACAGTAATAAAAGAATGAAACCTTTAAAAAAAATTTCGTCAAATAGTTTTACTTTACCATACAGGGTTTGGATGTATGTTTAGATTTAGATTCATCTGACCGCGAAATATTTTGATGAAGATTAAATGTTTGAGCGAAAGATTATTCTGGTGTTATTTTCACCTCGAAGAATAGCCATTGACCTGAATTGATTTTTGCCACTTGGGTTCAATTCCCAAGGGAATAAATATAACCCTTCTGACACACATAATGAAAATTATTTCTAACAACTCGAATTCACTTGACAAACCTTGGTGATTTTCTTTTGAAATTTTAAGTCTATTGCTCTCGACAATTTGAGCTTTTTATATGAGGCGTTCAAAAGTAGAGTGGACCATCCGACTTTTGGTTTTTTTATGAGAAATCCACCAAAATAGAGATAAAGATTCGAGGCAAAAGTGGTAGCTGTGCTGTAATCTAAAAGGACGTTTAAAAACTAATTTTGGACCACTCTGTCTATTTAGTTTTATCAAAAATCTACTTGATTATAGAGGTTTATCAGCGAAAATGAGATTTGTGGGTTGGTCCACTTGTGATTTTGAACACCTCATATACACCTATCCAATTATAATTATTATCAGCCAGTGAATTTAAATATTGTATTTTCAAAATTAGAAACGTTACAATTACGATCGATTTCACCCCCTAATAAGTGAACATCGAAAAAATTACATTTTTCGAGATAATAATTGTTTTGAGAAAATGTCTTTAAGTTAGTCTGTGCGTTACCAAATTTTTGTGGACGAGCTCTAAAACTAGTGTGAATATCGAAACCAAATTTCACACGTAGTTTTAAGATTAAGAGCTGATTAGATTTTGGTGCACATCGACCCAAAATTAAGGGGGGGTGGAGGGGGGTTAAAAATTAAAAATCTAGGCAATTTGATCAAATTCAACCAAATTTTGTATACATAATCAGTGGGACCCCAGAAGTTTAAAATTGCAAAAACTAACCGCCCAAAAATGGAGGGGGGGGACTGTTATAGGGTCAAAAATGAAAATCTTGGCCATTTACCAAACTCAACCAAATTTTGTATACATAATCAGTGGGACCCCAGAAATCTAAAGATTCAAAAAATAACCGCCCAAAATGGGGGGGGGGGTCAAAAAATGAAAATATAGGCTCTTGTACAAAACTCAACCAAATTTTGTATACATAATCAGTGAGCCCACAGTAATCTAAAAATGCAAAAACTAAACCCCCTCCCCTACATGATTATAAATAATTTTATTAAATATTAAATATAAGTGAGGGGCCAGGTTGTATGGTAAAGTCAAGTTGATGGCCACATCAGAACACGTCAGCTTATTTTAAGATACCTATACATAAATTATAATATAAAAGATCATTCTTTGAAAAAATATAATAATTACTTTGAAACCATATTTAGCCATAATTTTTGCTGCTACAGATGATCCCCCAAAGCTCGATGGTTTGCTTTCCACGTTTTCTTGTAAAGAGGGGGGTGGAGCAATTGCAGCTCCGCCAGTTCGAGGGGTACTTGGTTTTGAGTCCTCATCTTCGCTACTCGATGCTTCACTATCAGGTTTTCTTGAAAATCCCGATTTCACTAGACTATTATTACTAGATAATGGTGACATGCTTGCAGAATTTCCGCCACTACTGAGTCCTCCACTTCCGAGGCCAGCTGTGCCTCCGAGAGCCCCACTGCTGCCGAGTCCTCCACTATTATTACCAATTCCTATACCTCCACTGGCTTGTTCAAAACGCTCAGAACGTCGACGTTCACGCTCTTCATATTTTTTTCTTCGTCTTTCTTCTTCTTCTTTTTCTTTTTCACGCTCACGAATATCTCTAAGATCTGAAAATAAATTTGAATTATTATTATCATTTCCGTCCATAATTTGTATTAATTTGAAAGTTTATAATATTATTTCTCAATAACACACTAGGCACATACCTGATTTTTCGGGGGGGGGGGGGGGGCTTTAGAATACTAGAAAAATAATTTAAGTATTTATTGGAAAATATTAAAAAAAGTTTTGATAAATAAAATTTCAAAAGATATTTAATATTAAATTTTTGTGGGGCTGGATATTTTTCTGCAGTATTCTAATGTATGTAGGTACATAATGTGTTATTTTTTTTATCCCCCCCCCCCACACACCAAAAAAAATGTGGAAATCACTTTAAGCATTTTTTAAGTTCAATTTTTAAATTCGTTAGCCAAAAATACTTAAAAGATTTTTAATATTATTTTACAATGTTTTTTAAATTCTAGTTTTGTTGTTGATAAGTAGTAGTATTGGGTGCGTGCGATTATTACGATTATGCCCCTGCAATTCCACCAAACTGAGAGCATTGCCTTCATAGTCTTCAAGGTTAAATTCTCCGCGCCGAAATTTAGCAAACCATTTTTCCACAGTTCGTTTAGCTGGTGCTTGATCCTGATAAACATCTTGAATGTTGCGGTCGACAGATATCCTCTCAACATGATCGGCCCAGCACTTTCTTCGGACGCCCACCCAGTCGGCTATGTCTTGAATCTTGCTTTGTCCCTGAGGTCCTCACTGCGGATTTTGACTTGTATGGTTTTGCCGTGGGTAGTTCTAATAATCCTCATCTCTGTTGTTCTGAGAAGTTGTTTCATGAGAGTCGTATCCGCTCTTGATTCGGCACCATAAGTAATTACTGGACGGACGCAGGTTTTGTATATCCGTACTTTGCCTTCTGGAGATAGATGTTTGTTTTTCCAAATTAGGCTATACAGGCATCCAGAAATTCTCGCACCCTTGACCACTTGGGACTTGACTTCATCCCCCACATTCCTCTTGCTTGATATTTCAACTCTCAGGTAATTGAATCTTGGGAGTTGTTCTATCTGGGTGTTGTTTATTTCTAGGTTGCATGTGAGAGATATGACCATAGATTTTGTCTTGGTTGTGGATATTTTCATGTTGTGCCGTACGGAGTTAGAGTTGAAAGTGTCCAGAAGGGCTTGGAGATCATCTTCATTCTCTGCCATCAAGACCGCGTCGTCAGCATAGCATAGTATCGGAATAGGGTTTCTCCCATTTTGTTTCCAAGTTCTTTCAGTATCCGGTAAATTATTTTATCCATGATTATGTTGATAAACATCGGGCTGAGCGAATCGCCTTGTCTAATTCCTGAGATGTTAATATGTTTAGATTTCTCACTGCTGGTCCTGATAATTGTGGAGTTGAAGTTAATTCTTGAATAATATTTATTGCTCCAGTTGAAACGCCTCTTTCCCAGAGACAATTGGTCACGTCCTGCAGTCACACTTGATAGAAGGCTTTAGTGAGATCTACAAAGCATAAATAGTCAGGTTTATTAAATTCAATAGCCTTCTCAACTATTTGCCTTAGATGAAAATAGCATCCGTGGTTGATCTATTCTTCCTAAATCCTTGCTGTTCTTCTCTTGGGGACATATGTTTGAGAAGTTGATTTAGAATTATTTTGGTGAATATCTTTGTAGTTGAGTTCATTAATGTTATGCCTCGATAATTTTCTGGATCTGATTTGCTTCCCTTCTTGAAGACCGGTATTGTGACACTAGCTTTCCAGTCATTAGGAATGACGTGTTTCATTAGAACATTTTGAAATATTTTCGTGAGATTGGAGGCTAGTTCAACACCACCATATTTGAGCATTTCGTTCGAGATATTATCTGGACCCGCTGCCTTTCTGTTATTCAATGACCTTAGCTCTAGTATTACCTCTTCTTTTGATTTCTTTCTATCATCGTCTGGGAATTGGCTAACTGGGGTATTATTATTATTAGGAACTTGGTAAAGATTTCTGAAAAATTGTTCCCATTCTTCAATAGTTATTTTACTATTGGTCGCGAGCTCATTTGTTTCACTTTTACTATTTCTTAAGAATTTCCAAACTTTCTTTTGAGCACCATATAGTTTTGTGTATGTTTATTTGGATCAAGCAGAGGACAACCTCTTTGTTTCTCTCTATAGATTAAGAAAGGTCTAGTAGAAAAGACTTTTGAAAATTTCTAGCACAGGAAGATATCATGATTCAAGGGTTGTATACAAATTTAAATTTTTAATGTTTCATCCCTTTACTAATCATATTATTTATATTTATATATATATGAATAATGGTGTTTAACAATACCTTTAACGACTTTTTCATAATCGTTTGGCCACATTGGATCATATTCTCCTTCAATTTTCCAATCTGAATCTCTAGGGCCTTGATCATTGAAAGATCTCTGTTTTAGTGGTTCCTGTATATTTTAATTAAAGTATATATTAATAATTTTAAATATATGATAATACAATAAAATATTTGAATAAAAATACCTACTTTAGATAAAAAATTTGTAAAACTATGATTAGAATCTGAATTGGAATCATCATCTTCTTTTTTCGATTTTAAATCCATGACAGGCGCAAGTGTGTTGGCAGCTTTACGTAGGGCATCTCTTCTTGGCTATAATAGTTACAATATATATATATATATATATATTATTTATTTAATGCTTTTAAATTATACAAATCATACAAAAGTAGAATATAAATTATATGATTGCTTAGCAACTACAAACATTTCAAAAAAATGTCTGATAAAGGGAGAATTTCCCAAATGTTTGAATATTTAATAAACGTTTTATGGTTTTTTATTAAGAACTATTCATTTAATACAATAAAGAATTTATAAATCTATATACACTTACGGACAAAAAATCGAGCCACCTAGCATACTCTTTTTTCTAAAACTTGACTTGTTTCAGATTCTAGGCATCGGACTGGAATAAAAGAGGTGTCATAAGTTAGGGAATTTATTAGAGTTTAATAAGAAATAAATTGTTATATTTTGCACACACATTTTTTTGATATATGGAAAAAAATAAGAACATAAGCAACTTTGTAATTTTAAGATTTTGGAAATAAAGTGTACCTAATGTTTAATTCTAAATTTTTGTATTAATTTAAATTAAATTTATTAAGAAAAATAAAATTAATATGTAAGATAAATTTGAAAAATAATGAAATTATTCTTTATCTTAAAATTACAAAGTTTGTTCGTATTTTTTTCCATATATCAAAAAATGTGTGTACAAAATGTAACAATTAAACGCTCCAGTAATGGGGCATGCTCCTATAATGGGCCATCCCTTTAAAATGTTGAGAAATGATGGGTCTTTTGTTACCTAGGGCAGTGGAAGGGATACGGGTCATTGACTACTTCCTGCTAGGATACCTTAGAACTGGAATTCAGTTCATTCCTTTACTTTATGTCATTTGTTTGGATTATTCTACTAAAGAGACGAATATTTGTGATTGTTTTTAGCTTCTGATTAAGAAATCTGTTAAGGAAAGTTATTTTTTTTCAACAAATTATATTTATTTACTATAATGCCTGTTTAGTGACTTTAAGGAATATTTAGTACAATAATATGTATAGGTAATTCAAATTGTACAGTGCATAAATGATGAAAAACTTAATATTTCATTGCCAAAATAGGGTGGCCCATCATGGGATCACGATTTATTCAACTGTCCCAGTAATGGGTCAGCCCGGACCAACATAAGAACATGGTATCATTCTGAATTAAGCTTACTGTTGAGAACCTCGATCGAAACCTAACTGATCAGTACAGGAACGGTCATTGTACTATAGAATGGTTCCAATAATGGACGGGCTGGCCCAATACTGGAGCGGGTCGACCCATTACTGGACCATGGACATTTTCTTTAAAGTTTTAGAAAAATATGAATAAAACAGATAAATTTTGTTTTTTGTTACACCTCTTTGTAATTCTATGATGTTATAGACTTGATTTTGTTCCACAGTAGATTTAATAGATGGCCCATTATTGGGGGCTCATTAGTGGTACATCGGATAAAATACTGGCCCATTATCGGTGTATCAGGTTAGTTATGGTATATATTTTTTTTTTATTTTTGTAAATGCAACCAGTGTGCCAAAATTGCGGTTACAGGTGTAGGATAGATAATAGAATGACAGGTAAAAATTGGGACCAGTTTGCTTAATATGTAGCAGTGGAAACACAGTTTTACGTCAATTTTTCTCTTAAACGGCCCATTACTGGAGCGTTTACCTTAAACTGTAATAAATTCCCTAACTTATGACACCTTTTTTTATTCCAATCCGATGCCTAGAACCTGAAAGAAGCCAAGTTTTAGAAAAGATATGTACCTAGGTGACTCGATTTTTTTTGTCCTCAAGTGTATTTCTATATATAGAAATTTCCTTAGGGAAAAATTCGTGAAGTTAATTATTGAGCCCACGAGGTAGCTGAAGATCAATTAACCTCACGAATTTTTCCCTAAGGAGATTTCTCTATATATATTAAGCCATTAAAGTGCATCTACATACTACCTATAAATATTTATGTAAAATTTAAATAACTTTTGTCCACAAAAGTCAAAAATAAAATATTTCTTTAAATAAAATGGCCATATCATGATATTAAAAAGTGAAATCAAATAATTTTCTGTAAAAAATAAATTCCAAAATATTTAAAATAGAAGAAATTTTGATTGTAATTTTGTTTTAATATCAGATCAATAGTATTTTGATCCGCTGTCGTTGCCAAAAGGGCTTAATGGAACTGAAAACAGCTTTTTTTAATGAAAATAATGAGAGGAGTTACACCAAAAAGGTGCATCGCCTAAAAGCCTGGGTTGGCCCCTCCATCGTGAAAAGAAGAAGAAAGAATTTTATAGGCTGGGTAGGGGACGAAGGTATCTGTGGATACGGGTCTTAAACAGCAGAAGGTTATAAGTCGCGGGGAAGACGGTGGGTGGGAGCGAGTTCCAGTCTCTGGAGGTTATAGGAATAAAAGAGTTGGCGAAAGCGATTGTTCGATTTTTATCCAATTTGACAGCGAAGAGATACTGGAGCGTTGGAAAACCGCGTGTTTCCCGTAAAGAAGCCTTTAGGGGGATAATTGATTTCAGCTCGACTGAACAGACACTCTTGATAGTATCTGTAGTACAGGGAAAAGGCAGAAACGGTTCTTAGGTGAGCCAGGGAGTCGAGTGAGTTAGTTAGGGTCGGGTCTCCTATTAGTTAGTAAGAAGTTGACTGGGAGTATAATAGCGTCTAGACCTAAATAGGAGACCAAGCTTGCGCGCTGCAGCTTTAGCAATGGTTGAGATATGGTCATTCCATGAAAGGTCAGACCCTAGAGTTACGCCTAGCAATGAAATTTTATCCCTCAATTCCAGTGAGTTTGAATCGAATGATATGTTTGGGAGGTTTCTATCGACGCGCCTAGAAATAAGACAACACAGCGTTTTCACTGCATTGAAGTTAACTAAGTTTTGGAATCCCCAGTTTTTAAGTCTGCCTAAGTCTAAATTAATTGAGGAGGCAATGTCTGCACAGTTTTTATGCGATGCAGGGGCGTTATGTAGGGTGCTGTCATCTGCGTAACAATGTACCGGATTGGAGGGCAAGTTTAGAAGGTCGTTGATTTAGATAAGAAAAAGTATAGGGGAGCTATTTTAGAAGTGAAATTAAATGTCAAATAATTTGAAGGAGACAATAAACGAGTGAATCTTCTGCTGGAATTCTAAATTTTTAATTTATTTATAACGAGACTATAGTTTCGAGAGCTTTGGCCTGGTCATTAATTCCTGTGAATCAATTGTATTAGACTAATGAATAGGGCAAAGCTCTCGAAACTATAGTCTCGTTAGAAATAAATTAAAAATTTATAATTCCAGCAGAAGACACTCTCTTTATTGTCTCCTACAATTTATAAAAATTCTGCTACTCTCGGCAAAAACTTTCAATTTAATTTCAAATCAAATGATTTGTTGAAAATATTTAGTTTGCCCAGAGTAGTGGAATTGTTGATTCTTATAAAAAAAAGTCAATGAGGGTATCTTCTGCTTGATGCATATAAATTCATTTGTTAGAAAGTATAATTTCGAAGGATTGAGCTTCATAATCAGTCTTTTTAATTATAAATAAATATTCTACCGGTTGTATCTCATGGGTTCAAATACCCAATTGTCAAATTGGATGTAGGTGAATTCGTTTTATTGTAATAGTAAGCTGGTCACTTGACAAGCGAATGTCGGATATATTCTCATTATCGCTTAACAAATTTTATATATAATATATTATGTTAATTTTCATCAAGCAGAGGACAACCTCATTGATTTCTCCTTAGGCATGATTTGACACATTGAATAATTATTAATAAAAATAAAATTAATTAAAAACAACAACAACAACAAATAATATCAAAAAATAAATAAATAAAAAAGAAAAGAAAACGATAAAAATACTTGAGTTTGAACTGCCTTTTTTAATTGTAATTGTGACTGTAATAGTTTAATTCCAGAAGACCATCCAGCCACTTGTTCACTTTTTTGTTTAATTTCCATATCATCGTACAGAGACATGATGGATAAATTTTTGACAATTTAATTATGAACTGTATGTCTTTTATCTATGCTGTATATTGAAATGCAATTAAAACAAATACAAGAAACATCAGTGGTCTAAGGTTAGGTTAGTAAATGCTGTGTGACGTTCACTCGTTTGAAATGACAGTTAAGAGGTAAATCAGGATTAAAGATATTTTCAATTTCTAATCTCCAGATGGCAGTAGTGAGTGATTTGGGACAATATTCAAAAATAACTAAATTAAAACAGTAGAAAAAAAAACATTTTCGAGTAACTTATTAACAAATTGAAATATTCTCATGACTAAATATAAAAGATCAGATAATTAATTATTGTCTTCAATTTCAAATAGTTTTAATGAGAACTGAATAAAAAACATTCTTTTTATACTATTGAAAAAATGAAGAAAGTGCATTGTTCATTCACTAGTGTTTGAAATGCAAATGTTTAATAATGCAATGTAATATTGCTGCAAGATTGCTGCAACGTTCATTCCTGTCTGGGTAATGAAGTTTTAAGATCATTATAAACACTTATTTTTATTGTTGTAACTTTTCGATTTAATAGTTATCAAGGGCGGATCCAGGGGGAAGGGGGCGGAGGGGGCGACCGCCCCCCATAGAGGCCCGTGCCTGGCGGGAGTGCAACACGTGCGTCGCACGCAGAGGCCAAAAAACGGCGGCCAAATCGACAGGGAATTTATAACAATTTTTTTTATTTTAATGAACTTAAAATATGAGATATGAAATTTGTATTTTTTAAAAATTTTAAAATTGAAAATAAAGTTCTATGTGTGTGTGTGGGGGGGGGGCGTTTCTGACCCCCCCCCCCCCCCCGCGCTTGGACAATTCGATCGCGACACACTTTCGAGATAAAAAGTAGATCTTATATACATCGTGCACCTTATATACATTCCCTACCCCCATAAAAAATTCCTGGATCCGGCCTTGATAGTTATTTACTTAATAATCAATTATTTAATAATTATTATTTGATAATTAAGTTAAATAATTGTTAAAAATAATTATTAAGATTTTTTTGAGTTCTAATTGATTCGTGTATTTTGTTTATTTGATGTCGTATAAAAAATAGTTCTTATGAAAGTTGTTCAGTTTCTGTTGTAGATTAAGTAAACGTATAGAAAAATATAGGGTTCTCTTTAAAAAACAGAACTTGACGTTGAAATACCCTTGAAATCTTGTTCTACGTCGACAAACAATAGCGTAGTTTAGTTTCCCCCTCGATATAAACAAACTTTTATTTGAAACTTTTTTCCATATAATCCACTGTTTTTGAATTATAAAAAGACTCTCTCAAGATAAAAAAAAACTCACCCGGTATATGAAAAAATATACAAGTTGAAGTTGAAATATTTGATGATAAGTTTCAGGACTGAGAAAAATGTTAGATATTTAAAAAAAAAGTATTTGAAATTTCTTTAAAATATATTACAATTAAATTCCCTGATAATTCCAGGTTTGACGTGTTGAAATGCATGGAAGCAGCAGAGTTAACAAGATTTAAATATGTTCAAAAAACATTAGTAAGTTGACCATTTGGTTTCAATGTCGACAATGCAGCAGCCAGTATTCAATTGGACCTGATAAATTTGCAATCAAATTTACTGCTAAAAAAACAATACTGGAATTTTATACTTCTTTAAAACCAGAAATCTTTAAAAATATTCTGGATTATGCACAAAAATATTTGGCTTCAACTTACATTTGCGAAGCCACATTTTCGTTAATGAAACATACGAAGAACAAAAACAGATGCAGAATAACACATTAAAATTTGGAACCAACTGGCCAATTAAATCCTAATTATGATATATATTAATAAATCAGGTGGATTCCAAATTTAACCCCACACACAAAGTAAAGTTTATTGTATTCATTTTGTTACATAATAAAAATGTTCATTACAAATTTTATTTTTATCTATAATGAATTTGTATTGGTATTATTTTTATTTTTACTAAGTTTTTTTTAAGGGCTTCGAGCAGTGGTAAATTCTTCGTGGGATAAATTAAAGAAATTAGGTTAAATGTCAAGTCCTAATGTCCTAGAGATATGCAAAATTTTATTTAGTTCTCACAAGCAGAGATTACGTGAGGTAGAGAGAGGTCATACCATCCTTGTTACGGTTTCCTTAACAACTTATGGCAAATGTCGGGATGGCTAATGCGTCGTTTTCTCCTGGTATCGAGTTTTTGAGCAGGATTATTTAAATTACGTTTTGTCTTTTGATGGAAATCATGTTATTTGTTAATGACAATAAATTTCTATTTTTTTTCTTTTTTTGTTTGTTAATTGTCATTTTTTTTGTATTTATGTTTATTAATTTCTGTAGTTAATTTGTATTGATGTTTTGTTGATCTGCCACCGAGGACTTGTGCCTCTAAGCAGGTCGAGTAATAAAGATTTATTTATTTATTTAAATTTATCTACAACTTAATATGTGTAATCAAATGGCTATCAAGGCTGGTCTTATAAGGATATCTCAGAACATCTATAAGGTTTCTCTCCTGTATGTATCTTTAAATGATTTGTGAGAGCAGATTTATCTGAAAAGCGTTTTTTACACTGATATCACAGCCAAAAGGATTTTTACCGGAATGTATCCTTATATGCCTTCTGAGAGAAGATTTAACTGAAAAGTGTTTTTCACACTGCGGACATCCAAAAGACTTTTCAACGGAATGTATCCTTAAATGTGATGTGAGAGCAGATTTGTCTGAGAAGCGTTTTTCACAATGCGGACATACAAAAGGCTTTTCTCCAGAATGTATCCTTAAATGCGTTGTGAGAACAGATTTGTCTGAGAAGCATTTTTCACAATGCAGACAACCAAAAGGCTTTTCACCGGAATGTATCCTTAAATGCCTTGTGAGATTAGATTTTCTTGAGAAGCATTTGTCACAATGGGGACATTCAAAGGGCCTCTTCCCGGAATGTATAAGCAAATGACGATTGAGGTTTGATTTGAATCAAAATCTCTTTTCACATTCTGTACAATTAAAATATTTCCGACCTGAATGAATGAGAAAATGTTAAATATTTTTCAGAATGGATTTCACTGGATATTAAAGATTAATTTTACCTTTTTTTAATCCATTAATATTAAGATGATTTTTGAATATAGTGGATATTTTCATATGAATACATTTCTTTTGATGTTTTTCTAAAAATGCTTCGCTGATAAATTTCATGTTACAATAGCAGCATTGATGAAGTGGCCCTGAAATTAAACACAATTCATTTTAAATTATAAACCTTATCATAAATTTTAATGTGAAACAAGTGACCTAGAAAACCTAAGTCATAGTATATAAATATTTCATATAATATTTATTTACTTTTATCTTTATTAAAGTTGTTTCACGTTGCAACAACATCACAATCTCTATTAATTACTTTTCAAAATTATATCCTAGAATCCCTATCTAAGATTTATCATTTAATGAAAAAAAAACTAATTTTAAATGAATCTGACATTTATAATAAATATTTTCTAAGGATGAATTAATATTTAGTATTATGAGAGAATTCTTATTTTATAGTGTGTGGCCCCTTCTATATAAATCCACTTCCCTCTTTTACTTCGAGAAAAATCCATTAATTATTTCTACAGCAATAGATTTTACAACAGTTTATTAATTCGAAAATTATAGATAATCTAAAATATTGAGCTGGTCAAACAATTTACGAGTCAGAAAATTTAATTTTCTGGGTGAATTTTAAATTGCTCTTGATGTGAACTTATTTGTGAAATATTAGGTGGTTTCACACGGAAATTCTATTTTTTTCTTTTTTTTTTTTTTTAATGCAATCGAATGCAAGAACGGGCGCACCAGAAAAGATGCAACCCCTATCGATCTCGAAAGACCCTTGCATTACCGAAGAGAAGGGAGAGTTGATTAAGTGAGAGGGTGGAGACGTAGGTGTTTATGCACTCGGCTTTTGAAGGTTTGAAGATTATAAGGGCTGGGAAAGATGGAGGCTGGGAGCCAGAATCATCAATTAGCCTGACGGCTCGTTTCTGAATTGCATCCAGGGTAGCAAGAGAATATTTTGAGGCTCCTCTCCACAGATGAGGGCCATATTCGAGACAGGGGCGGATAGATGGTGAGAAAATGTAGGGGCGTGAAAAATCGCTTAGACCTGAATAAGAGGCCAATCTTCCATGCTGCAGATTTCGCCACAGAGGAGATGTGTTCGTTCCAAGACAGGTCAGATGCGACAGAGACGCCCAACATGGATAGGCTGCCACACATTTTCAGGGTCTGTTAACTCCAAAATTTCGAGATTCTCCTTGCTTTTTGTCCTAAAAACCCGGCACAGCTCGCCTTCTGACGCAATGTCCTCTAATTCATAAAATTTCGAGACTTCTTCCATTCGAATTTTTAAATTTAGAGCTGTAATTTTTGCCATGCAGGGTGTAACAACGATAGAGCAATGCTCCAATCGCTTCCAATGAGGATAATAACAAGTCCATATAGGACACGTATATCGGCGAAAACACTCGCTTAATGTGATTCAATGATTAGTAGGGTGGAGTGAAAAAACTAAAATCAAAAATTTGAAACGGGCGTATGCGGGATGTTGCCTAATACAAAGTCCATTTATAATATAAAATCTGGGCTAAATCAAATTATATCTTAAGGTGCCCCTTCAAGTGTGTATTGCGCCGGCTCGACGTGAATGCACTTTTGACGTTGACTGATGAATTCTCTCTGAAAACAACCGAAAACATGCCGCGCTGGTCAATAAAAATGCACATTGCACAATCCGGAAATAATTTTAATTGACGTTAAGCATTCCAAATAAGAGTTATATGAGTTTTCGACGGTTTCTGGTGCTAAAAACTACGAAAATTTTGGGCTTTTTTTATATTTTGCTTATAACCCGAAAATCATGCGTCCTACAGAAAATTTTACTCTTATCAAAATGAAAGAGCATAACATTACGCGTCGAATAATCTACTTATAAGTTAAAATATCATCAGCCGTTTAGCAACAATCGATCGTCAAAATAGGCAATTTTACCAAGTGAATTATGCTCATTAGGGGGTCACAAGAAACATCTCTACCAATTTTTGCGTCGCTAACCCCCAGAATTGTTACCAATTGGTTAAAAAACGGGATTGCTACCATTCATCTTAATAATTGGACAACGGTAACTCGTGCCGCAATGTGGTTGAAAAAATTGGAGTTTTTCATTCCTAAAATGAAAACCACTCATCCTAGAAACTTGATACTTGTCTCGTTTTCGAAGAAATTTTGTTGTCTTGAAGTTTTATTTGAGCCACTTTTTTGTTAAATCTTTTAGATTAGAAGAATCCAGCATTTTCCAAGACGGGACATGATCCGAACTTATTGCGGCACGGGTTGTCAAATTAAGATGAAACTTTGCCAATCTCATTTTTTAGCCAATTGTCAACTATTATGGGGATCAGCACCATAATTCGAAAACTGGTTTATTTTGATCCCATAATGAGAATAATTCACTTTTCCGCAAAGTTGGTAAAACTGCCTATCTTTGACGATCAATTGTGGTTCAAAGGCTAAACTGATTTTAAGTTTCCCGTAGCATATTCCTCGAGAAATTCTATGCTCTTTCATTTTGCCTTAATTCATTGTTCTAAAAGGCCTTGAAGAAGTATTGTGATTGTGGATTTTAACATATTTTGTTCTCCCTAAACGTTAGAAATATTAATAAAGAATTTATTTAAAAATATATTTCGCATAAGCAGGTCTCAATTTTCTAAAAAACAACACATTTTGATAGGTTTTATTTATTAATTGGATGAATTAAAATGAATCATATGGTTGAATCAAAACAGGTTCAGAAGGTGGGGCGCAGTGGTGGGAAATCCGGGGTAGGGAGAGGTTTCGGGGTGGGGTCGAGCGGGGTGGAGGTGGGGGGGGGTCTACATTGGGCGACTATTATATAATTTTGTATTTTTTTAATTTGAAAGCGGCTCTCAAATAAAAATCGATCTTTTATATCAGAATTTTAAATTAAAAATAATATTAAAATAAAGCTTTTAACTGAAGGAAGAAGTTACCGAGCATCGCTCGGGGCCTCCAGGTACTTACTTATTAAATTATTATACTAATAATACTTAGAGAGAAAAGTTTCCCTTGTATTTTCAGTCGAATATAAATATTTCAAATTTCATATATAATAATATAATATTATTTGCATAAATTTTGAATGAATTTTACTTATTAATTTAAAAAAGTAATATTTTTTATCATATTTTTGAGTTTTAGAAATTGAAAATGATCATTAATGTGTATTATATATGTAATAATTCATGCAAATGTAATATTATTATATATGATTATATCTCAATAGTTAATTTATACACAGAGGCATAGACAGCTGTTTAGCGAAACAGGGGCACCACGAGTAGGCAGCTGTCACCACCTCCACATGGATAGATAAATAAATAATAATAAAAGGAATATAATTTTGATCGCAAATTATATAATATCATACTCATAGAGTGATATTTTTAAAATTTTAAATATTTTCTTTATTTTCAAATGTCCAATACAATTTGAAAGCCGAAAATAATTAAAAGTTCAAGGTTAGACACGTATTTTTGAAACAAATAGGAGACATTATATTTGTAACAGAATACGTCTAGACTTGAGATAAGTAATTGTTAAAAGACCTTTTACGAATCAAATACCAGTACAATGTCTCCAATACTGCAATTTGATTCGTATCAAAGTCTTAAACATTGGAAATTTTGTATAAAAATTTTGTCAAATATTTGTTAAGAAACAAATATGAAAAATTTATAACGTTTAAGTATGATGAGAGAAAGTATCGATATTGAGTTGTGCATAAAATCAGAAAAAGAAAATAATTTAGATTTGAAGTATTGAGGGGAAAATTTAAAAAGAAGGGGATAATTTTGAAAAGTGTATTATTTATTATTTATTCTTGAATGTGGATTTTTTTAAACAAAATTGAAATTGTATTTATCTATCCATGTGAAATAAATTTATTAAAACTGAAAATATAAAGACGAAATGTTCGAAAAAATTTAGACAAAATTAATTGTAGAAAGAGTTACAAAATTGGACAAAGATAATTTTGAAATTTAATTAATTTATTTTTTGTACTTAATAATTTAATAAAATGTTAATATTAGTAGGACGAGCACCTACCTGAAAAATAGAAAAAAATATATTAGTAAAAGAATTTAGTGAATTTAAAAGTAATATAGAGTATTAAATAGATATATTGGCTTCATAACAGCGAACGTCCCGTGTTTCGACCTGAGATGCTGATCCCATGGCAACACCCTGACACTCGCGCACAATAAAAAATATACTCGCGACTCAACTTCGAGATGGAAAGTAGTAAGGAATTTACGCTAAAATAGATAAAGAGCTAAAAGATTAAGAATTTGATTTTCCAGGGCATGTTGAAAATCAAATACTAACGAAAAATGTACATAGTAAATAAAGTAAAGAATATTAGTGGACGAAAGCACTTTACTCTGGAATAGGAAAAAAAGAAATTATAAGTAAAATAATTTAGTGAATTTAAAGTAATATAGAGTATTTAATAGAGATAGTTCCTTAACAGCCAACGTCTCGTAGTTCCGACCTGCGATGCTGACCCCACTGTGCAACACTTTGACACTCGCGCACAATAAAAAATATACTCGCGATTCTACTTCGAGATGGAAAGAGTAAGGAATTTGATGGGAAAATGGATAAAGGCTAAAAAGATTAAGGATTTGACTTTCCAGGACATAAGAATATCAAATAACTTAATCTAGTAAATGTTATTATTTAGTAGTGACGAGCAACTTACTCTGGAAATAGAAAAAGAGAACTATTAGCAATTTAGTGAACTTTAAAGTAATACAGAATATTGGCCAGATATATTACTCTTAACAGCCAACGTCTCGTGTTTCGACCTGGGCGATGCTGCTGACCCTACAGTAGCACTTTTGACACTCGCGCACACAAAAAATATACTCGCGATTCACTTCGAGATGGAAAGAGTAAGGAATTTACGGGAAAATGGATAAAGGCTAAAAAGACTAAGAATTCGATTTTCCAAGACATAAGAAAACCAAATACATAATCTAGTAAATGTTAAGACATTAGTAGGACGAGCACTTACCTGGAAATAGAAAAAAAGAAGTTATTAGTAAAATAATTTAGTGAATTTAAAGTAATATAGAGTATTTGATGATATAGTAATTTTAACAGCCACTCCTGTGTTGCCTCAAGATGCTGACTTCTAATAGTAATACTCTTGACACTTCAAGTGCACAATAAAAAAATATAATTTTATCTACTTGAGATGGAAAGTATAAGGAATTTACGGAAAATGGATAAAAGCAAAAAGATTAAGAATTTGATTTTCCAGACATACAAAATCAAAATAATTAATCATTTAGTAATTGTTAGTATTAGTAGGACGAGCACCTACATAAAATAGAAAAAGAAATTAATAGTAAAATAATTTAGTGAATTTAAAGTAATTGATAGAATATTAAATAGATATATTACACTTAACAGCCAACGTCCGTGCTCGATTTACGCATGACACCCCACAGTAACACTCTGACACTCGCGCACAATAAAAAATATACTCGCGATTCACCTGCGAGATGGAAAGAGCAAGGAATTTACGAGAAATATTGATAGTAGGACTAAAAGATTAAGAATTTGATCTAGGACATGCAGAATATCAAAGGTAGTTTAATCTAGTAAATGTTACATATTAGTAGGACGAGCACCTACCTGGAAATAGAAAAAATGAAATTATTAGTAAAATAATTTAGTGAATTTAAAGATAACATAGAGTACTAAATAGATATATTACTCCAACGGCCAATCGTCTCGTGTTTCAACCTGCGACTCGCATGACCCCATCAGCAATAGACACTCTGGTACTCGCGCACAATAAAAATATACTTCATGAGCTCCACTTCTGAGATGGAAAGAGTAAGGAATTTACGGGAAAATGGATAAGAGGTTAAAAGATTATATGGATTCGATTTTCTTGCAGGACATGAAGAAAAATCAAATACGTAATCTAGTAAATGTTAATATTATGTAGGATCGATTGCACTACCCGGAAATAGAAAAAAAGAAATGATTAGTAAAATAATTTAGCGAACTTAAAGTTATAGGAGAATAATTAGCATGATATATTACTCAACAGCCAACGTCCTGTGGCTTGCACCATGCGTTGCTGACCCCACAGTAACGACCTGACACTCCTGCGCTACTACTGCAATTATGGCAATCGTGATTCCACTTCGATGATGGAAAGTGAAAGGAATTACAATGGAAATGGACAAGGCTAGTAAGATTTAAGGATTTGATTTTCCAGGACATAAGAAAATCAAATACTTAATCTAGTAAATGTTAATATTAGTAAGGACGAGTACGCACTCTGGAAATAGAAAAAAGAAATCATTAGTAAATAATTTAGTGAATTTAAAGCAATATAGAATATTAAATAGATATATTACCTTAACAGCCAACGTCTCGTGTTTCGACCTGAGATGCTGACCTCACAGCGACGCTCTGACATCCCTTTGCGCACAATAAAAATATACTTAAAAAAAAAATGACGGTCTGCTGAGATGGAATGAGTAAGGAATTGACAGGAAAATGGATAAAAGGCTAAAAAGATATAGAATTTGATTTTTCCAGGACATAAGAAAATCACATACTTAATCATCGTAATGTTATTATTAGTAGGACGATCAGCCTTACCTGAAATAGAAAAGAAATTTAATTAGTAAAATAAAGATTTAGTGAATTTAAATAATTATAGAGTATTTAATAGATATAGTACCTTAATAAAATAACGTCTCAGAGCTAACGATGTTGAATTTACAGTAATAATTTGACACTTCAAGTGCACAATAAAAAATATACTCAGTTAGATCTACTTCTGAGATGGAAAGAGTAAGTGAATTAAGGAAAAGAATAAAAGGTTAAAAAAGATTAAGAATTTGATTTTCCAAAGTATAAGAATATCAAATACTTAATCTAGTAATGTTAATATTAGTAGGATTACCACCTACCTGAAATAGAAAATAACAGTCTATTAGTAAAAATAATTTAAAAATTTAAAGTAATATGG